>JARHVA010004653.1:800000-1157500 GCA_037957365.1 Torreya grandis
TACCCAAAATAGGTAATTCTAAACATTAATAACTTGACCCAATATACTTGACCCATATAACTAAGGAGTAAGTATTCCACATGCCATTATCTCTATTAACCCATATACATTATAATATCATATTCCTAGGTACATAATATGCCATCCCTCCTTGAAATGGTTTATTATTATAATATGAGATGAAACCATGTAATGAATAAGAGATTTGATGTTTTCATAGTCCATATGAATGAGTAAGATGATTTATGTGTATGTAGTTTTTGCTTGATGCATTTTGAATCACTCTCTGTGATTGATCCACAAAAAATACACAAGAAAATAATTTCACATTTACTATCATTATTGATCATCCAACCAATAATATATGATTTTGGTAAAATTTAGTTCACCAATCTTGGTTACAAATTCTACTATGCCACTCTGATTCCATTCATGCATATATGTGTTTCTCCTTAGTGTCTATGCATAATAATTTATGTTTTGATTCCATGTTCCATATTCTATTGTGCATCTCTAATTACTTACATGACCATAGTAGTTTCTCTTTGGATTTATTAAATTTATAGAGTGATTAATCATTCTATGGCTTGTTATATATTCAATTACTCTACTGTAATTCCATATCTATCCATAGTGATTACTCATATGATTCCATGTTCCATATTTGTTACTCCTTTGAGTCTATGTAGAGCCATATTGATTATTCTTATGATTCCATATATAGTCACAATGATTTTTTATATGACCCTTAATAACATGCCTCCATGATATTTTCATCTCATTATGATGTGGGTGTTTATATGCCACAACACTTTGTCAACCCTTTCTATTTCTTTGTTGACCTCTTCCATCATTGATTTTGGTAATGCTATTATCTCTTGAGTATAATACGTGTTATTTTATTATTTTAATTTAAGTTCACATGATCATTATTATTATTATGAATATTCATTTTTACCTTCTTCACCATTTTCGTATTCATCCTCTTTTCCTACCTTGACCTTTCTTTGTTCCTTTCCATGTGTGACATCCCTCAAAGTGAGATTATTTATCTTATACCAAAACTTCATGAACTTATTCTACATATTAATATTGATTGTTCCTAAAGTATCTGAGCAAGGATATCCAATAAAAATATCATAACCATCCATACCAAATCATAAAATTTTAAATGTAAAAATTGGTTATTCATAGTGAAAGGCATTTGACACAATCACATTTTCATCATAGGACAAGGTGTGTTTTCACATACCTTTATTTGTTTCTCCTTTACTATAGTAATTTAATTTAACTACATCCCTATAATAAAGGGGAGGTAAATATAATCACCCAAAATTGACATAATCTCTTTCAAAATATACATTTTCTCACAACCTTACTTATCAATACTATGGATGATGAATACATGGCTTATCAACATATTCTATTTTAAGTCTTAGGCTCTTCTATTAGGTCAACTATTTTAATTACTTTTATATTTATGTTCTATATTCTCAAATATACATTAGGGATTCCAAATATCATTATAGGTCTTTATATTTCTTTTTTTTTAGCTCTTTGGACAAGGCTTCACTTCACATACAAGGATGCATTACAACCCTATTAGAGGAATGTGGACTTATCCTAATGTGAATTTTTGAAGTTTTTAAAATATATGTCATTAAATATCTCTTTTATTACCTTTTATATTTTAAATTTGACCTCTTCACTAACCAATAAGAACTTAAATTAGAATGTAAGAGATATATATATTAAAGTTTCCCATTAGGAGTTAAGGATGGATTTTTATTTTTAAAAAAGCTATACAAAGTTTACATCTACTTATTACTATTGAGTTATTTATATGCCATTTATAAGATTGCATTTCATTTTCATTGTTTGTGTCAAGTTTAATCATAGGAGAAATAACATATAGTCTTGTAATCATCATTGCACACATACACCTAGGCGAGAAAACTACATTGGCCTAAGGTTTGTTTGGGATATGTAGGTAACACTCAGATTACACTTAATTTTTGAGGAAATATTGACTATTTACCCTTACCTGATACCCACATTTTACATTTTAACTCTATTTGGTTTGTGTGTATGAACTAGGGTATATAATTTTAGGTATTTTAGTGTGAAAAATTGGCACCTATAGTCACTCAATGAATAAAATATAATAGACAAAGATACCCAAGCATAAAAATTAGTTCTATAGCCAAAATAAATGCAAATACAATGTTCCCATATATACTCTAGTGTAACCTTAGCCCAACATATTTTAGGATCTTTTTTTTGGTTGTGACATAGTTCAAATATCTTCCTAGTCTTTTAAACTTTAGTGTTCTAGTTGCACAATTTGTTAATATCTGGTTTTGAGCTAAGTGTACACTTTATTTTGAAATTATCTATTTATAACTAATTTATTTTTGACAATTTATTGTATTTTATGTTTAGATTATGTAATTATAAATATCTAAATTATATTTAGTCATTTAGTGTTTATTAAATTTAAATTTTAAATAAAAACAAACATTAGCTAATTGGGTTACATTTTTTCCATGAAGGTGTAAAAGTAGACCATCCCAAGATCAAGGCCATGGTTGAATTATAAGTAATTGAAACCCTAAAACACCTACAAGTATTTTTAGGTCTCATAGGTTACCATCACCAATTTATAAAAAATGATATCACCATAACGACACCACTAAAAAATTGTATAAGGATTCCTTCCATTGAAATGAGGTAGTGATTAAAGCATTCCATAAACTAAAGGAGATCATGGAACCAGTCTAGTTATAACCACCTCAAATATTTCCAAAAAAATTCATTGCTAATTATGATGCTTCAAATTATGACATGTTAGTAGTAATCATGCCAAAAGGATGAATAATGTATTTTGAAGTTGCCAAATCAATTGTAAGAATTTGTTAAAGCCTATTTATTAGAAGGAAAAAAGGTTATATTTCATGTATTCAAATAATGGAGAACTTTGTTTATTTGAAGAGACTTATAAGGTGAAGAAAGATCATGATAATTTAATACACATTTTAGAATTAAAGGTTATCATCAAAATCAAAATAAAAACTCGTCATGTATATGTCTGGATATGACTTTGAGATCATATAAGATACAAGAAATGAGAAAGTAGTGGCTGATGAACTATTAGGGAAGGACGAGTCCACATAAGAAATATTGTATGGCTAATCTATATTACAATAAAATGTGTAGAGGAAAAAATTATAATGGGTGAATGGCATATATAAATAAAATATCATTTAGAAGATCCAAAATGATCTAAGCATGTCAAATGCCTATGTATAAAGGGGTATAATTTATGGTAAAAGTATAAACTATATTTGTATAATAATTTAAACCCCTAAGCAAACTACTCTTGTAGAGCTACATGTTTCAACAATTAGTGGGAGCTCAAACTTCTTGAAAGCTTATCTTAGAACCATGAAGACATTTTTTTGTAAGGGATAAAATGGAAGTTTATAGATTTATGGATAAATTCATGGTGTGTCAAAAAAATAAGGATGAGACAATTAAGTCCCAAATATTCTACAACCACTGTATATTCATAACTAGAGGTGGGATGAGGTGCCCATGGATTTCATCGCAAGGTTATCTAAGTCTGAAGGTAAAAATGTAATCATGGTTATTATGGGTAGACTCACAAAATGTTCTAATTATTTCCTAATCACATTATTTTTTATCAAGTATAGTAGCATCATATTTTATCAATACAATTTAGAATTTACATGGGAAGTGAAAGATCATAATAAGTGATCATGATCTAATTTTTATGAGTAATGATTTGACTAGATTATTTCATTTTTTGGGTACTAAGTTATCTCTTAGTTCATCATATCATTCCAAATATCATGGAAAATATGATATGGTAATCACATGGTTGGAGGAATATATTTGATGTTTTTATTTGGATAAACCAAAGAGATGTGTTCTATGGCTACCACTAGAAGAATTATGGTATAACACTTTTTCTGTACTTGATTCAAAAGATCTCAATTATTTATATTATATGGGTGATAATCACCATTAATTACCTCACACATGGGTTTTCATTAAAAGGTTTTGGTAGTTTAATATCACATTCAACACTAGCACATGGGATTCTTTAGGCTCAAAGAGAATTTGGCAATGGCATATAACTAAATGAATCAACAAGATGACTAACACCACATATAAATAAAATTTTAAGTAGGAGAGTAGATGTTTGAGTTATTATATATCTATTAAAAAATTTCATTGAAATAAAATAATAAGGATAAAAACATTTCACCTAAGTATTATGGGCCCTATCAAGTCTTTCAGAAGATTGACATTGTAGCATGCAAACCAAAGTTATCTCATTTAGTGAAAATACACTCATTTTTACATGTTTATTGCTTTAATGTCATAAAAATAGTTTCATCCCAAAAAATTTACCATATATTTATGAATATGAAATAATTATTTTAGAACCTAAATGAATCATCCAACTATGCACAAAGTGGTTGCAAATGTTGATGATTATAAAGTGTCTTGTCAAGTGTAAGAATCTACCTTGTGAGGATGAAACATGAGAGGATGTAGGAATACACACACACACACACACACACACACACACACACACACACACACACACACACACACACACACACACACACACACACACACACACACACACACACACACACACACACACACACACACACACACACACACACACACACACACACACACACACACACACACACACATTATAGAGTGGTTAGTCATAGATCATGATATTATGTATGATTTTATTATTACAAGGTTTTTGATGTTCCCCCCTCAAAGTGGCTCAAACATATTTTTTCAATATTATGCTATGTTTGTAATAATATTATGTGGTTTTTATATATTAAGATCATATTATTGTGAGTTATTTTTTTATTATGTTTTTGAAATCTATATTGAGATCTATTCTCATAATTATAGGTTATATCTCTAATCAATTTCACTACAAGATATTAAATAGATAGTTTTCCAAAATTTAACTAGGACATCCAATCTTACCTTAACATTTACAAAACCATATTATGTTTCTATGAAATTAAATATTATTTGAAAAAAATTATCGACTTTGATTCTATGCTTCTTCGCTAAAAAAATTTCTCACTTTTCCAAAATTTACCACATATATCTAAGAGATGGATCTCCTTTATTGAAACACTAATCAGCTTAAAAAACCTTAAAAAACAAGGGAGTCATTAAAGATCATGTGTTATCCATATATTATTATTATTATTATTATTATTATTAAGCCATGTTCTTGAACAAGTTTAGAAAATAATGCTCAATAAAATTCAATAATAAATTTGTGGATGTAAGCCCTAATCCTTGTATGGATTTTCACTATCATGAACGAGTGGCATAATGCAATATAATGACTCAAATCAAATTATTATTTGCATACTTAAAATTTATTTTTTAATAAATTCTAAATTTTTACTTATCACTTTTGACTTTTTCACTTGAAATCACATCTCATTCAATTTATTGATGCCCTACATGCACTTGTGTATTTATAGACTTCTCAAATTCATTTTAGGTCTCTATTGTATCAAAATAAGACATAAAAGGAGTGGGAAAGGATGATAAAATAGGAATAAAAGGATCATGAGATATAAACGAAGGGTCAAAATGGTACAAAAATATATGATCCGTGAATGTACTACATTACTAGTAAATCAAGAACATAGTGGTATGATCTTGGTAATTTAGAATCAAATTATTGCATTCTTAGAAATAAACCCATAAAAAATGGATATGTGAGATAATTTTGAAGGGTAAGAAATGGATCCTAGAACACAATAAACATGTGCCAATAATAGTACAATGTGAATAAATAATTAATAAACACATAAGTACCCTAAAATTATATAATTTGACATCTAAGGCTTATTTTAAAATAAAAAATAGGAATTTGTACATAATATCCCACTATGATGTGTGCGTACATACATATCTATGCAAAAAGACATGTGTGTATGAAAAGACTAGGATTATGTCAAAAATACCAAAACAAAACCATAATTTTATTTTTCAATTTTAAGGGTCATAATATGTGTTTACCAACACCAATCATATTTCACATAAAATTAAAATCAATAGTTTTAAACTAAAGCCATGAAGATGCTTTTTATCTTATGGTATTCAAATAAAAACCATTGTTCAAAAGAGCAAAATATTCCTTAGGTAGAAGCATTGAGAACCAAATAATGTCATAAAGAGATGTTAAATCCATCAAGAGGTAATAACATTTTTTTGAATAGTCCATAATATAACATTGTAACCATATTGGTAGATTTTCAACCACAAATTGATTCAAAGTCCCAAATAAACCAAACAATGAAATATCTACTTAATTCAAGTATTACTTGAGGAAGTAAAAAAGTGATTTAGTTGAATTTGAGCATAACTAAAGAGGACAAACCCATAGTTTTAAAAAGTTCATTCTTTCATTACTATACATTTCCCTTCAATGATTTTAGCCTACAAAACTAAAGCCATAGTTTTTGTATTTGTGAATGTTATTATATGAAAAAACCAAGAGGAATTAGGGGTTTAAATGTGCAAACCAATTCTCTAAATATATTCAGACATGTTACTCAATTCCCATGTATTTACAAAACATTTTTATTATCATAATTCACTTTCTATTTAATATAATTAATACATTTCAATTTTACTCATTTATGTGAGGTCATAACATCTTGCCAAAAACTAAGAATAAGGGTACAAACATAATTTATCCATATAAAGTCTACAAGGTACTAAAAATATAATTTATAAGGTAAACCATACATCCTTTCATTCTATTCCATAATCTAAGCAAGGTTATTTTTTACTTACAATCTCATGAAAGAGACACATTTAAAAATAGAGAAACTATAGATCTGCCAAGTCAACCATAGTCCCTTATGTTTATTATAACTTATCATATTGTGCCTTCACAAGAATTTATAAAATAAGTATTTGTATACTAGTTCATAAATTATTTAATCATAATTTTAGTTAAATTTTAACCAAAATAATATTCTTCAAATCACTATTTTTAAAAAGGTATTCCTACATTGAACCAATGCAACATAAGTTAATCAAGGTGAGTCATTATTATTTTAAAAGAATTAAATGAAAGGAGTAAGTTATAGTCATACTAAAACATTAACAATGTTAATAGTTAATTCTCATAAAATCCTTATACCCACTCAAGATACAATGACTTCATAAGTGGTTTTGTAATAAGAAAAGACTTTGTAAAATTCAAACAAAATTATAACTATTTTTTATATTTGCAATTGAGATTAAGAGAACATTATAGAGTAGTTAAATCCAACTCAATTAATAATGTTTAGAACATTATGATACTAAAATACCAATGACCTTAACTATATTATATTGTTCTATATATTAACTAGTTAAGACATATATACATAAGATCAAACCAAACAGATGGATATTGAGTCAATCACATAAGTTTTTCAATCATATATACAAGGTATAAATAATCTAATATTTCATGTAAATAATTTTTTTGTAAAAATTACCATTCCATACTTCTCTAGTTAGTTCAATACAAGTGAATATGGATAAAAAATTAATCTTGAACATTTTCAAAGTGAATATTCTTGTCCAAGAAAGCATATGAATAAAAATATAACCTAGCCATTTATAATTAGTGAAGGAATTATGCCAAAATAATTCATCAAGAACATTTAAAAATACAAAATTTAATGAAATAAAGAAACAATATTACCTCTCAAGGTACAAACCATGAATGAGATAAGAGTTTTAAAGTGGGAAACCAAATGTACTAAAGAAAAATCCACATGATCTTATAAGAAGGATTGTCACCAAAATATCCACAATTACAATTTAGAAGCAAGATAAATTTGAGAATAAAAAGAGAGAGCTTCAAGTTTATAGTGAGAAAATGAGGAGAGGAAGGCTCTTTTAATAGAATAATAAGAAGAATGAAGCTACAAGGAATCTCATGAACACCTTACAAGCTTCTTTTGTGTGTGCCAAGTGGCCTATTCATTTAGAGAGTGGAGGGAAGTGTGTGCCAAGTGGGGCAAGGAATTACTTGTGAGAGTAACTCACAAAACATAAAGGTGAACAAAGAGGTGAGTGACATCTCATGTAATCCATCACATAAATAAAAATTTCATACACAAATGGAAACTTAGGATAAATAAATTATCCTAAATAAAGGGTAATACTAACACTCCCCCTTAAATTTAATTTAGGGGTTTACAAAATAAAATAAGGGAGGAAACATTAATAAATTTCCAACTTAATGAGAACTTTATTCAATTATAACATATTACAAAAGATTAAAAAAATTTCATTACATAATGGCTTAGTGAGAATATCAACCATTTACTCATGAATAGGATAGAAAGAGAGAATAATTTGATTGTATTCAAGAAGTTCACATAAAAGTGATGTTGAATCTCAATGTTTTTGGAACTTGTATGGAAAACCATATTTTTGGCCAAGGAAATAACACTTTGATTATCACCATCAATCAGAGTAATTGTAGATTGGGGGTGGCCCAAATCTACAAGAAGTATTTAAATCTAAATAGATTTATTGAAAACATGATTATAAGTTTTATACTCATATTATATGGAAGATAAAGAGACAATAGTCTTCTTAATATTACCTAAAATTTTGTCGAAACTTGTTGAGGAAAATACACCCCCATTTCTAAAAAATGGGGACCCTTGTATTAAAATTATGCAAAATTTGTAGTTTGAAGTTAAAATACACTTGACCAAAATGTCATTAACATGTTTTGCACATTATTTACATTTGAAGATCATCCACCCCTTGGTCTAGTTGGTCTTCTTTATTCATGGTTCTACTTTAGCTTTGCCTAATGTTGCTAACAATGGATCTCTATGTTTTAGATCATAAGTTTAATGGAGATCTCCTTGATGGGATCATACCTAGGTTTCATAGTTTTAATGATTTTATCTCAATTTGACCTTTACTAGAATTTGGTCTATTAAAAGTCAAGTTGAATCCATGTTTAATCTTCCTAAAACCCTCGTTCAAAAACCCTCATGCAAAATTCTCTTAGACCAAATTCAAAACTAGTAGGAACAATTTATGTGGGAACATTTTAAATATGCTATATACTTAAGCCTAATTTTTATACTAAGGCTTGGTCATGTTTTTCAACATAACAAAACCTTAGCCTAAATATTATAAGATTGTTACCCTTTATGTCCCAAGCTCCTTTATCCCATTTTATTTTAACATGGTCCAAAATTACTGTTTGTAGAATCCTTTTAAATTCCTGACATGGTCTAACTTTAATTTGCATGGTCCTTCTTTTTGCAAGCTTAGAGTGGCTCTTTTGGATGAGGTCCCAAGGACACTTTCATGAATATTTTTTATCATATAATGATTTGAGGATGAATAAAAATTCTTAATATTCACTCTCCATGGATTAAAATTCTTGTAAACACAACCAAATCTTAGCCTAAAGATTATAAGCTTGGTCACCTTTATGTCACAAGATCCTTTGTCCTCTTTTATTTTAATATGGTCTAAAATTAATGTTTACAGGATCCTTTTAAATTCTTGACGTGGTCTAACTTTAATTTGCATGGTCCCTCTTGTTGCAAGCTTAGAGTGGTTGTTTTGGATGAGGTCCTAAGGACACTTTCATGAATATTTTTGATCATATAGTGATTTGAAAATGAATAAAAATTATTAATATTCACTCTCCATGGATTGAAATTATTATAAACACAACCAAACCTTAGCTTAAAGATTATAGGATTGGTGCCTTTTATGTCCCAAGCTCCTTTGTCCCCCTTTATTTTAACATGGTCCAAAATTAATGTTTATAGGATCCTTTTAAATTCCTGACATGGTCTAACTTTAATTTGCATGGTCCATCTTGTTGCAAGCTTAGAGTGGATATTTTGGGCGAGGTCCTAAGGAAACTTTCATGAATATTTTTGATCATATAATGATTTGAGGATGAATAAAAATTATTAATATTTACTCTCCATGGATTGAAATTCTTGTAAACACAACCAAACCTTAGCCTAAAGATTATAATCTTGGGCACCTTTATGTTTCGATATCTTTTGTCCCCTTTTATTTTAACATGGTCCAAAATTAATGTTTATAGGATCCTTTTAAATTCCTAACATGGTCTAACTTTAATTTTCATGGTCTCTCTTGTTTCAAGCTTAGAGTGGCTCTTTTGGATGAGGTCCCAAGGACACTTTCATGAATATTTTTGATCATATAATGAATTGAGGATGAATAAAAATTCTTAATATTCACTCTCCATGGATTGAAATTATTATAAACACAACCAAACCTTAGCCTAAATATTATAATCTTGGTCCCCTTTATGTCCCAAGCTCCTTTGTCCCCTTTTATTTTAACATGGTATAAAATTAATGTTTACAAGATCCTTTTAAATTCTTGACTTGGTCTAACTTTAATTTACATGATCCCTCTTGTTGAAAGATTAGAGTGGATCTTTTGGATGAAGTCCCAATGACACTTTCATGAATATTTTTGATCATATAATGATTTGGCAATGAATAAAAATTATTAATATTTAGAAGACGGAACAAGTGCTCCCAGTTTAACCTTCAATAGTTTAACTTATATAGGTCAAGAAAGAGTTGGTGGAGGAAATAAATCAAGTAAAAGACAATGCACAGAAAGTATAATCTAGGATTATATGCTTGGATTCCTTTGATGAAGAGGAAATAGTGGCTTACTAATCTCGAACACCAAACATTATTCCCCCTTCTCAATAGGAATATAAAAGTTAATATTTAGTTAACTTGACTAGAGTATCAATAACATGTTTTGCACATTAATTCATTTGAAGATCATCCAACCCTTGGTGTAGTTGGTTTTATTTGTTCATGATTCTAATTTGGATTTGCCTAATGTTGCTAACAATGGATCTCTATGTTTTAGATCATAGGTTTAATGGAGAATTCCTTGATGGGATCATACCTGGGTTTCATAGTTTTGATGGTTTTATCTCAATTTGACCTTTTACTAAGTTTTGATCTATTAAAAGTCAAGTTGAATCCATGTTTAATCTTCCTAAAACCCTCTTTCATAAATCCTAGCACAAAGTTATTTTAGACCAAATTAAAAACTAGCAGGAACAATTTACGTGGGAACATTTTAAATATGCTATAGACTTAAGATTGCTTTTTATACTAAGGCTTGGTAATGTTTTTCAACACAACCAAACCTTAGCCTAAATATTATAAGATTGGTCCCCTTTATGTCCCAAGCTCCTTTATCCCTTTTTATTTTAACATGGTCCAAAATTAATGTTTATAGGATCCTTTTAAATTCATGGCATTTGGTCTAAGATTAATTTGAATGGTACCTCTTATTGAAATATTAGACTAATTTCTTAATCCTAAGGTCTTGTACATGTTTATTAACATGAATGAGACCTTAGTATTAAGGCTTTATCCTAAGTCCCTTCATGTCTATGAGCCTTAACTAGACCAAGGGGTGGATGATTAACTTGACCAAAAAAAGGTAATAACAATCCTTATCACATAAAATTAAGGAGATAAAGGTCCTTAATTTATTTGCATGAGTCCTTTTAAATTCTTGACATTTGGTTTAAATTTAATTTGCATGGTCCCTCTTGTTGCAAGCTTAGACTAGTGTCTTAATTCTAAGGTCCCATTCATGTTTATTAACATGAATGAGACCTTAGTCTTAAGGCTTTAGCCTATGTCCTTTCACGTCTACAGGCCCTAACTAGACCAAGGTGTGGATGATTAACTTGACTAAAAAAAGGTAATAACAAGCCTTATCAAAATTAATGTTTTAAGTATGCTATAGACTTAAGCCTAATTTTTATACTAAATCTTGTTCATGTTTTTCAACCCAACCAAAACTTAGCCTAAATATTATAATCTTGGTCCCCTTTATGTCCCGAGCTCCTTTGTCCCCTTTTATTTTAACATGGTCCAAAATTGATGTTTTTAGGATCCTTTTAAATTCTTGACATGGTCTAACTTTAATTTACACGGTCCCTTTTGTTGCAAGCTTAGAGTGGCTCTTTTGGATGAGGTCCCAAGGATACTTTCATGAATATTTTTGATCATCTAATGATTTGAGGATGAATACCTTTTTTTAATATTCACTCTCCATGGATTGAAATTCTTGTAAACCCAACCAAAAATTAGCCTGAAGATTATAAGCTTGGTCCCCTTTATGTACCGAGCTCCTATACTCCCTTTTATTTTATCATGGTTCAAAATTAATGTTTGTAGGATCCTTTTAAATTCTTGTCATGGTCTAACTTTAATTTTCATGGTACCTCTTGTTGAAAGCTTAGAGTGGCTCTTTTGGATGAGGTCCCAAAGACACTTTCATGAATATTTTTGATCATTTAATGATTTGAGGATGAATACAAATTCTTAATATTCATTCTTTATGGGTTAAAATTCTTTTAAACACAACCAAACCTTAGCCTAAATATTATAAGATTGGTACCCTTTATGTTGATGGCTCTATAAGGGGTCCTGAGGAATGGAAAACATGTTGTGGGAAGGTAGGTCCATTTTAATTTACATGCATATAACCTTCATAGGATGATCTACATACTTAATTTGTTGACCTAAGACTTGTGTGGATAGATAACTTCTTCATAGTCCTTAAGGTTGAAAGTCTTCTTGTTTTGACAATCCTAATTCAAGTGTCTTGATTTTGATAAAGAATTCCTCTACCTTGGTTTTTTATTCATTATCCCCTCCTCCCATTTCATTTCCCCCTTGATAGGAAAATTGTGATTCTTCTTCTATATTCCCTTCTTATTCACCTTTTTAAAACATGATAGCACTATTTTTTTAGTTTTATCTATCCTTAGAGTGAAACAACATGTTTGAATAACTATGGATTACTTTATTTACACCATAGATTTACATTTATAGAATTTTTTTTCTTTTCTTTTAAAATTTGTCATTTAATTTGTACTACCTTTTTTTCAGACACCTAAATCCATTTTCCCCTTTCATACACCTTTTTCCATTATTGAGTGTGATAAGGATTGTTATTACTCACTCATCAATGTTAGGTCCCATAGACATGGTACTGTTCATGTTTATTAACATGAATGAGACCTTCATCTTAAGGATTTAGCCTAAGTCCCTTCATGTATATGGAATATAAAAGTAATTGATTAACTTGACCAGAGTATCATTAACATGTTTTGCACATTATTTGTATTTGAAGATCATCCACCCTTTGGTCTGGGTGGTATTCTTTAAATTAGGCTTAAGTCTATAACATATTTAAGCCTATAGTATCCTAAGGTCCCATTCATGTTTATTAACATGAATGAGACCTTAATCTTAAGGCTTTAGCCTAAGCCCCTTCATGTTTTTAGAATATAAAAGTGATTGGTTAACTTGACCAGAGTATCATTAACATGTTTTGCACATTATTTGCATTTAAAGATCATCCACCACTTGGTCTTCTTTGTTCATGGTTCTAATTTAGCTTTGCCTAATGTTGCTAACAATGGATCTCTATGTTTTAGATCATAGGTTTAATGGAGATCTCCTTGATGGGATCATACTTAGGTTTCATAGTTTTAATGATTTTATCTCAATTTAAACTTTTACTATCCTTTGGTCTATTAAAATTCAAGTTGAATCCATGTTTAATCTTCCTCAAACCCTCATTTAGAAACCCTATCACAAAGTTCTTTTAGACCAAATTCAAAACTAGTGAGAACAATTTACATGGGAACATTTTAAATATGTTATAGACTTAAGCCTAATTTTTATACTAAGGTTTGGTTATGTTTTTCAACATAACCAAACCTTAGCCTAAAGATTATAAACTTGGTCCCTTTTATGTCCCAAGCTCCTTTATCCCCTTACAGGATCAATACTATGCATTTAGTAGAGATCAAAGATAGGATGAAGTGAGATAAGCCCAATAGATACAAGACATTACCTCATGGACCATTCCCACTCAATCACTTAGATCATAATCAACATCCCACATTTGAGCATAGGTCAAAGATTGGATGATGCAAGACTAATATTAAATACTAAAGGGGGTTCCTAGTTATTTTTAATGATATCTTGTCCTAATTTTTACCTTAAGGTTTCAGTTGTATTTATTAATACAATGAAACATTAGGATAACATGTATGTTAAGAATATAACTAATTAAAGGGTCATTCTATCATATTCTAAGGCTTATGACATAGATATGCTATCTGACTCGATCTATTTGTAATTATAAGAACCAATCATATTTAAGTACCTGGATCATAATCATCAATTCACATTCCAACTGATGGGTTAATCAAATGGTATGTATCAACTCAAAGCTTCCATAAGACCTACTATGTTTAGAGCTTAAATTTGATGTTCTCACACCTGTCATTCAATGCCCATGAGGCTATCATTGACATCCATGAGGTTATCAAATTTAATACTTGGTGATGTATTTTTCGAGCCTAATTTTGACATTCTCACACTCATCATTTGAAATATGTGAGGTTGTCATTGACATCCACAAGGTCATAAAATTCAAGCCCTGATGATATATTACTACAACTTAATTTTAAAATTTTTATGAAGATCATTAACATCTGCAAGACCATCATTGACATCCATGAGACCATCAAAATCCAAGCTCATGAACCAATCCCACTTAGATAAATGAACATGCTATTTACCTTTGTAGGATAAATGGGGTCTCATTTGGAAAATAATCAAGCAATTCAATGTTAAAATAAATATTTCACCTTAGGTTAATCAAAGGTCATGCTTTGACTTAAAGACCTTTCTAACTAAGTTTAGATTTACATAAGATCAATTATGAATGCCATGGACTTAGCCTAAATTCTGAACCTAAGGTTTAGTCATTTTTTTTAACATTACCAAACCTTAGCATAATAACCCTAGGCTTGGTCCCTTTATGTCTTAAGACGACCCCCCCCCCCCCCCCGCCCCCATTTTTGGACTCATTTCATTTATCATGGTCTAAATTTTACAGATATAGATTAACCTAAGTTTATATCCTAAGGTTTTGATTGTATTAATTAATACAATAGAACCATAGGCTAAAGACTTATAGTTATATCTTATATCATTTGATGAGGTCCCTTTTATTTTGATCTAAAATTAGCCTAAATATTTTATCCTCATGATTATTTCATGTTTATTAAAATGAAATAAAACCTTACAATAAAATATTTAACCTAAGTTCTTTACATGGTCCCATGCTAACTTAATGTTCATATACCTTTTCAAGATTGATGACTCATATGTAAGCAAGGAAACATGATCAAATGGAGCGAGATCACTGTGGAATATTTAATAGAACCTCTGATCAAGCATGGAGCTACCACATGGTAGAAAAATATTCCATGTAGGACTAGAAGAGATGTAGATCTCAAAAGGCCCATGAGATTACCAAATAGTGAAATTATGGTGCCTGATACAAATGAAAACCAATGATGTGCAACTCATAAGATTAAGATTAACAACTCACATTGATCTAAGCAAGATTATCTGATGGAGTAAGATCAAAGATAAATTTTAAAAGGAAACGATCAAGTTTTAAAGTATTTATGAATAAAATTCCATGAAAAAGCCAATTGGATGCCATAGAGCTGCCACATAGATGCCACCTAAGTAGAAAAAGACAACCAAAGATTTTATGGGCTCAAAAAAATCAAAGGTATAAATGTAGAAGTACAAATCAAATCCAAGGCACCAAATTCAACTAAGTGTAAATAACTTCTATCATTAAAGCTCAAAAAGATGTAAAAAAAGCTCTAACATCTGTAGAAGCCCTAATTTGATCCTAGTTTGATCACAATTGAACCAAAAAGAGCTAATTGTCACTCGAACAAGTATAAATTTATCCAAAATTATTTTTTAAATCACTAGTGATCAATTTATAAAGCTCATAATAATGATATAATAAAAATAAAAAAATAGGGATGACATAGAGTTGTACTTGACTTCAGAAATAGAAGGAAGAGTCTCAGAGACAATAAATTTGATGTAGTAGCATTAAATATTAGGGATAATAAATGGTCCAATATTTTCCTAGCTATTGAAAAAATTCAAGAAATCACTAAGGAGGATGAGAATAATTCTAAATTATATAAAAGATATTGTGACATAGTATCCATTCAAATGACCAGTCTCCACCACATGACAATGAGACTAGAGGTATTACATTACATCGATGTTATTGCCCCTATATTTAGATATTGATAAATTGATCAGGGTATGATAGTTCACAAACATAATTTTAGGAGTTTTGTTCACATTTCCCCTATATCATTTTAAAATTACTATAAGCTACCCAATAATTAGGTGCATTTACCCATAGTTAGAGAATGGTCTAGTAAAAATGTTGAAAACCACCCTTGCCCCATGGTTGTATTTAGGAACCCATGTAGTTTATGACCCCACTAGAAGGATCCCAATCACCTAATTTAGGTTATGAATTAAAATGATTATCACATTGCTCAATAGGTTGTCTAAGGACCCCTCCACCACTTATGTCAACAAAATATGGGTCCCTTATATGTATTTCATGGTTGAAAAGGGACTTAATCCTCTTATAGGAGAAATAATCAATATTTGCCTAAAGCAACAATTCTCTACCATAAAGAAGAAGACTAGAAATCCCTTATTTATGATGTCTTATCTTTTGGATGCCCTATTGGCCACTATAAAAATACCTAACATCAAAAATTGGTCACTTGATGGAAGGTAAATAGACTCCAATTACTATTCCAAACTGCATATATTCAAGTATAGGGACCACATACAATTCATTTATGATTGTGTATACCCAGATTTAGTAGAATATATAATAGGGATACCTAGAATGAGGATAAATCCCTTAATAAAGATGTATCTAGAACTTATTAGGGATATTTGGTTATATCTTGACTACACTATAATCAAGATAGAGGGAACCCTATGTCAACCACTTAAACTACCAGTCTATGTACCCACCAAGCTAAATAAATAGGAGATAGCATACCAATTATTACATGGTATTGATGGTTTATGTAAAGGAAAAAGCAAGGGGTTACTCCGTCCTATCCTTTTAACTATTAGTAAAGCTATGTTGCGGAATTGGGATAATGTAAACACTATTTCCAAGCACAAAGACTCATTCAAGTTACAACTTGATGAATTGAGACATTGGGACCCCTGAGATAATGTTTTCAAACATTTTAAAGCCAAATAGATTAACATGACATATGAAATTTATCTTGGTGTCCATACCATCTAAGCATCTTCATTTTTAAAAGTATTGGCTAGATTAAAGAAGCACAACATCAAACTCGATGCTAGATTGATGAGAGATGAGAAGCCAGCTAGTGAAATATGGTAAAAGGGGCATCTATAGTACCATTTACTACTAGGACCATCTTATAGTCATCCTATATAATAGATAGAGGCATAAGTTATATAAGGATTAGGAAAAAAGAGACTTAAAATAAGGACTTGGTGAAGGGGGATCATCTTTTTCCCAACCTAGAAAGCCAAAGTCACCTATTGAGCTCATTCACATGATTACATTAGATCTTGGGGAAAGAGTGGAAGATGTCGTAGAGACATTGTCTAGTGCTTATAGATTATATGAGGAAGAGGTATAGGAAAAGGAGCCTCAAACTCAAGATGAATAAATAGAAAAGGAAAAGAGGAAAGGGATAGATTTGGATTTAGTCATAGTGGTTCCCCAACAAAAGAAAAGGGTTGAGCTAGCCTTGGTTATGAAAGTAACTAAGAGGCCCAAATTAAATCTCACTCACCCTTTGAGTGAGGTTCATTTATTTAGTGATGAGAACCATATTCATGTACCAACCAATCTAGAGTGGTTCATATATGGAAAATTGCAAAAGATCCCAACTCTGCACCTTCAATGGGCAATTACGATGACTGTTAACATCAATGTTCATGAGGAATTCAAACCATGGATTGTGGAGTTACAAAAGGAAGAGAAGGAAAGACAAGTGGATACTCTTGGATCTTCAAGTATCTCACATATTGAGACCTATATCCTACAAAGATTACACACTCTTTAGTTGGTGTCAAAATTTACCCAACCATAGCTAGCTTGCAAAGAGTTTTTGAAAAAAGAGCTATGATTATAGGGGAGGAATTCAATTTTTAGAAAGTGTAAACATTAATATGATTAAAACAAGTGGAGGGTTAGAAACCAAGTGAGAATCTTATTTTTGAAGAGGATATACTTGAGGTTGGCTAGGCTCAAAGTTCCCAGCTGCAAACCAACATCAAAGGCATGAAATAATAAATAAAGAAACTACAATGGTAAAAGGAGAATATAGAGAAATAAGTTATTTTGTCAAGTCCTAATGTAACGATTAAAATGTTTGATGGATAATTTTATGACATGTTTGACTCTCTAAAGTCAATAAGGGCAAGACAGAGTGCATTAAACTAATAGGATACAAAAATCATGGGCTTAATCACCCAATGGTAGAGTTTTAAGGATAAGATGAAGGATTTAATTAATATCTGTATAGGGAATAAAATACCTAGTTTCAAGACCATCAACATTGCTCATATAAACATCATCATGGGGATGATTATAGATAAAATCAATAGTTTGAGAACATGGACATCATCACAAATTATGAGTTCAAATACATGACCACTTTGGTCATATAAGAGGTAAAGAGCAAGAGCCAAGGCAAGTCTAAGAATGACAACAGTAAGATCATGGATATGATCCTAAATGTAGAGGAAAATATTTTTGAGGTGAAGAGCATCAAAGAAGCCTTAGGGAGAAATGATAGGAACCTAAGAGATTTGGTAGATTAAGAGGATGAGTTCTTCTTATAACCTACAACCAATTTGAGACTTATTAATGAGTAACATCAAAAGGCAATGAGGTTACTTCAGTAGGATCGAGGGACTTCATTAGCACAGGGTCCACCAGTTAGTTCAGAATATTCACATTTATGAAAGTATTGTAAATTTTAAAAATGGAATATTATTTTGTAAAGGAATGTGTAGCTTGTTATCATATTTGCCTAAAAGTTAGTCTATTTTATAAAGTCTAGTGTATTTTAGAAACTTTGTAGAAAGGATAGTTGGCCTTTAAATTTTATAGTATCTTTGATGGTTTTTGTGAATACTAATTAAAGCTCACATTAATCTTAGAATATTTGTTTTTATTTTAGGATAATTGTGTAATGT
Organism: Torreya grandis; assembly: GCA_037957365.1. Taxonomy (NCBI): domain Eukaryota; kingdom Viridiplantae; phylum Streptophyta; class Pinopsida; order Cupressales; family Taxaceae; genus Torreya; species Torreya grandis. Next base: position 819,278 of record JARHVA010004653.1, read on the forward strand.
TTGTTGATATTCACAGTTTTAGACTGGTTTTTGTGCTCATTTAGACAAAGATTGGTATTCTTTGAGGACACATGTTAGATTTTGGTTAAGATAGATTTAGAATTGTGAATTCAATAGATTTGAGGTTAGTAATAGATATTTTAATAAAAGGTTCATGAATACTTTGAAATTTTGAGTTTATTTTGACTTAAACATATTAATATCATTCGTACTTATGTATTTGGACACTTCTTTGAGTTAATTTAGTTAAATATTGTTGTCATTTATTATTATTTATATGAATATTTGAAAAATATTCTTAATGTGCAAGTATAATCATTATTCTCTATAAATATTAACTTGACACATCGTACTTCAAATAGGATTCAAAATTTTGAAACTAGAACTACCATGAATCAGAACAAGTCATGTTCAAAGACCAGGGAACCTCTGCTTGAGTTAGAAGTCCATAGAAGAGCTAGGTGGGACAAAGGTAAGTGTAGAATTTCAAAGTCTTTGCCAACTTCACCAATTTAGGGTACTCATATATTCAACCACAATTAAGGTATGGATTATCTAGGTGGCTCTCCTATCAATGTGCCACATGTGGTACATGACCTTTCCCATAACCTTGAGAAATATTTGCCAACATTTAGTCCAAATAGTATTGTAATTGTAGAGGAACATATTAAGTCATTTAAATCTCCATTAATATTGTTAAATGTAGTACATTAGGATATAACATATAGGCTATTTACTTTTAATTTTAAAGATGTTACTTATGAATGGTTTTCAAATCTACTTGAGAATTACATTAATGGTTGGGACCATTTGAACAATGTTTTCATTGACCAATTTGTAAAAAATTATTAGTCCTTGTGTATTGTACCAATAATTCACCATAATCAAAAGGGATAAAAATGAACCTATAAGATCTTTCAATGCTAGGTTCCAAAAGATGTATATCCAAACCATAGATCCCTACAAGCCTGATGATGCTTTGGCTCTAGAAATTTATAAAGATGTTTTATATCCCATGACCTCTATTTTCATAAAGAGGGATGTTGGACCTATGATTACTCTAGCCTTAGCTTATTCTAAATAAATGATCATTAATGATCAAATGCAATCCCAGGGTTAGATGGCTTACTTTATTCCCAATGTCCACTCATATTTTCCTTCTCTAAATGTCTTCCCCAATAATAATTGGAATATGCCATAGTGAAACTAGATTTAATATAAATGATAAAAAATATTTGGTACCAACTAATGGTGTTAATAATATTTAGGTTTATAATTCAAAAACTATCAAGAGTGAGAATGACTCTATCTTAAAGATGGTCTAGAAGATTAACATTAGTTTCTATTAGTTGTAAGAGTATGTTAGACATATAGGATAAAGCTTAGGTAGAAACTTCTCATTCTAAAGATTCAATAAAACCAATAATAGATTCTAGAATGATAGTTTCCAAACCAATAAGAACAATGAATCATCTACTGATAAGAAGATCATAGACATTAATCTTATTGATGTTGTATTAACTTATTATTGTAGAGTTAAATTTAATACTAAGCATGGTGAAATAGATTGAATTAAATTTTTCAAAGACTTTGAGGAATTTTAAGAAGAACTAGATATGTTTGAAGTAATTCCTAACAAAGATAATGGTGTAAGTACATTAGGATCTAAATCTGCTGACCAAGCCTTCATGGTGGAGACATTTGACATCCCTTTCTAAAAAGACAATGAACTTTATGATGTTCCTTAGGAAGTTAGTGATTTTAAATAGTTCCTAAATAATACCTACCGTTTAAGGAATAGGGAGAAGAAGCAACCCTTAACTACTTCAACACCTCCAAACAACTTTGTCACTCCTCTAGACACTACATCAGATAATAACCTAGATCCTCCAAAGGGAAGTACTTATAATCAAAGTAATGATGCATTTATTTCTTCAAATAAAATTGTGTATAATATTCTAAAGGACATGAATAAAATGAAGGTTAACATTAGGTTACATGAATTGATGCAGATCACTAAACAAAGAGACCTATTGCTAGAGTCCTTATCCAAGAAATCTAGTACATCATCTAAGACATACAATCCTAATGTTGCTATGTATAAAGATAAAATAGAATCCCCACCTTTTTTTCTTACTATCAAAATGTTTGGTAAAATTCTACATAACTATTTGTTAGATTCTGAGGCATCCACCAAGATTATGCCATCAAGTAGTTTTAAACAACTTGGCATGACTCCTATCAAATCTAACAGAGTTATCACTCAGTTAGATAAGTTTAAAGTCAAGGTAATTGATGAGTTATTAAATGTTCATATGCAACTTGCCTCTGATCCTAGAGTCTAATAATTAATTGACATCTAGGTGGTAGACATTCTTGATTTTTATGGGTTATTGTTAAACATGGAATGTATTAAGGCCCTAAATAGATATATGTCCATTGATTATTCTCATTTATGGCTGTCATGGAAAGGAGTCCCAAATTAGATCAGAGTGGAAAGGAAACCTTAGATGAAATGCATGATCATAGAATACAACACTGTAAACAAAAAGGTGAACATAGTTGACTCTGATTTGGGAGTTTTCACTCTTGAAACTACTAAGGTATATGAGTCTAAACCATCTTATATTGTTCCTAGATTATGGAAGATACATTTTTATGGGGTAGATGAAATTCTAAGTCAAGAGTAGGACTTGTCATAAATAATCCCATTGGTAAGGAATACCATGCTTCTTATAGAATCTAATTTCCATGTACTAATAATCTTACAGAATATGAAGCACTAATCTTAGGTTTGTAATTTTCCATCAAATACAAAGTCAAAGAATTGATGGTCCATTGTGATTTAAAACTTATAGTTAATCATGTGAAGAGTAGGTACCAGTGTAAATTATCACATCTCAAGAGATATAAGTTTATATTATAGGATTTGCTAGAATATTTTAATGCTTTTAAAATTATTTCCATCGCTAGGAAAGAAAATAAGGCTACTAATCAGCTTGCCTCAGCTACATCCAATTTTATGCCAAACCATGACTCCCAAAACTTTAGCATTGAGTTTGTTCTATGCCATTTAGTCATAGATAATGTAAACCATATGTAATCTTTTAATGATGACTAATAGATCTTAGACTTTGTGACAAATCTAGGAGTATTTGAGGCACATGTCATAAATGAGGCCAATGAGAATACTCTTGAAGAGGATGGCATATTTTATAGAAAAGTCATTCAACTAAATGACAATAAAATTTCAAAGGGAATGATTACCTTGGAAAGGTTATTTAACTAGGATAAGCTAGCTAAGAACACTAGGATACCTAAGGCAAGTGGGAAAGATTATAAGGTAGTTGATCTTGGACCTCAAGATGAACTTCAACTAGTTAATATTAAAACAACATGTATGAATATTGAAGATAAAAGAGCAAAAGACTTACATATCAGCTATAAGGACATAATATCATGGTCCTATGATGACTTGAAGATTTTTGATCCAAGAGTCATCACCCATACTATACCCTTGAAAAAAGACTACAAACCTTTTAGACAAAAGCAAATTTTTCTATACGATTTCGCTTTTCACATTCAAAGAGGAAATGAGAAACTAAGAGAGATGGTCTAAGGCTTGTATGTACCTGGATGAAGTCTTGCGCACCAAATTTAGATGATAGCAAGAACTCCTCTTTGGTTGTGGAGGATGACACCTATAGAAGAAAGAGACAAAAACAAAGAAGGTGTTAGATGAGGAGATGGTGGGCTGCCAAGCAAAAGCTTGATCCTAGAAGTACAAAGACTTCTTTGAGGGAAGTCAACCCACTGATTGATAAAAATAATGTCTGATAAAAGGTAGAATGATAAAAAGATTGAAATGATTAAAGATTAAAATAAAAATAAAAGCAAATGCTTACCTGAATGTTGTTGTCAGCCTGGTCACAGTCACCAACGTCGATTAGTCTACCAACGTTGGTTGTCAAGGTCTACCGATGTCGGTTAGTCTACTGATGGGGGTAGTGGTCTCTGTGGTCGGCGTCGGTCGGGGCAGTAGTCTTTGGATGAGGTCAGGTCAAGTTTTTGGTCTGTGGATAGGTCTGAGAAGGAGTTTGGGCCTTGTTAATGGTCTGTGCAAGGGTCTGGGCAGAGTTGCAGGGACAATGGATAGAGTGTATGTTCTGAAAAGGGGGATAGAGGTGGTAAGGATATGGGAAGGACTCTCAGCCTTTTCAGGAGGGAGTTAAGTCTGGTCTAGCTGATAGTCTGGTCTGGGGGTGATATTACTTAGAAGTAATAACTGAAAACATAATGAAAACACAGACAAAATACTTACTTGTGGCTTGCAAAAGGAGTGCTGCTGGTGCTTGTCCCTGTTGTTGATGTAGAAGACTGATGCAGAGTCCCTGCTATTGCTGTAGCTGGTACAAAAGCCCTATGAGAGAGAGAGTGAGAGGTCTAGTGGATTGAAGACTGGAAGATTGACTGATTATTGAAGGTAGAAAGGTGGATGATTGAAGGTTGAAGGAGCAGATTGAAAGAGTGAATTCCAAGATTGGAAAATGAGATCTTGCATTTGGGTAGTGAAATGTAATTATGAAGAAAACTGATGCTGGCAAAATTGCCGATGTTGGTCGATAGTTGATCGATGTCGGCGGCTGGAAGTCAAGAAAAAGGCTAAAAATAGCCTTTTATCCATTTTCCCAACTACCGAGTCAGCGGGTCGAGGGAAGAAATGGTCGGAGGTGGATTAATAGGCATGGGAAATGAGTGGGATAAGGGAAATGGGGTTTTAAATCATTTAAGACTTGGCAAGGGGTAGTGGAGGGCAAGTTGGAATAGGTCATAGGGTGATAAATGAGGGTATCTAAGGGCAAAAGAATCCAAGGAGATGAGAGGTGGTATGGGTGAGGTGGCAAGGGGAGAGAGAGAATTATTAATTTAAAATAAGATAATTATTTTAAATTAATAAGGCATAGGTTAGGCATGGTTAGAAGTGGAAAGGGACCAAGGGGACCAAGGGGGGAGGATGACTAAGGGAGTAGACATGATTTTAGTGTCTACATTTGCCCCTTTTTGTCTTGTTGGTTGTTTTGGATGAACTGCAAGACAAAAATAGGGGTTGATTGCTCCAAGTGTGGGATGATGTTGATTTCATCCTGTTGGTTGTTTTGGTGAACTGTAAGACAAAACTAGGAATGGGTTGCCCCGATTATGAGATAAGGTTGATTTTGTCCTGTTGGTTGTTCAAGTGAACTGCAAGACAAAAATAAGAGGGTTGGTTGCACCAAATGTGGGATCAGGTATTCCCCCTCAAAGTGGGAGTCGAGGGAAGGGAACCTAAAGTTGGGTGATGATTTGACAGAGAGTGGATGGAAATGGTGTAGATGGAGTGAGAATGCTGCAATAGTTGTGATTGCACATATACCACTTCACAGGATGGTCAGGTCAAATTATCATAGGTCAAAGGTTGAGGAGTGTCAAAATTAAAATAATTGGGCCCTAGCATTTGGTCGTAGCTGATTAGGTTATTCAATCTAAGCTGAAGCTCCAATGGGTCATCGTGTTCTAGGTATCCCGGGCTCAAGAAGTGCTCCTAGAAACACAAAAATGTCACAAGTAGTGCGGATCAATCGGCTTGCGATCCTATACTTTTGAAGGTCATAAATAGTCTGCACACAATTTTGCTAACCATTCATGAGGTAGCATATATGCAAAAACAACCAAGGCAACGTATGTCTTGAAAGTGGTCAGAGTCTGAGGAGATAGTCGCGATCTCCATGGTCATTGGTCGAGGCAGGTCGAGATAGATAGCTGGTCAAATGAATGGATGGATGAAAGAATGTGGCTGAGCTAACCTCAGAAGATGTCGTGTGATCTAAGTGCTGCCTACATAGCCCTTGTTGTTGGGCCTTAAGCCAATGTAGTTCTCCCTAAAAGGGAGGAAGAGGGTCAAAGTTGTGGATTGCTTTGGTCGAGGTCAAGTCATGGTCAAAAGGAGAATGGTTTGTCCATCAGGTAGATGAACAAATGAGGGTGGTCGAGCTAACCCTAGAAGATGTCATGTCAATTGAGTGTTGCCTACATAGCCCCAGTCTAAGGGCCTCAGACCAATGTAGTTTAGACTGGTTGACAAGTTGGTTAATGATTGTGTTGGTCGTATGTCAAAATGATGAGGATAAGATGATGTTATAGCCTTTTCCATATTGTGTGATGGTGTATTCTATAACATTAGTTGAGGGGTCTTTCATCCCTAGCAATGTTCCATATTCCTGATGGATGTATGCTAAAAATGAATTGAGGTCTATTTATGCTTCAGCAAGTAATGGTTTATGCTTAACATAAATTGTGTCTAGTCGATAGTTTCCATGTGTATTGGTGTCCATAGAAACTATGTGAAATGGACTATGATGATGTTTTGTGGTCTAAAAAAAGGTTTGGTGGGTTTGGTTTGGCTGGCAAATGATGTGGTTGAATGTGACCAAAGTGTAAAGGAAGTGAAAGGCATATTCGCCCTTTCATTGACAAGGACCAGAATGATAGCATAAATAGGGGTTGTTAAAACCAAGAGCTCCATTCATGCATTACATCATTGACCATAGGTTGTGTTAGAGTGGTAATCGAATCACTTTGACATTAAAGTGAGCTCAAAGTCCCTTGAGTAGGTGTTATGATAGGTGAGGATAGGGCAACCCATTTTAGAGCAGAGATAATCTTGCATTTTTTTATATGAGACCCTGAGACAAGTATAATCCAAGTCCATGACCTTTTTTTTTTTTGGTGTAGACTGATCAATGCGGGAAGTCTACATAGAGATGTCATTTTGCTTTGTGGTCATTTGTGAAGCTGATCGATGTGGGAAGCTTCTAAGAAAGTGCTATTTGTAGCAAGATTTAGTCATAGCCATCCTTCGAGGGAGTGGTCTATATTCTACTTTATATATATAAGGGCTTTTGAATAGCTATCCTTCGAGGGAGCAATCTATTAGCTATAGAAATGATAGTACAGTTGTCCTTCGAGAGAGCAGTCTGCCTTTTTGAGTTTGTGACCTTGGATATTTTGACATCTTGATTTATTTTATTTTTTATTTTTTAATTTTTTGATAGAATTTTGAGTCATGGACAAGACTATAGAAGTTCAAGGGCTCCCTTTTATTAGGACAAAGAATCCATACATTATAAAAGGGTTATATAGGATTTGTTAAGGGGAATAGGGTTGAAAGGAATTAGGATTAAGAGGATGGGGATTGCTCAAGGGATGAGTTCAAGTTAAATGTCTAGTGGATGAGTACTCGACTAACGGTAGAATGGTCACATATGCAAGGCATTAAAGGGCTCAAGTTCTGATAAGTCCCTGGTCCATGCTTGTGTGTGATGATGAGGTCCGAGTTAATTAAGAGCAAATTTGCCCCATTTGCCTCTTCAAGATTGGTCATGTGTCGGTCGATGTTGGACATGAAGTTGGCTGATATGTTATCGGATTGTTTGGTTGATATTTGGTCGAGGCTTGGTTAAATGTTTGGTTGAGGGTCGGGTCAATGGATATTTGGTCAATGATTAGTCAAGGTCTGGTCAATGTCTGGTCGATGGTCATGATTAAAAAAGATGTTTGGTCAATGTTAGGTCAAGGTTTGGTTAATGGTTGGCCGAGGCTTGGTCGAGACTTAGTCAAGGCTTGGTTGAGGTCGGTTGAGACTTGGTCAATGTGTGATTGATGATATTTGGTCGATGATTGGTCAAGACTAGTTAAGGTTTGGCCGAGTTAGGTTAAGGTTAGGGTTGATGTTTGGTTAAGACTAGTTGATGTTTGATTGAGGCTTGGTCGAGGTTTAGGATTAAAAGAGTGATTGATATTTGGTCGAGACTAAGTTGAAAGGTTGGTTGAGGCTTAGATGAACGTTGAATTCCCCCAACAGCTAGGGAGAATGTTTGACAAATTGGTCAAGGTCAGTTGAGGCTTGGTGGTCAGATTGACTGTGTTGATGTCGAATAAGGGGGTAAAAGGTGGCAAAGGGACCATAGTCTAGCGTGGAGATCCTGATTTAGGTGATGAGGTTTGAGAAGCATGGGTCGGTGTTAATGATTTGTCAAAGGGGTGGTCAAGAGGATTCTTGATGAAAAGGGTATCTTTTTTTTGGTGTTGATGAGTGACAGCTTTAAGAGTGCAACAATGCTTAGTGTCATGTCCTGGAGTGTGATGATAGTGGAAAAATTTAGAGTTGTCAAACCAAGATGGTCTTGATCTGAGAGTTAATGAGTGGGGCGGTGAGGAGGTTGAAGGTTTGTTGACAATGTGGTCAAGTAGAAGGGTGTCATTCTCAAGGCATTGGTGAATGACAACTTTGAGGGCGCAATAATGCTCGGTGTTGTGCCTAGGTGTGCGATGATACGCACAAATTTGAGTGTCATCGAACTAGGGTGGTTTTGGTCTGAGAAATTGGTATGATTTAAGAGGTGGAAGACTAATGCGAGAAGACTACAACAATTGCCATAACAGCAAGGCATATGAACCTACTAATGGGTCTATGTGTCTTGTTATAGTGGGGGTTGATGAATTTAGTTTGAGAGGCATAAGAGGCATTGGTCGTACCATCATTTTCATGGGTGGTGTAGCCACACGTGTAGATGGCACTTTGGTGGTGATAGGTGTTGGATGTTTTGGAGGAAATATATGTCTGATGGGTTGAGGGGATAATGGAGGTGACTTGCCTCTATAAAGTATGGGAGTAGGAAGCACTCTTATTAAAGTGGATGGATGCGGGCCCAAAATTGAAGGTAATGATGAAGGTGGGGGAGGAGTCCTCCAGTGTGGTTTAGTGGACTTCTTTGGTTTGGGTTGAGGGCCACCATTGTGCGAGGCAAGGTTAGATATGGGTTTGGGTTCAGATGTGGACAGAGGTGAGTGAGATGTAGCAATCTCAGGCAAAAGGCAAGAGGAAATCGTGACTAGGTTTTCCTCGATCAAAATGGGTGAAGAGACTGGTTCTTCTCTTGGTGGAGAAGAATTAGGAGAGTGTGGCTCCTCAAGAGGGCAGAGGGCAGGGATGATTATGCCTTCTACTTGTGGTTGAGGAGTAGGCAAGGTAGGGTCCTCCATTGGTAGGAGGAAGGATGAAGGTGGGGCTAAAGGCATAGGTATGGTCAAGGCATCCCCCAATATAAGAGAGGTCAATGGAAAACAAACAGGAGAAGAAGGCTCTTCTACCTATGAAGGAGAAATAGGGGAAGAAGGGTCTTCCACTAATGGAGGAGAAATAGGGGAAGAAGGGTCTTCCACCTGTGAAGGAGGTTGATCAGGGACAAGAGGTGAGACCGTGTTGACCGTGTGTATGTCATGCTCGTGGGAGCCATCGGTCATGGTCTAGACATTGTTTTGGGTGGGCAGATGATTAGGAAAGGGTTGTTTGAAGATATCGATGTGTTGGTTGGGTGGCACATTCGGGTTGTCCAAGATGAGATCACCCCTATCTATCATGTCTTAAATGATGTTTTTGAAGGTTTAGCAATTGTTGATGTCATGGCCGTGGACGCGATGATAGTGACAGAAGTCGGCCTCCCTATACTATGTCGGGAGGGCTTTTGAGGAGTCAAATTTAGGTGGTCAGATTAGAGGGAGATTGAGGACCCCCTACTTGACAAGTTTTTCCAAAATGGAAGCGTATGATTCTCAAGTGGAGTGTATAAACGCTGGATGTATCATTGTTGGAATTGTTTGGTGATGCTTAGAGATGTAGAAGGTTGAGATTGGTTAGTTGTTGTCAAAGATGGTAATCTAATGACCATAGTGTTTGCCACTCCTTTAGACTTGGAGTGGGAAGAAGAAGGTCTGGAAGAAGAAGGGTCATTAGCTTTTGCGTTGGTATTATGCAATTTGACCTTGTCCTCTTTAATGGCACAGAGTTCAAGCTTTTGGGCCATGGTGAAAGCTTCATCGAGAGTGCAGAATGTTTGAACCCGCAAGGTAGAAGAGATGTGCCTGGCACATGCTCAGGAAAAGAGCTCGATGAGCTTAGGTTAAGACAAGGAGAAGGAGAGTTGGTTGGTCAAGCCTCTCCAACGGGCGACAAAATTGACTATAGATTCGTCATCAAATTGCCTGATGGAGTAGAGGTCTGTGATCGAGACTTGTTTGGTGATGTTGATAGAAAAATGGTCAAGAAATAATTGGGTGAGTTGAGCGAATGAAAAGATAGAATGTCTGGTAAGAGAGCTATACCAGTCAAGGGCGGGGCCAGAAAGCGACATGGGGAATGTGCGTAACAACAATGCATCATCATGCACTATAAGATAACAAGCATGTCTGAATGCTCGTAGATGTTGTTGCGGGTCTTCCTTACTCTGGAAGTGAGTAAATTTAGGAAACTCCCACTAGTTGGGGTATGGTCAAATCAGGATGGAGGGATGAATGGGTTCATTGCAAATTTGTTCATATGAGAGGGCATTGCGTGAACCAAAAATAAAAGCTTCAAGACTAGACATTTTGTCCATCAACATTTTGATGAGATTGGCTGACAGATTGGTAGATGGGGTGCCCCCTAGATTATAGGGTGCTTGAAAAGTGCTAGAAGGGGCATACGACATAGTTGGTTGTGCTTGTAGGGGTGAAATGTATTGATAACTAGTCGTTGGGACATAAGTGGAGGCCAAGGGTGGTTGTATCATGAAGGTAGAAGGCATAAGTTGACTAGATACCACCAAGGGTGGTTGCATGGCAGCATTGGCAAAAGGGGAGGTAGACACTCCTACATTTATGGGTGCAAGAGTGTGTGGGGTCGAGACAATCAAGTTCTAATATGAGGTAGAACTTGGTTGAATTGCATATGGTTGAGGGGGTAATGAAACCCTGATGGAGGTCGGTCTAAAAATAGATGGGGAGGCCAAACTTTGTGTATTGGCCATGGTCGGGTTAATGGTTGAGGCAAAAGGCTGGGTAACGGATGGTGTTGATGTCATCATCGCTTCACTCGAAAGGTATTGTGTTTGGTTTCTTGTGAGATAGTTTTGGAGGGCTTTGACATTGAGGTCCAAGAATCTTTTGAAATCTTGGTCCCCTTCAGGGACAATGGGAGACTGAGTTGGGGTCGGTCGAGTAGGAGTTCTTTTAGTCTCTGAGTGGAACTCCATTATAGGACTGGTTATGGATAGGGAAGGTGGAAGAGGTTGATGTCTCGCGTGGTCAAGAAAAGTCTTGGTTTGATTGCATGTCAAAACCAAAAAAAGGGTCAAGTTCTAGAAACTGTGTTTTTTTAGTTTTAGAAACTCAGAATGTGGTTTTTGGCAGAAAAAGGGGTCAAGTTTTAGGCTGCTATTTTGAAAAAAGGACTGTGACAGTGATCAACGTCAGTTGAAAAACTAATGTCAGTGAGAACAGATGGCCGACGTCGGTCAGATAACTGATGCTGGCGAGGAAGGTTGCTGACGTTGGTGGTAAAATTGATGCTGGTGACTGTGGTTTTTAGAAACTCAAAAAATTTGAAGATTCTTGGAAAAAAGGAAAAAAAAAACGTCCTCACTAGCTCAAAAAAATAGATAGGAACAGAAAAATAGATGGAGACATGTAGACCCTAAGCGTTAAATCCCTAGGAATAAATTATTAGGATCGTGTTGGCTTATGCCTTATAATGTGTTTGGGAGGTTGGCTGTTAGAATGGGTCCTAGAAGAGGTAGTCTAAAGATGGTTTCAGGTTTGTTTAGGCACTCAAGAGTCTGTGTTAGGTTCCGTACATGGCCTGGTGCTAAGGAGCAAGCTCCCCTCACTTCACGAGCCCAGTGATAAGCTAGTCTCACTTAGCCAAAATATACTTTCCCTAGAGATTATCCTCTACCAGAGAATAGAGTGGGCTTTTCCCTTGGTGGTGAAATCCAAGTGGGATTGCCAGGATAGGTAAGGTATCTGCTGGGGGATGAAATCCCAGTCAGGCCTTGTCTCATTGATGTTTGATTTGTGCAAGTGATTTGGTTGTGTAACATAAAGTGGACTACGATTAATTCTCGATGCGGTTGTTAATTACTAGATGTGGACTAAGAAATGCAAGCAAGCTGAAATGAAATGCAATGTGTTTTAAACCCAAATTGAAATGTTAATTCGTATGAAGACAAATGGAGAAAGGGTTGAAGAGTATGACTTTTGAGTAGTCTAAGATGCAAGAAAAGAAAGAAGAGTTCTTTTTAATCCTACTTATGATGTCTTTTGGAAGAGATAGAAGAAAGAGGTGAAAAGGAGAAACCTAATGCACCCTATATGAAAAGAAAGAAAAGAACCCAAGGAAGGCCCTAGGGTCCCACTGGGCGTGCCAAAATGTTTCTATACGATTTCTCTTTTCAAATTCAAAGAGGAAATGAGAAACTAAGAGAGATGGTCTAAGGCTTGTATGTACTTAGATGAAGTCTTGTGCACCAAATTCAGACGATAGCAGGAACTCCTCCTTGGTTGTGGAGGATGATACCTATAGAAGAAAGAGACTAAAACAAAGAAGGTGTTAGATGAGGAGATGGTGGGTTGCCAAGCAAAAGCTTGATCCCAGAAGTACAAAGACTTCCTTGAGGGAAGTCAACCCACTGATTGATAAAAATAATGTCTGATAAAAGGTAGAATGATAAAAAGACTAAAATGATTAAAGACTGAAACAAAAATAGAAGCAAATGCTTACCTGAATGTTGCTATCGGCCTAGCCACAGTCGCCGACATCAGTTAGTCTGCCGACGTCAGTTGTCAAGGTTTACCGACGTTAGTTAGTCTACCGACGTCAATGGGGGTAGTGGTATCTGTGGCCGGCGTCGATCAGGGCAGTAGTCTTTGGATGAGGTTAGGTTGAGTTTTTGGTCTGTGGATGGGTTTGAGAAGGAGTTTGGGCCTTGTTAATGGTCTGTGCAAGGGTCTGGGCAGAGTTGTAGGGACAATGGACAGAGTGTATGTTTTGAAAAGGGGGATAGATGTGGTAAGGATATGGGAAGGCCTCTCAGCCTTTCTGAGAGGGAGTCAAGTCTGGTCTAGCTGATAGTCTGGTCTGGGGGGTGATATTACTTGGAAGCAATAACTAAAAACATAATGAAAACACAAACAAAATACTTACCTATGGTTTACAGAAAGAGTGCTGCTAGTGCTTGTCCCTGTTGTTGATGTAGAATTGATGTAGAGTCCCTGCTGTTGCTGTAGCTGGTGCAGAAGCCCTGTGAGAGAGAGAGTGAGAGGTCTGGTGGATTGAAGACTGGAAGATTGACTGATTATTGAAGGTCAAAAGGCGAATGATTAAAGGTCGAAGGAGCGGATTGAAAGAGTGGATTCCAAGATTGGAAAATGGGATCCTGCATTCAGGTAGTGAAATGCAGTTATGAAGGAAATTGATGCTGGCAAAATCACCGACGTCGATCGACAGTTGATTGATGTCGACGGCTGGAAGTCAAGAAAAAGGCTAAAAATAGCCTTTTATCCATTTTCCCAACTATCGGGTCAGTGGGTCGGGGGAAGAAATGGTCGAAGGTGGTTTAATAGGCATGGGAAATGAGTGGGATAAGGGAAATGGGGTTTTAAATCATTTAAGACTTGGCAAGGGGTAGTGGAGGGCAAGTTGGAATAGGTCATAGGGTGATAAATGAGGGTATCCAAGGGCAAAAGAATCCAAGGAGATGAGAGGTGGCATGGGTGAGGTGGCAAGGGGAGAGAGAATTATTAAATTAAAATAAGATAATTATTTTAAATTAATAAGGCATAGGTTAGGCATGGTTAGAAGTGGAAAGGAACCAAGGGGACCAAGCGGGGAGGATGACCAAGGGAGTAGACATGATTTTGGTGTCTACAGCAAAAGCCTATCAACCCTATTTTAAAACCTATGATTTATCAAAGAGGTCAAAAAGTTATTAGATGCCAAGATTTTATTTCTCATTAGGCATTCTACCTAGGTTTCCAATTTGGTACTAGTTAGGAAAAAAATGGTGAAATAAGACTATATATTGATTTTAGAAATCTAAATAAGCCATCTAAAAATGATAACTACCCTTTGCCTTATTTTTTGTAAGTTAAAAAAAGCATTTTTGGTTCTACCATGATGTCTTTTCTTGATGTATTTTTAGGGTATAACTAGGTATTGATGAATTGGGAAGACATGATGAAGTCTGATTTCACTACCAAATAGGGCACATTTGCATACAAGAGGATGACATTTAGATTGATCAATGTTCCAAAGGGCCATGGATTATGATTTCCAAGGTTTGGTAGGTAAATGCATCATTATATACATGGATGATTTGACTATTTTTTATTAAAATATGGAGGACCACATCATGCATTTACAATAGGTATTTAAAAGGTGTAGAAGGTATGGGATTTCCCTCAATCCCAAGAAGAGTATTTTCTATGTTACTGAGGGAATGTTATTAGTCCATGTCATTAATAAGGAGTGAATATATATATATCTTGAAAGAATAAAATACATATCAAGTATAGAACCTTCTAAGAGTAAGAAAGAACTAAAATCATTCTTTGGTAAAATTAACTTTGTAAGGAAGTTTATTTCTAGCTTTACATAAATTATCAAGCCATTAAATGATATGCTAAAAAAGGATGCCAAAATCACTCAAAATGAGGAAACTAATAAATCCTTTAAGATAATCAAGGAGGCAATTGGTCAAGATCTAGTCTTGATAAGTCCGAAATTCTCTAGGGATTTTTACCTTTACTCCTTTACTTCTGATCATACTATTGTTGCAGTTTTAACTCAAAAAATTGATGGATGTGACCCTCCAATTGATTTCATGAGCAAAAATTTTAAGAATGTTGAGTTAAATTATTCTTTGATTGATAACAAAACATGTGCATTATTTAAAGTAGTAAATAAATTTAGGCACTAAATTCCTAGGAATAAAGTGAATGTCATCCTACCTGACCCTTCTACAAAGCTCATGCTGAGTTAAAATGAGCTAGGAGAAAGGAGAAGTAAGTGGATGTATATTCTATAATAATATGACATAGATATGAAGACTAAAAAATTAGTAAGGTGATAAGGTTTAGTTCAAATAATTACTAATGTTATCCCCATGTTAATTATCATGCAAGTTGATCAACAAAACTTTTAGACTAATGATTGGTATGATCCTATCATTCACTTGATGATTAATGTTACTTGTCCTACATGAATAACTAGGGAGTAGAATAGAGTTCTAAGACTCAAAGAAACCCATTATCTAATCAAGAATGGAGTGCTATACCAAAATAAGTTTGAAGGTGTCTACGTAAGATGCATTTCAAAAGAAGAAGATGATGAAATAATGAGCACCTTTCATGAGAAATCAAGAAGTGGGAATCTATCTAGAAGAACCATAACCCAAAATATTTTGAGATCTAGCTACTATTGGCCCACCATATTCAAAGACACTCACAAACATGTGAGGAATGCCACTCATGTCAAATATTTAGCACAAATGAGCCAAAATAAATAATGCCATTACAATCAGTGATGGTTGATAAACCCTTTACATAGTGGGGGTTAGACTTTTTAGGGTTGATCAACCCAAAATCATTAGATGGTCACAAGTATTTTCTAATTTCCACTAATTATTGCATGAGGTGGATTGAATCAGTAGTCACCAAGCAATGCAAAACTTAAGAAGTGATCAATTTTTAAGAGGAAAACATATGCACTAGGTTTGGTACTCTAATCTCTCTAGTATGTGATAATGGATCTACCTTCATATCAATTGAAATGATAGAATGGGCATATGAAAATAGTATCATTCTCAATTTTTCATCCAACCATTATGCTCAAGGTAATGAAGTGTCTGAATCTAACAATAAGAACTTGATGGAAGTAATAAATAAGTCTACACTAGACAAAACTAGAACTTGGCATAAGCTTCTCAAATAAATTATGTCCTAAAGGAATCATAATTATTGTTGGTGTATGGCCAAGATCCCATCTTCCCTATCAACCTCAAGTTACATACATACAAGTTCATGCAAGAATATATGGAAGAAGATCAGGAACTTACAAATTCAAGACTGCTAGACAATGTTCAAATGGAAGGTGCATGAGAAGAATATTTTACTAATTTTAGCAAAAACTAGACCATGGTGAAGAGGTGGTTTGATAAGAGATCAAAGATAAAGGTGTTTAGATAAGTATACTCAATTCTTCTATGGGACAAGGAATATGAACCTAAGGGAAAACATAGAAAGTTCACACCTCTATGGATAAGCCCCTACCAGATTGTTGAGACACTTTGGAACAACACCTTATAGAAAAAATACTTAAAAGGAGAATAGTTAACATTGGCCACCAATGGGTAGTACCTCAAGGATTACTTTTCTATTTCTCTTCTTGTGGTCTTCATAGAGTAAATCTATAAGACTAATTAGAGTTAGTGTAGGCAAGCTAGTTTATTTTCCTTATGTTATTTATTTCTTGTCCCTTATTTGTACATATGTTTATGCATATTTATTTACTTGTTATTTACTTTTTTCTTTTTTCCTTTTTGTTGTGTGTTTGCTTTCTTTGTTTTGTCCCTTGCTATTAATAAGTCATTTTGGGTAGCCCTTAGCTTAGATTTTATTCAAAAAGCTCAAAAACTCCACAAGTGTAGAAATGAAAGTATGTATCTTGAGAAAATGTTGACCATGGATAAAAAATATGAGATTAATGTTATGATTTATAAAAACTAGTAAAGACTAAGTGGATAAGTTAACTATTTCATAAGAACTCAAACATTATTTTGATCTAAACTTGGTTTTAAGAAGAATTGCACATATGGGATGAAATATTAAATTATTGGAACATAATCATATTTACACTTAACAAACATCCTTACCTAGGACAAAGTTTGAAACCATAGGTGATTTTTTGAGGATCAAACACTTGAACAAATCCCTAAACTTGGCTAAACTGGTTCCCAAACTTTGTTAGAAAGCCTAAATGGTCTAAAAAATACAAAAATAGGAGATTATTAAAAATTCAAAATCTTTCCAAGTAAAGGTGATTCTGGTAACCTCCACCAAGGCTATGGACACCTAGATGATAGTGTAACAAGGCCATGAGTGGAGCCAAATGCATATCTATTAGGGTTATGGATGCTTGACTGGCAACAGAGAAAGGCCTAAGCCTTCCCTAAGCTAAAGCATGGTTCTCAATGAATATCCAAACATGTTGTGAGTCAGTTTTAATGATTAAAGGCATGAAACCTATAAGTTATACCCTAAAACCCATGTTAAATAGTAATTGGAATCAAATCACACAATAACATGGATAGGTTTTGATGTTTGATCCTAATCTTATAGGTGGAAGGTTTGTTTTAACATAAATTGATTTTGATGATGGCACTGATCAAGTGGAATAGGTAACCTAATTATTTGTCTGAACTAGAGTCTCTAAATTCTAACATATTGATATGCACCCCCTAACAATCACTATTTATTGAGGGTAACATACCCCCATTTTTGAAAAATGGATACCCTTGTTTTAAAATTGTGAAAAATTTATATATTGAAGTTGAAATCCACTTGATCAAAGCATCATTAACTTGTTTTGCACATTATTTTCATTTTAAGATCATCCACCCCTTGGTCTAGTTGGTATTCTTTATTCATGGTTCTAATTTATCTTTGTTGAATGTTGCTAACAATGGATCTCTATGTTTCAGATCATAGGTTTAATGGAGCTCTCTTTGATAGGATTATACATGGGTTTCATAATTTAAATGATTTTATCTCAATTTTACCTTTTACTAGCCTTTAATCTATCAAAAGTCAAGTTGAATCCTTGTTAAATCTTCCTAAAACCCTCATTCAAAAATCCTAGCACAAAGTTATTTTACACCAAATTCAAAAATGGTGGGAACAATTTACATGGTAACATTTCAAATATGCTATAGGCTTAAGCCTAATTTTTAGACTAAGGCTTGGTTGTGTTTTTTAACATGACTAAACCTTAGCATAAAGATTATAAGCTTGGTCCCTATTATTTCCTAAGCTCCTTTGTCCCCTTTTATTTTAACATGGTCTAAAAATAATGTTTGCAGGATCCTTTTAAATTCCTAAGATAGTCTAACTTTAATTTACATGGTCCCTTTTGTTGCAAGCTTAGACTAATGTCTTAACCATAAGGCCCCATTTATGCTTATTAACATTAACAAGACCTTAATCTTAAGGCTTTAGCCTAAGTCCATTCATGTCTATGGGCCCTAACTTAAATTTCATACTTCTTTTTAGGATCAACAGTCCATACTTAAGTGAAGATTGAAGATTAGAAGAAGAAAGATAACCCTGATAGATCCAAGACATTACCCCATATACCAATCCCACTCAATCAATAATATTTTAATCAACAACCCACTTTTGAGTAGAGGTCAATGATCATACAATGTGAGACCAAGATCAAAGACTAAAGGGGGTTCCTAGTTATTTTTAACAATATCTTAGCCTAAGTTTTACCTTAAGGTTTTTGTTATCTTTATTAATACAATGAAACCTTGGTATAAGACTATAATTAATCAATGGGTCCTTTTATCATATTCTAAGACTTAAGACTTATGATATGCTAGTTGACTTGGTCCATTTGTAATTATAAGAACCAATCATATTCGAGTATATACTCAAAGATTCTATAGGACCTACTCTATTTAGTGATTAAATTTGATGTTCTTGTGCCTATCATTTGATGTTGATGAGGCTATCATTGATGTCTATAAGAATTTCAAATTTAAGCCCCAATGATATATTCCTAGAGATTAATTTTGATGTTCTTACACCCAACAATCAATGTCCACAAGGTTTTCATTAACATTCGTGATGCCATCAATTTTAAGCCCCAGTGATATATTTATAGAAATTAATTTTGACATTCACATGAATGTCATTGATGTTTGTGAGGCCATCATTGACATCCAAAAAACCATCAAAATTCAAGCTCATGAACCAATCCCAGTTAGATAAATGAACATTTTATTTGCCTTTATAGGATCAATGGGGTCTCATTTGGAAAATAATCATGAAATTTAATGTTAAAATCAATCTTTCACCTTAGATTGATTAAAGGCCATGTTTGGACTTAAGGAGCTTTCTAAATAGGTTTGAATTTGCATAACATCAATTTTAAATGCCATGGGATTAGATTAAATTCTTATCCTAAGGTTCAATTATGTTTTTTAACATGACCAAACCTTAACATAACCCTAGGATTGGTCCCTTTATGTCTTAAGACCCCCCCATTTTGGACTCATTTCATTTATCATGGTCTAAATGTTTGAAAATACAGACTCAACCTAAGACTCTATCCTAAGGTTCCAATTAATTTATTAATACAATAAAACCTTAGGCTAAAGACTTATGGACTATTCAATAGAACCTTTGAGTAAGCATGGAGCCACCACATGGCACAAACATGTTCATTGTGAGATTGGTAGAGATGTAGATCTTAGAAGGCCCATGGGATTACCAAGTGGCACAACCATGGGACTTGATATAAAGGACAACTAATGGCATGCAAAATTGCAAGATTGAGATCAATGAATCATATTAATTTGAATAATATGATCCAATAGAATGAGATCAAAGATAAATTTTAAAATGAAATGGTCAAGTTTTAAAGAATTTATGAACAAAATACCATGAAAAAGCCAATTAGATGTCACAGAGCTACCACATAGATGCCACCTAAGTAGGAAAGGAAAAAACCAAAGATTTTATGGGATAAGAAAGGTAAAGTATAAAGCTAGAAGTCCAAATCAAATCCAAGGCACAAAATTCACCTAAATGCAAATAAATATCACCATTAAAGCTCAAAAAGACCTACAAAAATCCCTAGCATCTACAAAATCCCTAATTTGATCCCAATTTGATCACAGTTAAACTAGAGAGAGCTCAATTATCACTTAAATATGTACAAATTTATCCAAAAGCAATTTGTAAACCACTAGTGAATAATTTATAAATATCACAATCATGGCAACATGAAAATAATAAAATAGGGAGGACATATAGGTATACTTGACTTTAGACATATAAGGAAGAGTATTCAAAGGCACTGAATTTGATGTGGTAGCATTGAACACTGTGGATAATAAATAGACCAAGATTTTATGGGATATTTAAGAGTTGCAAGTAATCACCAAGGATAATGATAAGAATGCCATAGTTAGCTAGATATACTATGACATAATTTCCTTTCAAATGACCAGTCTCCATTACAAGGTAGTGAAACTAGAAGTATTACATTACATCAATGTTATTGCTCCTATTTTTAAAGATTGAAAAATTGAGCAAGATATGATAGTCCATAAACATAGTTTTAGGATATTTACTTACATTTACCCCATATAATTTGAAAATTACTATAAGCTACCCAAGCCTTAGGTGGATTTACCCATAGTCAGAGAATGGTCCAACAAAAATAACTTGGAAACCACCCTTGCCTCAGTATTGTATTCAGGAACTCATGTAGTTTCTAACCCTCATGGAAGAATCCTAATCATCCAATTTAGGGTAGGAATTATAATGATTATAACACTACTCAATAGGTTGTCTAGGGTCCCCTCCACCACTTATGTCAACAAAATTTAGGTCCCTTAAATATATTTCATGGTAAAAAAGGGACTTACTCCTCCTATAGGAGAAACAATCAATATTTGCCTAAAGAAACATTTCTCTACCATAAAAAAGAAGACTAACAATCAATTATTTATGATGTATTGTATTTTGGATGGCCTAATGGCCACTACCAAAATCCCTAACATCAAAAATTGGTCACCTAATGGGAGGGAAATAGTCTCCCATTACTATTTCAAATTTCATATATTCAAGTATAGGGACCACATACAATTCATTTGTGACTATGTATACCCAAATTCTTATATCCTGGCTGCACTATAATCTGGATATAGGGAACCTTATGTCAACCACTAAAACTACCAATATATGTACCCACCAAGATGGCTAAATAGGAGATAACATACCAATTATTCCATGGTATGAATGGTGTATACAAAGGTAAAAGGAAGGGGATACTCCATCATTTACCTTTAACTATTAGTAGTATTGTGTTATAAAATTGGGATAATGTAGACATTATTTCTAGGCATAAATACTCATTCAATTTACAACTTGATGGATTGAGACATTGGGACCCTTGGGATATTATTTTAGAAAATTTGAAATCCAAATAGATTAACATGACATATGAACATCAACTCAGTGTCCATGATTAAATGCACATTTGAGCATCTTCATTTTCAAAAGTATTGGCCAAATTAAAAAATCACAACATCAAACTCAAGGCTAGATTGATGAGAAACTAACTAGTGAAATATGGTAGATGGGGCCTATACAGTACCATTTTCTACCAAGACCATCTTCTACGCCTCCTACATAATAGTGAGAGGCACACATTATATAAAGATCAGGAAAAGAGAGACTTGAAGAAAGACCTGGTGAAGAGGCATCATCTTTTGTCCAACTTGAAAAGCTAGTCACCTATTGAGTCTATTGACATGATTACATTGGATCCTAGGGAAACATTGGAAGATGCCTTGGAGGCACTAGCTAGTGTTCATAGATCAGATGAGGAAGAGGTGTAGGAAAAGGAGCCTCAAACTCAAGATGAAGAAAAAGGGAAAGGGATGACTTTGGACTTAGTCCTAGTGGTTCCCCCACAAAAGAGAAGTGTTGAGCTAGCCTTGGTTCTTATAAGAACTTAGAGGCCTGAATTAACCCTCACTCACCCTTTGAGTGAAGTTAATATGTTTAGTGATGAAAACCCTATTCATGGACCAACCATTCTAGAGTGGTTCTTATATGGAAAATTACAAAAGATCCCAACTCTGCACCATCAATGGGAAATTATAAAGTCTATTAACATCCATGTTTATGAGGATCTCATACCATGGATTGTGGAGTTAGAAAAGGAAGAAAAGGAAAGACAAGTGGCTATTATTGGATATTTAAGTGGCTCATAGATTGAGATCCTTGAGCCTCCAAAGATTACACACTCTTCGATTTGTGTCAAATTTGACCCAACAAAAAGTAGCTTATAGAGAGTTTCTAAAAAATAGCCATGATTACAAGGGAGGAATTCACTTTTCAAAAAGTGGAAACCTTCATTAGATTGACTCAAGTGGAGGGTTAGAAACTATGTGAGAACCCTATTTTTGAAGAGGATATAATTAAGTTTACCTAGGCTCAAAGTGACTAGCTATAAACCAACATCAAAGGCATGAAATAACAAGTAGATAACCTATAGTGGCAGAAGGAGAATTTGGAGAAACAAGTTGTTTTGTCTATCCCTAATGTAATGATTGAAATGTTTAAGGGATCAGTTCATGACATGTTTGAATCTCTAAAGTAAATAAAGGAAAGATAGAGTGCACTAAACCAATAGGATGCAACATCCAAGGGATTAATCACCAAATGGTAGAGTTCTAAGGATAAAATGAAGGATTTAATCAACATCTAGATAGGGGATAAAATCCCTGGTTTCAGGACCATCAAAATTGATCATCTCAATACCATCTTGGGGTTGATTATAGATAAAATTAATAGTTTGAGCACATGGTTTATTTTCTTAGAGATACTCATCAAGGATGATAAAGAGCTACTAGATAGAATTGAATGATTCTTGGGGACCATGATTGTAAAACCTACAAAACTCAGCTCTATGGGCATCATTGTAGATGATGAGTTCAAACATAGGACCACTTTTGTCATGAAAGAGGTAAAGAGTAAGAGCCAAGGTAGGTAATGGAATGACAAAAATAGGATCATGGATATGATCCTAACTATAGAGGAAAATATTGCTGAGGTGAGGAGCATCAAATAAGCCTTGGGGAGAAATGATAGGGACCTAGAAGATTTGTTGGATGAAGAGGATGAGATCCTTATAGAACCTACAATAAATTAAGACTTATCAATGAAAAACATCAAAATCCAATAAAGTTACTTCATTAGGATCAAGGGAATCTATCAACATAGGTTCCACCATTTAGTTAGTAATATTCCCATTTATGGAAGCATTGTAAATTTTGAAAATGGAATATTATTTTGTAAAGGCATGTGTATCTTGTTAGCACATTTACCTAAAGGTTATTATATTTTATAAATTCTAGTGTGTTTTAGAATTTTTTCAGAAAGGATAATTGTACTTTACATTTTGTACACTTATAAGTTGATGCAACTAATTGACATGCTTCCTTGAAGTCTATAAAAGGAGCATTGTCATTTGTAATGAAGAGATATTTTTTGAACTATAGAAGCTAGTGTAAACTTTCAAGTAATTAATACAAGTAGATAATTTTGAGAGAAGATTATATCATCTTATTTATGGAAATTATTATTTATCTTCTCTCTCAATTATTTATTTTGAATCTTAGATTTGAATAGTTCTTTTGAATTCTTGTTGTGTACCTTGTGAATGTATACTTATTAACTTGTGCATATGCTAGGTTAATTGGAAGTTCTCGAGTTTGATTCATTTTATTTTCTCTATATTTGTAGATGTGCATAATCTATCTTCTTAAAGGAGTAAAACTTTAAAGTAAATAGGGTTCTTATTTGCATTATGTCTTATCCTCCTTAGAAGTTTACTTGATATATGTGGTGATTTAAGATTAAGATGTTTTATTTCATATAATAGTTTTAAGTATATGCCTTCAAAACACTTGATATTTTTCATGGTGTCTGAGATAAAGATCAACAACACTTTTCTTCTCTGCCTTTCCCTACCTTTTTACTTCTTTTTGAACTAAATCACTTTAGTTTAAATTCCACTATAAATATTCACATAGATTAGTCTTTAGACGTATAATTGAGAAAAAATAATCTAGATTAGCATAAATTACTTTAATTTTCAAAGATAGGACCAAGGTGGCTCCAAACCACCAAATTTTATAAATATTTTGCAATAGTTTGCTTACTCTACCATTATTTCATCAGAAGTAACTAGATTACCAAAAACCTACTAATCATGCTTTGAATTTTTTGAATTATAAAATGATAAGTGTTATTTAAACACTAAGATCATGCTATGGTAAATATTTATGCATAAACATAACCCAAACAGAAACAATATCCACTTGTGGATCTATAAGCATTATAATCACCAACCCAATTAGAATCAGAATAACCTATCAAAGAAAAATTGTTATTCGAGGTATATTCGATGCCAAAAATTAGAGTACCTTTAGTATAATGAATAATTATTTTAGAATATTTAAAATGAGTAGTTTGAGGTTTAGAAATAAAATGAGAAACTAATCTAATAGAAAAGGAAATATTAGGACGAGTATGAGGAAGATAATTCAAACTACTAACTAATTATCTATAGAGAGTTAGATCAAAATTATCAGTTTATATATCATTAAGAAATTTTATACCAAGTTCAAAAGGGGTAAAAATATGTTTAAAATATATCATATTAAGTATATATAACAAGTCATACACATATTTATATTGAGAAATAAAAATGTTATCTTTTTATTGCCAAACTTGAATGCCTAAAAAGAAATGTAAGAGACCCAAATTAGTCATTTCAAAGGTGTTATTTAAAACATTTTTAGTGAAAGAAACCATTGAATTATTACTACCATTTATGATTAATTTATAAACATAAAAAATAATTATAACTATGTCATTTGGAGTGTCTTTGAAAAAATAATTAGGATCATTAAAACTACGAGCAAAGCCTTGAACTATGACAAATTAACAGATTTTATAGTACCATTCTCTAGGGGATTGTTTCAAACTAAAAATGATTTTTTTAACTTGAAAAAAATATTTTCATTACCTTTATTAATAAAACATGGGTTTGAGACATGTAAATTTATTCATGCAAGTCACTATTTAAGAAAGCACTCTTAACATCCATTTGATAAATAGGCCAATGCATGTGATCAACTAAAGATAAAACAACTTTAAATATAGGAATCTTAGCTATAGGTGAAAAAGTTTCATTATAATCAATTCCTTAAATTTAATAAAAATATCTAACAATTAATATAGCTTTCTATTTTTTAACTTGATTATCAAAATTGAACTTAGTTTTAAACAACCATTTACAACTTACTAAGTGATGTCCTTTAAGTAGAGAGACTAAGTCCCAAGTGTGATTAGAAATTAAAGAGTTGTATTTATCATGCATTGTTTTTTACAAATGAGGGTGTCCTTGAGCTTGTTATAGTGTTGTTGGATCATTATTGTTCATAAGTTCAGAGATAAAAACACAATTACAAAATTGTTGCCTCATTCTACGAGTATCATTAAGATCTACATCAATTCCAAAAGTTTATAAAGTAGTTTTGGCCTACTTAGGCATAAATTTTGGTGGAACAATACTAAAATAAAGAGAATTAATTGTAGGAACAACATCATTATGCACAAAATAATTATTATCATAACTAGATTTAAAAGGAAAATAAGCATAAATTTTATCAAGAGAATTTGAATTGGAAGCACAATCAAGTACACCATTTTATGTAATCTGAACATTCTTTTTAATATTTATTTATTTTTATTTTGAAGATCATATACCATATAATATTTAGATGACTCATCATAACCAACAAAGGTAAAAGTTTTTGCTTTAGAATCTAGCTTATTTCATTTTTTAGTGAGAATATGAATAAATGCATCACAACCAAAAACATGTAAATGTTTTAGATTAGGGTTTATAACACTACAAGCTTCTTCAAGAGTAATATTTAAAATAAATTTAGTGGGATTATTATTAATGAGACAGACATCACAATACATAGCTTCAACCCAAATTTATAATGCATATTTTTAGAATGCAACATACACCTAGCCATTTTAGTGATAGTCCTATGTTTATGTTTGGTAACACCATTTTGATCAAGTGTGTAGGAAACATTTTTTTCATGTTTAATACCATATTGATTAAAATATGCAATAAAAACATTGTTAACATATTTAGTGCCATTATCAGTGCATAATATATGTAAAAAAACTAGATTACTTTTCAACAAAGGCATGAAACTCAATGAAAGTGTCTAAAACTTGATCTTTAGTTTTCAAGAAGTAAATCCAAACTTGTCTAGTGAAATAATCAATAAACATTAAAACACAATTTTAACCACTAATATAAGGAGTTTTCATAGCTCCTAAGAGATTACTATGAACTATATGAATCTTTTCACTAGCATGCCAAGATTGATGCTTAGGAATATATTCTCTATGAATTTTACTACCCATACAACCACTATAAATATGATTAGTGGGAAAATTTTAAGGCAAGCCTTACACCATATTGAGTTTAGGAATAAGTACAATACTTTTATAATTTATATGTCCTAATATTTCATACCAAAATTTATCATCAATAGAAGTAAGCATAGCATGAGTAGAGGAGGAAAAAGAATATATAGTGAACTTGAACAAGTTACCATTATCTAGGAAATTAGGAGCATCTACTCAAAAATCTTGCTTGATAGATTTAACATAAAATGTGTGATTAGAGAATTAGACTTGATAGTATTGTTTGTATAATTAAATAACAAAAACAATTTTAATTTTAAATTAATAACAAGACATCTCACAATTCAGCATAAGGGATTTTAAGAGTTCCTATGGCTTCAACATTATAAGAAGCATGATTTTCAAGTCTTAAATGATTGATAGAAATATATGGTTATAAATAAGGAAAAAAATTGGAATTAGATGTCATATGTTGAGTAATACCAAATTCAAAAATCCATTCACTAGGAGAAACATGCAAATCACAAGTAAAAATTTCTCTAGTATTATACTTCTATTTATTTTGAGTCTTAATGTTACTAGTTCTAGCATTATCTTTGATCTTAAGCTTTCCATTTTTAATATCACATTTTTTCTTAAATAAATTATCTTTATCATGTGTGTTTTTATCACAATTATTACATTCTAACTTTTTATTAATTTTTGAGTTAGATTTTTAACCTTTTTATCATGTGTATTATTAGACTTAACATGTTCTTTACCATTATTATGTTGATGTTTAGAAATAAAATCATGTTAATTAGTCTTAATATTAGAAAATTGAATGAAAATTTGTTCTTATTGATGCATCAAAGTGCAAAATAAATCAAAAATCAATTGAGCAGATAAAGTAGGAAAATCTAATTGCGAGTGAACATTTATAATAAACTACTAAAAAGGTCTAGACAAATATTTTTTCATGATAATTTGAATAAATTCAAATGTGAAAATTTAAAACCTAAACTAATTATCTAAGAATTCAAAGAGTGAACTTTAATTAAGAAATCATCCATAGTTTTAAAGTCATTATATTGATCTTAAATTTGAATTTTCCTAAATTCATTCACCACATCCTAAATAGATTTAATTGTAGATTTGGATGCAAGAGTACACCCATCAATATGTAAATGAAATTTGGTGGTCATGGACATGCCAATAAAACTTAAGGCCTCTTCATTTTTCACTTGCCATTTTTATTGAACTTTGGTGGTAGTAGTATTTTCATTAGGTTGGGGGTCCTTGTCATCTACTATAAGAACTAAGTATTTAAAAGTCAATCTATATTACATATGTAATTTACATAAATGTTAATTAGTGGGAGTGAGTTTAAATTCATGAAATAATTGAGTCATTGTGTCTTGAAAGCTCACCTAATTTTGGAAAGTAAATGTGAAAAAAAAATCACTAGGGTCTTAGTATGTGCAGAAGGACAAGAAGGCCAAAAAAATGTGACAAAGAGGAAATGATATCTTAATGGTTTAAAAATTGCACAAAAAGACATTAGTTTTTAAAACTAAAAGATGGCCATAAAAAGGTTTTGATTTACTTAATGAACCACAAAAAGTGACTAGAGGTAAAAGAAAATTGTTTATAACCAATTTGAAAATCCATCAATTGGCACATATAAGTGCACACGAAATGCTTTTTTAAAAAAAAGTGAAATGAGATCAAGTATGAAAAATAATAAAGAAAAAATAAATTTATTTTAAATTAAAATTTTAATGAGATAAATATTTGCATAATAATGTGAGCCCTTTTGAGAATAAGCGAATAAATAAGATTTAAGAAAGTGTTATTGTTATTATTTTTCTTCTATATGATATTGAAATGAAATACATATTAATAAATTTTTGACATGTAACACACTCTACCAGGTGCTAAATTTTTTTAATGATAAAAAATATTTTGTTTTGAAAGAAAAATAATAGGAGGTAAAAATTAAGGAGTGCAAAGTAATTATAAACAAAATGATGGAATAATTGATAAAATATGTATAGGTATAAAATAATGGATAATACACTAAGAGAATATAATTTAGTAATAAAAAAAGTAAACTATGAAAGGAAACAAATCATACCTCATATAAAGTGGAATGCTTATAAAAATTCTAGAGAACTAAAACTTGGAAAGATAACTTAAAGTTCTTGCTAAAATTCTATGCACCTAGTAAACTCGGTGCACTAGCTAAGATCAATGTAATTGATAAACCTGGAAAGATAAATAAGAGGCTATACCAAGCATGGGACACATAAGGATTAGGAAAATGCAAAGAAAAAGAGGAAAAAATGCCAAACGTAAGGAGGTTGTGACTAGGGAGATGAAGGAAAGTGTCATGGTAAACAAAGAAGATGATTTAGAAATAAACTATAGAACACAAACACCTACTGAGGATGACATACAATGATACAAACATAGAGAAGAGAACAAGGAACCAAATGATAAAGAAGGATGCAAAATTAAAAGGCGGAAGGGAGTGTAGGTAGAAGAACAATGTAGGTCAAAGAAAAAAATGTAGATAAGGCTATAATTGATCACCATGAAAAATAAAAATGTAAAGGAAAGACATAGAGTCTTAAGAAATACATCCAGATTTGAGGGTAAAAAGAGACCAGAGGAAAGAGAGGATGTTAGAAAAAAAGTGCATATATTAAGAAGCTGACACACTATGAAGGGATAAATAAATATGAGTGATAGTTATCTATAAAAATAATATCAAGTAAGCTTTAAAAACTCAAAACATAATACGTAAAGAAACAAAGATATTTTTTGTGTGTTGGATATGTTTCTTAGAACTAAAAAATGAGAGTAAAAACCTACTTGAAGAAGTGTTTCCAAAATTCAATTTTAAAATGTCAAAATTATCAATAAGAGAAACCTACAACAATGTTTTGGTAGTATCAACAAACTCAAGAAAACAAATGTTAGAGAGAGATAAACTAAATAATATGGCAAGGGTGAAGCCCTTGCAAAAAAACCTATAATTTCTTCCAAGACCCCTAAAACTAATGTCAAAAAATATGAACCTAGCTCTTGTACCATGAGGGAATTATGCTAAAATCATTGATCAAGAACATTAAAAAATTCATAACTTAATGAAAGTAAGAAATAATATGACCTCTCAAGGTGTAAACTATGAAGGAGACAACAGTTTTAAAGTGGTAAACCAAACATATCATAAAAAATCCTTGTGATCTTATAAGAAGGCTTGCCACTAAAATATCCACAATTACAATTTAGAAGGAAGATCAATTTGAGAATAAAAAGAGAGAGCTTAAATTTTATAATGAGGAAATGAGGAGAGGATAGTTCTTTTAATAGATTAAGAAGAAGAGGAAGGGAGTTTAAAGAAATCCCATGAATACCTTACAAGCCTCTTTTATGTATGCCAAGTGGCCTATTCCATTAGAGAGTGGAGGGAAGTGTGTGCCAAGTGGGGGAAGGATTTTATTATGAGAGTAACTATCAAAACCTAAAGTTGAAAAAAGAGGTGAGTAACACCTCATGGAATTTGGATTTATGTGAATTGATAATTCACATAAATAAAAATTATAGACACAAATGGAAACTTAGGATAAATAAATTATCCTAAATAAAGGGTAATACTAAAAATTAGTTATTCACATGAGCATGTTACAACTAGTAATCAGATGTTAATGAAAAATACAATTAACACTATTAAAGACACGCAAGTGTGTTATACCACTATTATTCAACTA
This sequence comes from Torreya grandis, assembly GCA_037957365.1. Classification (NCBI taxonomy): domain Eukaryota; kingdom Viridiplantae; phylum Streptophyta; class Pinopsida; order Cupressales; family Taxaceae; genus Torreya; species Torreya grandis. The sequence goes on from JARHVA010004653.1 coordinate 849,202, forward strand.
GACAAAATTGAAAACATCTTAACAAAGAAATGATTTCAACCATACTAACATCAAATAAAGTTCTTCTACTCGATATTTTACCCTAGGATATGTGTATTATACTACACTATCTACCTTCCATGACACTATTAACTTACCATAATAAAAATTAGAGTGTTTTGCTTAATTTATTTATTCCTTTGTGGATTAAGAAATCAATGCAAATGAAAATTTTTAGGCTTGCTAAGGAAATTACATATGTATAAAATCCAAAGGTAAGTTTTATACCTAACATATTTATCAATTAGTCTTATCCAAAGATAAATCAAATGAGTCATTATTATAGATCTATGGTTCTAAAATAATAACCTTGTTTTTTAAGAAACCCACCTTGTCTATGAAATATAACATACTAGCCTTAAACTAGTTTTGAAATATTTAACAAGAAGCTTCAACCTTTCAAGGTCCTATGCAACCCTTCAATAATAAAAATAAGTTTCTTGTATCGAATTAGAATAATTAATATAAGTAAATAATAAACCATATCTATATATTGTAATGATAAAACATGATTATATAGGGCACCATGGTTAATTTAAATTTATGATCTTTATTTTATAATAGATACTAGTACCTTAACCCATAAAAAGAGTTCTCCATGTATTTTGCAATAAATTTATTTGTTACATTGGTAATAATGGTTTTCTATATTACACCTAAACACTAAGATGACAATCTACTCAGTGACTAAAGATACTTCCCAAAAACAATATCAACAATATCTATATGATAGGAATAATATAGTAGGATTAAAAAAAGTTATTAAAAACTAAGCCATATGCCATGGATTCAAAATAAATTGATGAAAATTATAATTGATGACCCAACTCTTTAGTCAAATATATCAATCAAGCGTAACTAAGAAATAAGCATGAAAATTCTATATTTAAAGGTGGTTCCCAAAACCACAATACTTTTTTGAATAGATCATTACCTCCACTATTGTATTTCAATGGAATACATCATCATAAGCTGAAAATGTTTATTCCCTCCTAGTTAAGCATTTTGCAAGGATTAAATCACATCACAATAAAGGTAAACTCAAAACATAATAAAATAAGTGAATAGTAAAGCCATTCTCTTAAAAGTAACAACATCAAACTTTAGTAACCATAACAACATGAATTATAATTATTTTCTAAATCATCAAAAAAACATGGATATGCAATTCTACCAATTATAAATGTTGTATATATTTTATTTCCAAGGAGTATATATTTTTAAAACCTTAGTACACAACTTCTTCTAATGTCAACAACCATAAAGGACAAAGTAACACAAGTATAATAATGTTCATTCATTATACAAGTATGCTAATTAATATGATGAGCATTTGGGTACATAAATAAATTTAATTACAATTTTTTTTTTTAATGAAACACATGGCTTACACACATGTAGATCTTCTTATTACAACACAAATCATCACCACAAGGGAGAAATAAGGGAACATGCTTAAAGAAAAAAAAGAGAGGAACTATTATATGCAACACATAATTTCAAGAATAACTACTTAATCATTACAATAATACTAAATAAATAAGATCAACCTTCATCTTCCTTTACCTTGATAATCCAAAATCCTAAAATAATAGAAAAGACTTGGAGATGAAACACAATGAGACTAAATAATCAACAGGGAAGAACAACGAAGTAACTCATCCATTCTTTCTATCATTACTTAATTATAAAACAAACATTTAGAATCAAGTTGAACTAGACACTAGTAATAATGAAACATCGTAGAAATAATAATACTCCTAATATCAATCCACTAATTTATACATGGTCAAAGGTTTAGCCATACTTCATCCTATCCTTAAGGTACAAATAAAACATAGATTTATCTAATCATACACTTACTCTAATACTAAACCACTAGGTCTCAAGTATAACCAAATAATTTATAAATAATGTACTAGTTAATTTCATTCATTTTGCATTCTGAAAAAAAGTTATGTTAATATAAAACAAGTTAAATATATAGACACAAGTAAAAATTAAACATTTTAGAATTAATATTACTTCTAAATGTAAAACATTTAGTGACATGCAACCAAGTGTTTTAGAATCACTTACTTCCAATCCAAAAATACCTAACAATCTTGAATTGGAACAAAACTAACATGGTTCTTTTTTTGCAAGAATACATTTAATTTATGCAATAAGACAAAAATATTTTAGATTTTCTATAACTAAGGATAAATCATTTGAAGTATAAAACTAAGTAAAATAGAAAAAAATTAGCTTACTTTCATCGTTTTTATTCATTCAAAGTCATTTATTCACAAGGAAAATTAACCAATAGCAGAGGATAAAATATTTATGCAAAACTAAAAAATAAAAGATAGTTTGTATTTCAATTCAAACTAAGACAAGGATACTCATTCCATTGAGTGACCAACAATATAGGAATGAAATATATATATATTTTTTAATGTTAGAGATAGGGTTTAACCCTTATAACATACTTATAACTCAATGCACAATACTAGTATTATGTTATCCATACATGGATGTTTTTCTATGAAGGAAAATTTAGACAATCCTAGACTTCAATATCTAGGGTTTTAATTATACATAATATTCCCTAGGCTGAGGTATAGACTCATATACACCTAGCTAGGTATGTGTATATGAGTTTATACTAAAATATTGATATTAAATAAACATAAATTTACCGTTATATCAATAAGAGTTAAATCAAGAAAGCTTAATAAAGAGAGAGAAAACATGTATATGGTTTATAAGTTAATCTCCACTTCCGATTTATTTCTTTGTTTCCTTTCCCCTATGTTGAATTTTATCTTAGGATTAAATCCAACCCTTATTGTCATCTGGTCATAGGTAGAAACCACCTTGAAAACCCATGCAAGGACCCATAATCATAAATGCAAGTGAATTCCAATTTTTTTTTCTTCACATTAACCTGGGGGCAAGTCAAGTGTAGAAATGAGGGTAAGAAACCTTATTTGTCATATACTTCTCTCTACCAAATTGAAGCTCTCCATGCAAAGGTAAATTATCCTCATAATTTTGGGAAATTATTTAAAAATATTAAATTTAAAAATTTAAATGCTCACTCAAATAAAAATGTGATCATGTCCCTAGAAAGGTATTCTTTACTAAATTATAAACCCAAAACATCATTACCTTTTTTAAAACCTAATTTGTTTTAAGTTAGAACATGATATTAATATTACTTCTTATTCTAATTTTGACAATTAAAAGCTATAACTTGTAATAAGACATGTTAATTATTTCAAAACTAGGTTCAACATATTATATTAATTCAAAAGTGCCTAAGGATGATTAATATTTTTATCAAACAATAAGACCACTTTATAATATATATGATATTTAAAGTCACTAAATTTAACAGAATTCTATGAACTCCAAGCATCATTTTATCTTGATATTATGAGACAAGTCTAAATCTTAAGGAAGTTCAAGAACCTTGGCATCTATTATGAACTTGAGTTGTGCTTGGCTAGTAAATTATCCAATTCACTTTATTATAACATATTACTTACTCTTTAGCAAGCATAATTGACTACAAGTTGATGACAACCACAAAAATAAATTTCAAAAAAAAAAAAAAAACACTTGATTAGAGTGAATAAGAAAGAAAATATAATAGTTCTCATGCTACTATCTTAAATTACACATTTTTGGTCAATTATGAGTCCAAAATAGGAATATGAAATCCTCTATCCCTTAAAAAGGCACCATCCTAGTCCTTAAAGAAATAAATATAGTTATCTGAATCTTTTCTTACACACATACCTACCATTAGCATTAGTACTAACCCTTTGCATAGTTGGGGATATCCATAGTTTTCAAGTATTAAAATTATAATTAGGACCAATGGTCTGATTGGTGGAACAATTTTATGCCATTAATAACTCTTCTTGTAGAGATATGTCATCATACATACATTCAAAATTATTGTATTAGGTTACAGTAATCCAACTAACTATATTTCCAATAGATTTTCCATGTTTAATGTGACATTTTCCACTATAATTTTTATTCATTATGAATAAAATCAATAAAATGTATCATAGAATGCCAATGTACCTTATTATCCCTTGTTACAATGGTTACCTTTATTTCAAAATTTTTTGCCCATGGGTTAGTGTAGCATCCCACACCAGTCACATCAGACATAGGAGAAGTCATTTAGGGAATTCATATATAACCATGCAAGCTCTCAATTTTTTTTATAAGATTGTAATGGTGTAGGTAATCCAATCCTACCATCCACTATCATCCATCTAAGGTCATTTACCCATATCTTCATTCAACTCTTAAGGAGGGTACCTAGTATTTTCATACTACCTGATTAGGACTCCAAATTGGTCCTTATGAGCATAGTACCAATAAAATATGATTATGATACTTAAATTGAATAAGATTCACTAATACAAAATATGTTTTTTAGATGTGCGTAGGATATGACCTTCCCCATAGTATGTATATAGTTACCAGTGTAAACCAACTCATGTTATTCATTGAATAATTGAATTTTAGTAAGGAGGATCTCATCATCTCACTTTTAGTACACATATTGTTCATTCATGTTGTCAAATGACACATCAAATAAAATAATTTGTTTAAACAACCAAAATATTATTAATACTCATTATTTTTAGGCTTGATGATATGAATGTATAAGAGAAACATGCATATATTTGAATTCATATGTAATTTTTACAAAACTTATTTATATACTAATCATTGATGCAAATAGAAGCATATTCAGAAAAATGAAGCCTACATGCTCTGAAACTTATCTAGGAATTATGAAGGTTGTCTTAATCCAACATCCAATACTATATGCACATAGTCAACTTTAGTGATATTGAGGATACCATCACCTTTTCCCAAGAAATGGTGTGTTCCAGTAGATCTAAATACCCACTAAACCAATAATGGTTATCAATAAAGCTTCATTCCTCATGGATTTAGATGGCTCATGATGCTCTGTTATAAAAATATATCTTTAATATTTATTGACTTACCTAATTAATTCAATTTATCTCACCCTATTTAACCCTCTAGGCTTAATTAATACCCTTGGTTTTCTTAAGGTCATCATGCCCTAAGCATCTTATGACGACTTGCCCATTCAAGTCATCAATAAATACCAAACATTTTCCTTTTTTCTAAGAGAAAAGATACTATAACTTTGTATCTTACTGACTTACTAATATAGGCTAATAATAGATAGATGATGCTTGCCCTGATGCCACTTGACTTCGGGAAGGGTTGACTTAGCCAAGGCAATGGGTGGATATAATTTCATCAATGATAAAATTCAAACATACTTAAGCACTATCCTAATCAACTCAATATAGGATGTGCCCTTTTTATAGGATCATAATAGTCCTATATAAATGAATAAATCTTGCTTGATTAAGACAACATAAATATTTATCCTAGTGATTTTAGGGTTAAAACCTTGGATATGATACCAAATATTAAAAACCAAAAATTTGGGCCATATTTTTTTCACTTTTAAGGATCATGATACATGTTTACCAACAACTATTATTGCCCATGTAATACTAATTCCAACTATTTTAAGATAAATCCATAAGCATGATTGTTATCTTATGGTAGTCATAGCTAAATCATCATTTAAAGGAGAAAAATATTCTTTAAGTTGATGTATTCTGAACCAACTAATGTTATAAAGATATTTTAAATCCATCAAAAGGTAATAACATTTTCTTGACTGGTCCATAATATAACAATGTAAACATATTGGTATATTTGAAACCCCAAATTGATTCAATGTCCTAAATAATAATATAATAAAATAACTCCTTAATTCAAGTATTACTCGGGTAAGTTAAGAAGTGGTTCAATTGAATTTGAGCATAACTAAAGAGGACTAACCCATAATTTCAAATATTCATTATTTTATTACTATATATTTCCCTTCTATGATTTTAGCTTTAGTTTTCCTATTCATTAATATAATTATATGATTAAACCAAGAATAATTAGGTATTTACCCTTATTCATGTCATAATTGTTGCAAGGCTATAACTCCTATGACTCCATTATTTCTCATTCCATCTTATGTCAAAAAATGTTCAAATGATAGTTAATAATATGGTGAATAGTAGAGAAAGAGGTACTTACATTCAACATATGTGAATTTAGCTTATATTTTTTACCCCAAGGATACACATAAATTTCAATGCAAACTGATTCTCTAAATATATTCACGCTTGTTACTTAGTTTATCTGTATGTACCAAACATGTTGTTTTCATAATTCACCTCATGTTTAACATAATTAATACATTTACATATTACTCATTTATGTGGGGTTACATCATCTTGATAGAAATTAAGAAACACAATCCATGTGAATTTTATCCATATAAAGTCTCAAAATATAATTACAAGGTAAACCCTACCTCCTTTCATATTAATACATAATCCAATAAAGGCTATTTTCTGCTTGTAATCTCATGAAAGAGATAAATGTAAAAAGAGAGAAACTATAGATATGCCAAGTCAACCACAATCCATTATGTTTCTTCCAACTTATGACATTTTGCCTTAAAAATAAATTATACAAGAAGTAATGATATACTAGTTCATACATTACTTAATCATACTTTTAGTTTAGTTTTAACTAAAATAATACTCTCTAAAGTATTGTTTTTAAAACTATGTTCTTACAAGGAACCAATGCAACACAAGATTATTATTATAGTAAAATTATTCAATGCAAGGAGGAAGTTACACTCCTACTAAAACAATAGAAATGATAAAAATTAATTCTCATAGAATCCTTGTACTCAGTCAAGATAGAATGAATTCACAAGTGGTTTTGAAATAAGAAAAGACTATGTAAAATTTGACTAAAATTATACCTATTTATGATATTTTTAATTGAATCTAAGAAGATGTCATCTACTATTTAAATCTAACTCAAATAATAATGTTCAGAACATTATGATACTAAAGTAACAATGCCCTCAATACCACATTATATTTTTCTATAGTTAAGAAATTAAGAAAAATATACACAAGATCAAACAAAATAGATGAATACTAAGTTAATCACATGAGTTATTCATTCATCTTTATAATATATAAATAGTCTAATCTTTCATGTAAAAAAACCCGAGTAGAAATCCCAGACCATACTACTCTAAGTAATTTCATACAATTCAAATTGGATACAACATTAATCTTGAATGTTTTCAAAGTGAATATTCTTGTCCAAGAAATATTACAAACATAAATATAACCCCACCATTTACAATTATTATTTCACATAAGCAATTTACATCCAGGAATAATATGCCAATGTAAAATATAACCAACACTATTAAAAACACCCAATTGTGTTATACTACTATCAGTAAACTATACAAAACTCAAAAAATCTTAACAAGGAAATCATTTCATCCATACAACAAATCAAGTTCTTCCACTCAAGATTTTACTCTAGGATATGTGTATTAGCAAAGCAAATTTTTAACTTCTAGGTCATTGTTACTTGCCATAGTAAAAATAATACTATTGCACACAATTTATTTATTCAATTATGTATTAACAAATCTATGTAAATTAAATGTTTCAAGATTGTTAAGGCATTTACATACATATAAAATCCAAATGTATGTTTTATGCCTGACATATTTATCAATTTCACTTAGCCAAAGTTAAATTCTATGATTCATTATTATGTGTGTGTGTGTGTGTGTGTGTGTGTGTGTGTGTGTGTGTGTGTGTGTGTGTGTGTGTGTGCGTGCGTGCGTGCGTGTGTGTGTGTGTGTGTGTGTGTGTGTGTGCGTGTGTGCGTGCGCGCGTGTGCGTGCGTGCGTGCGCGTGTGCGTGCGTGTGCGTGTGCGTGCATGCGTGCGTGTGTGTGTGTGTGTGCGTGTGTGTGTGTGTGTGTGTGTGTGTGTGCGTGTGTGCGTGTGTGTGTGTGCGCGCGCGCGTGTGTGTGTGTGTGTGTGTGTGTGTGTGTGTGTGTGTGTGTGTGTGTGTGTGTGTGTGTGTGTGTGTGTGTGTGTGTGTGTGTGTGTGTGTGTGTGTGTGTGTGTGTGTGTGTTTGTGTTTGTGTTTGTGTGTGTGCATGTGAGTGCGTGCATGCTTAAAAATAATAACCTTATGATTGAATAAACCCACCTAGTCAAATAAAAAAATTATATGAGCCTTGAACTAGATTCAAAATATATAACAAGAAGATTCAACCTTTCAAGGTCATATTCAACCCTTAAACATTAAAAATAAGGTTCTTCCCTCCAACTAAAAAAAACCCATATCTATATGTTTTAATGATAAAACTTTATTATATGAGGTACAATGACTAATTCAGACACAATATTTATTTAGTAAGAAAAGCAAGTATCTCAACCCATAATTAAAGTTATCCATATATTTTGAAATACCTGTATCTGTTACATTGGTAATAATGGTTTTCTAGATTACACCCAAATAATAATATGGAAATATATTCAATGACTAAATATGCTACCCAAAAATAATATGAATGATCTCTATATGAGAGGAATAATAAAACAACACCAGAATAAGGTATTAAAAATAAGCCAAATTCCATGGGCTCAAAAGACATTCAAGAAAATTATAGTTGGTGACCTAACTCTTTTGTTAACTGGATCGAGTGAAGTGTAACAAATAAATAAATCATGACAAATTTTATATTAATAGGATGGTTCTTACAACTACAATAACACTGTGAACAACTCATTAATTGCACTAAAGTATTGCAATGGAATAGTTAACATAAGCATGCAATGCTTATTCGATTCTAGTTAAGTATTCATAAGCAGTAAATCATAACATAATAAAGGTAAATTCAATATAAAATAAAATAAATGCTTGGTACAATTTTTTTTCTAAACATAGCAACATCAAACCTTAATAACCAAGATAACTAGAAATGGAATTCTTTTATCACTCATCAAAGAAATAAGGATATGCAATTCTACCAATTCTAAATTTTGTCTAGAATTTCTCTTGAAGGGGAATATATTATAACAACCTAAGTATGAAATTTACTCATATATGAACATATAAAAAGGATAAAGTACCAAAAGCATAATAAGATTCATTCATTATCTGACTATGCTAATTAATATGATGAGCATTTGGGTAAAAGAATGAATTTTATTACCAAAAAACATTTTATTAAACATGAGGCTTACATCAATGTATATCTTATTACTACAATGCAAAGCATCACCCCAATGGATCCTTAAGGTATTAGTGTAGGTTTTTATTTTTTCCCCTATTATTTAATTAGGGAAATTATATTTTTGTGCTACATGGAGTTTTCCTACATTTGTGGGATAGGCTAGCTTATGTGGAGATGTGTGTCATAGATGTGTCATAGGTGTCATCAAAATTTCATAAGTAACTCCCTTGATGGGAGTTACTTCTCTATTCTTAGCACCTTGTCACCACCTTTCATGGAGGAGTTACAGTCTATTCTTGGGGTGCCTTGACCACCTTTTGTGGAGGAGTTACTTATGTGCTCTCCTATATGTATTCTTCACTTTGGCCATCTAATGTTAATCAGATATTGGGTTTTCTCTTATTTTTGTCTTGTGCAATTTATCTTCTTGTATAATTTCAAATTGCTTTAGCATCTATGTGATGTGCACTTGCTTCATCTCGTGTGATCACATCTCCATTGCATTCACATTATTTAGATTCTAGCAACAACTCTGATATGGTATCAGAGCCACCCCGATAATTGTGTGTCTGGTTATGCTAGTAGTTTATTCTAAAATTCTTACTTTGCTTTCTTAGTAGTTTTTTTGTTTAACTCAGTTGCATTTGAGAGTTTTGGTAGAGTTTCTTGAAAACTCATGCAAATCCATATGAATATCTGTTAAAAAAATTACTTCTATTGAGTTTCATTCAAATCTCCCTTTAGATATCTAAGTTAAAAATTTGCCAAGACATCTTGTATAGATCTATTGTGGGTTCAGAAAGGTAGTGGAATTATTTTGTTTTGGTCATTCTGCAGGAAAAGATAGATATTTGCTCATCTGGAACTTGAAAGTTTTGTGCCTCAGATGCTTCAGCTGGGCCAAAAATTGTCTGATCTGCTCCAACATGTCACCAAAATTCTCCTTGCAGTCTTTGAGCAATGCATTTCCTATCTGTTGAGGCTGACTTTGATGACAACCTTGACAAGCATGTGCTGACTGTGCTTACCCTGCAGAGAGCCGGCGTAGGAAGACAACGACGCTAAATAGACATTGGGGTTGCCAGTCATGGCCTGGGTTTCATCGTGATATTTGTTTGGGAGGGGGAAGGTGTGAGTGCTGCTGCCACAGTGGTAGTGATCAGTTGACTCACCTTCCAGCTTGGTGCCCTCGACGTCGAACTCAGCGGACCTTACCACCCTTTAGACCCTTTTTGGTTTCCAATGCCCATTTGGTGGGCCCACCCTCTCTCACTGATTCAATTGGTAATTTTTATTTTGTCGAATAATTATTTTGATATTCATAAATCAATAATTTGATTTTTTGAATTAAAGTCAAATTGGAAATTAGCATTAAAAAAAAGCAGTTTATTTTTTTTTCAAAACTTGTATCTTCGACCAACGAAGACGAAGGGTGAGGCCCGAGTTGGCAAGAGACCAATTCCCCCTCAAAAATATCTCCTTTGGATTCCTCGCTCTATGACAAGTCCAATGAGTGGTTGGAAGACCACTTTCTCTCTCAAAACAGGCATTTTTAAAATGTTTTAGTGCTATTTTTTTGCAAAAACACTAGTTTACGAGAAATTGAATCTTTAATATCTTGCAAATGGTAGCTCAAATTTGGGTGACATTTTTTTAAAAAAGTGTTTATAATTCAATTATCCATAGTGTAGGATTTTTTTTTTAAACACACTACTTTATAAAGTGCCAAAAATTTGGGTCTCCTGGGACGCATTTTTGGCTGAGTCCGATGTCCTGTTTGCTTAAAGTCTTACACTGATTGCTCTAAGATGCATTCTCAGCTGAGCTCAACATATTTTGAGTGTGCAATTGCATATTTGGGGGGGGGGGCTCAACATTTTTTGGGGGTGTGATTTCTTTTCAAAACTTGTAAATCTTTACTTTCATTCTCCTTTTTGCATAATTTCACAACTTGCAATCAACAAAATTTCACCTAAATTTAGAATAAAATGGATTATTTTAAACTTAAACCCCTAACACCCTTCAACTATCATGAATGGAAGGTTAAAATATCAATCATTCTTATAATCAAAGGGTTATATAGGATCACCATGGGTACTAAAGTAGAACCTAGCACTGATGCTGAAAAGGTCAAGTGGTACAACCGTAGTGATGAAGCCTATGGATTATTGAGCTTGTCCATGTCTCCAAAACTTCTTTTCCATTTAAAAACCTCCAATACTCCCAAATACATATGGGACACCCTAGAAACCTTATTTGGGAAGCTTGATGAGATGAGAGGTCATGAGCTCGAAAATGAACTCATACGTCTAAGTCCTAGCAACTTTGACACCCTACAGGACTTATTCACTAAGTTTAAGGCACTTAGATTGAAATTGAAAGAATGCAAGATAGATAAGAAAGATGATCAACTCATCCTTTCTATTCTCTCAAAGTTAGGTCCAAGTTATTTTGTCTTTGTCTCCACTTTCCATGCCACAAAAAGTGCCCTTGGCACTACATGGAAAATGCCTTCTTTGGATTCATTCATTGCTGACTTGACTAGGGAACATGATAAGATAATTCAAATGGGAACAATGAATTCTACTCAATCCCAAGCCTTGATAGCTGGAAATGGTAAGGATAAGACTTCAACAAAGGAGAAGAAGAAAAAGAACAAGGACCAGTAGAAGAAGAAAGAAAATAACAATCCTGCCAAAAACAACACTCAGTCTTCCTCCTCCAATGCTAAACCTAAGAAGGAGAAGGTTAAGTGTGCCTATTGTAAAAAGATAGGGCATGATGAACACAAATGCATGAATAAATAAATAGATCACCTAACTCATCTTCTAGAGAAGCACAACATAGGTGTTCCTGAGTCCATCAAGCAGAATTCATCTACTGAAGATTCTACTAAGGCAAAAGGCAAGGGTAAGGAGAAAGAAAAGGGCAAGGCCCTTGTAGTAACTATAGATTCTACAACATAATGGGTCATTGATTTAGATTCTTCTCACCACATGGGCTCTTCACTAGTTGAGTTTTCATCTTTAGAGCCTTGTAACATGACTTTAATTAGTTTGGGTGATGACACATCAATTTTTGTTGCATGGAGAGGGTCAGTTGAAATGGAAGGAGGAACATTCAATAATGTTCTAAGTGTTCCCTCTCTTTCAACTAATATCCTATCAGTGTACCAAATCATTCACATTGGTCAGGGCATGAGAGTTGAGTTTTCACCAAATTTAGTGGCTATCAGGGAGTTGCATAGTGATAATACAGTGGCAGTGGGTAGGGCAAATCACCAAGCAAGGTTATACACCTTCTCACATTTTGCACCAAATTCTTCTCCAATAACATTGTTGACTCATTCAAATGGAGTTAGCAAACTATGGCATGAGCAGTTTGGCCACCTTAACTATCACTACCTTGAACAACTTTGAAAAAATGACATGGTCATTGGCTTGCCTCGTGTCCAATTCTCAAAAGGACTTTGCGAGGGGTGCTCCCTTGGGAAGCATCTTGAAGCAAAATTTGACAAAGGCAAAGCTTGGAGGGCTTCACAACCTTTGGAGTTAGTCCATAGTGATGTATCAGGACCCTTTCCCAAACCATCTTTCACAAGGGCCAAGTACATCCTCACTTTCATTGATGATTTCTCTAGGTACACTTGGATATATTTTCTCAAACAAAAGTTTGAAGTGTTTGAACATTTTCTAGATTGCAAGGCTCTTGTTGAGAAATAGAGTGAGAAATCCATCAAGGTTCTTCAAATTGAGAATGGAGGGGAGTATGTCAGCATCAAGTTTTAGCAGTTTTACACCACAGAGGGGATTGATTTGCAGTGCACAGTCACTTATAATCCTTCACAGAATGGGGTTGCAGATCACAAAAATAAGTTCTTAAAAGAGATGGGTAGCTGTATGATTCACTCCAAATCCTTATCACTACAGTACTGGGCCGAAGCCATCAATTGTGTTTGCTACATTCAAAATAGGGTTCCTCACAAAGCTTTGAAAGGGATAACACCCTTTGAAGCTTGGCATAAAAAGAAACCTGATGTTTAGCACCTTAGGGTTTTCAAATCCCTAGCCATGGCCTGCATATTGAAGAAGAAGCACAAAGCTAAGGAATGTCAGTCCAAGCCTTACATCTTTGTAGGATATCCAGATGGTACTAAGGGGTATCACCTTCTAGATCTGACCACTCATGAGTTGTTCATTGAGAGAAGTGTCCACTTTTAGGAGTCCTAGAGACTCAACACTTAGTACTTCTTCTCCCTCACCAGATATACTTCTTCATGATGATTCCTCATCAGATTTAGATCAGCCACAACAAGTTCTTGAGCCAGAGACATCCTCTTCTTCTTCGAGTTTAGACAGTGAGGATAAGATGCAGAGTCATCCACCTCTAGTTAGTCAAATGATGAGGAGTTAGCACTTGACTCACCCACTTTTAGGCCACTTTGGGCTAGACAAACACTTGAGAGTGATGGCACTTGGGCAAGAGATCATGTAGATGACAAATGTACTAGGAGGATTTTCAGAGAGAATCACATGCCTTCTTTGCTTCAATTTCAGATCCATAGACTTTTCAAGAGGCATTGGGGGTACCTGAGTGGGATAGTGCTATGGAGGAAGAATATTCTTTCTTAATCAAAAATCACACTTGGGATTTGACTTCACTTCCTAAGGGAAGAAACATGGTTCGATGTAGGTGGATATATCAGACCAAGTTTGTAGCAGATGGGTCAGTTGATAAGTATAGGTGCGATTGGTCGCCAAGAGTTTCTCACAGGTGGCAAGCATTGACTACTCAGAGACCTTTTCACCCATTGCAAAGATGACTTCTATTTGACTCACCTTGGCTATTGCCACAACACATGGTTGGGATGTGCACTAGATGGATGTGAAGAGTGCCTTTCTTCATGGAGACCTAGAGGAGAAGATCTACATGGAGCAGCCACCAAGATTTTTTTAGGATTCTTCCTTAGTAGGCAAACTTAGGAAATCTATCTATGGCCTCAAATAGGCCCCTTAGGCATGGTATGCCAAGATGGATTCCTTCCTTCTCACATCAGGTTTCACTAGGTGCCATTCTGACCCCAATGTCTACTTGTGGCAGGATGATTCGCTCTTGATTTTGGTTCTATATGTTGATGACCTTTTGATCACCAAGAGTTCTTCATCAACTATTGTAGTGGTGAAGGCATCTCTCTAGGATAGATTTGACATGATAGACTTGGGTTTGTTGAACTACTTCCTTGGCATCGAGATCTCATAGTCAGATTCAGGGATTTCTCTTAGACAACCTAAGTATGCTCTTGATTTATTGTCTCGGTTTCACATGGCTGATTACAAGCCATCTCTGACTCCCTTTCTATCAGGAGTCAAGCTTAAGACTAACTATTCTTCACCATTGGTTGATGCCACTCAGTATTGACAACTTGTTGGTAGTCTCATCTACTTGACTCACACTAGGCCTAACATATCATATACACTGGGACTTGTCTCCAAATTTATACAGGAACCTCATGAGCTACATTAGAAAGTAGCTAAGAGGATCTTGCATTACATACAGGGTTCACATAGATACAGGATTCATTATAGATTTGGCATAGAGGTTGACTTGGTTGGATATACAGATTTAGACTGGGCTGGTGATTAACAAATTTGTAAGTCTACTTTTGGTTACAATTTCTCTCTAGGTTCTGGTCCTATCAGTTGGTCTAGCAAGAAGTAGAATGCTATTGCTATATCATACATAGAGGCAGAGTACAGGGGAGCTATTAATACAGCTATTGAGGTTTATTTGGCTTCAAGGGATTCTTTCTGAGTTTAGCATTCCTATCAGGCAGCTCACCATCATTTATTGTGACAACTAGAGTACCATTCAAATTTGTAAGAATCTGGTTCAGCACCAGTGAACCAAGCACATAAATATTCACATGCATTTCATTTGGGAGCTTATTCATATTTAGGTCATTGACTTAATCTTTTGCTAGTCTTCAGAGCAGGTTGTAGATATATTCACCAAACCTTTCACTGAGAGCAAGTTCATTCATCTACGAGCTCTTCTTAGGGTGCGGTCTACATCTACAGCAACATTATCTTTAGGGGGCCTTCTAGCCGCTTCATTTCTTTTATGTCTCTCTTTTTTGGGGGGGGGAGTTTTTTTCTATGGGTTTTCTCCTTTTCTCTATCTTATGGGAGATTGCATTTGTATATGGGTACCTTATCAGGCCTAGTTGCCGGGACCCATTTTATATTTCCACACTACCCACCTAAGCTACGCTTATGGGGGGGGGGTATTAGTGTAGGTTTTTATTTTTTCCCCTATTATTTAATTAGGGAAATTATATTTTTGTGCTACATGGAGTTTTCCTACAATTGTGGGATAGGCTAGCTTATGTGGAGATGTGTGTCATAGATGTGTCATAGGTGGCATAAGAATGTCATAAGTAACTCCCTTGATGGGAGTTACTTCTCTATTCTTAGCACCTTGTCACCACCTTTCATGGAAGAGTTACAGTGTATTCTTGGGGTGCCTTGACCACCTTTTGTGGAGGACTTACTTATGTGCTCTCCTATATGTATTCTTCACTTTGGCCATCTCATGTTAATTAGATATTTGGGTTTTCTCTTATTTTTGTCTTGTGCAATTTATCTTCTTGTATAATTTAAAATTGTTTTAGCATCTATGTGATGTGCACTTGCTTCATCTTGTGTGATCATGTCTCCATTGCATTTGCATTATCCAGATTTTGGCAACAACTCCGATATAAGGGATCATGTTCAAAGAAGAACAAACTAGATGAATTATTATATACAACCCATAATTTCAATAATAGATACTTAATCATTACCACAATATTAAATAAACAATATCAAGATTCATCTTCCTTTACCCCTATAATATGATATCTAAAAAGAATATAAAATAATCAGAGATGCAACTCAATGAACCCAAATAATAAATAGGGAAGAACATCAAAGTAACTCATCCATTCATTATATATTTATTTATTTTGAAATTAAACACTCAATATCAAGTTAAATATCTAGACACTAATAATAATGCAACATCATATAAATAAGTTTTCTTTTAAAAGTAATAAGCTCATTAAAAAAATTTCAAAGGTGCCACCATACCTCATTTCTCAAGGTAGAAATAGAACACATATTTATCTAATAAAATACTTTATCTAATATTAACTTACTAGGTCCCAAGTATAACCAAAAAATTTACAAATTATATATCAGTTGCTTTCATTCATTTTCCATTATGAACCAATGTTTTGTTAATATTAGAATCAAGTTAATTATATAGATGCAAATAATAATTAAACATTATAGAATTAATATTACTTCTACATGTAACTAGTTAAGTGATATAAAACCAATTTTTTTGGAATCACTTACTTCCAATCCAAAAATACCTAACAAACCCAAATTAAAACAAAACTAACACAATTTCTCCTTCATAGGAATATGTTTAACTTATCAAGATGACAAAATTTTATATGTTTTGAAGTTAGGGATAAGTCATTTCTAGAAAAAACTTAACTAAATTAACAAAAAATTTAGTCTACCTTCATCATTTTTATTCATGCAAAGTCATTTCTTTACAAGCAAAATTAACTAACAATAAAGAAGAAAATATTTATGAAAAACTAGAAAATAAAAGTGTTTTGACCTTTTAGGGTTTAACTTATGTAAATCATATGTTTGATTAAAGGGATGAGTAGTCTAAATTAGGGAAATTATATGCATAAAATATCCATAGATTTTTTTACAAATTTGACTAGCTTTGATTTTCTTAAAATAATAATAAATATGTGCAAATAAAGAGTTATCTAGAAAACACTAATATAGTTGATCTAAGTGTTAGAAATTGAGATGGAAGTAGCTCTGAGTGTTGTCAATTGGATCCCTATATGATAATCCCTCTTAGACAATAATACCATATTTGGATAGAGGCACCACCAATGTATATCTTATTACTACAATGCAAAGCATCACCCCAATGGATCCTTAAGGTATTATGTTCAAATAAAAACAAACTAGAAGAAGTATCATATATAACCCATAATTTTAATAATAGATGCTTAATCATTACCACAATAATAAATAAACAATATCAATATTCATCCTCCTTTACCCTTAAAATTAGATATTTAAAAAGAATATAAAATAATCAGAGATGCAACTCAATGAACCCAAATAATAAATAGGGAAGAACATCAAAGTAACTCATCCATTCCTTAAATCAGTAGTTTTTCCAAAATTAAACACTCAATATCAAGTTAAATATATAGACACTAATAATAATGCAACATCATAGAAATAAGCTTTCTTTTAAAAGTAACCTGCTCATTAATACAAGGTCAAAGGTGAAACCATACTTCATTTCTCAAGGTATTAATAAAACACATATTTATTTAATCATAAACTTTCTCTAATATTAACTTACTAGGTCCCAAGTATAATAAAAATTTTTACATTTCATATATCAATTACTTTCATTCATTTTCCATTATGAAACAATGTTATGTTAATATTATAATCAAGTTCATGTAACTAACACAATTGGAACAAGAAGATAATATGTTTAATTTATCAGGAAATATGTTTAACCAAGTGTAACTAGTTAATGTAAATGTTCTCTAAATTTAAATAGTTAAGAGATATATAACAAAGTGTTTTGGAATCAATTACTTCCAATCCAAAAATACCTAACACACCCAAATTGGAACAAAACTAACACAATTCCTCCTTTAGATAAATATGTTTAACTTATCAAGAAGATAAAATTTCAAATGTTCTAAAGTTAGGTATAAGTCTTTTCAAACAAAAAATTAACTAAAATAACCAAAATTTTAATCTAACTTCATCATTTTTATTCATGCAAAGTCATTCCTTCAAAAGGAAAAGTAACTAATAATAAAGAAGAAAATATTTATTCAAAACCAGAAAATAAAAGTGTTTTAACCTTTTAGGGTTTAGCTTATGTAAATCCTATGTTTGATTAAAGGGTTGAGTATTATAAATTAGGGAGATAAAATGCATAAAATAGCCATTGATTTGTTGTAGATTTTACTAGCTTTTATTTTATAAAAATATTAATAAAAATGTATAAATAAAAACTTATCAAGAAAACACTTGATACAAACGATCTAAGTGCTAAAAACTAAGATGGAAGTAGGTCTGATTATTATTAACTAGATCCCTATCTTAAAATCCCTCTTGGATAGTAGTGCCACATTTAGATAGAGGCACCATGTGGATCTAGTGTATTGATATTGGTGCTAATGTCCTCTATACATGATTGTCCTAAACTTTTGGGTACACCTATCTATATTTTTGGGTTCTATTCATGCACGTAAAAAGTTTAAAACTCTATATTATGCATATAATGATTGATTTATTATGCAAACCCTAATCCTCTTTAAAATCAAGGTATGAGTTGAAAATTGAGTTCATTCGTAAGATAGACTAGACATCCTCAACACCCTATTATGAAGAAATTTGCCTACATAACAATACTTTGAAGAGGGATCAAACCTAATGTATTTCTCCCCAACTAAGTTCTGGTGCAAGTGCAAGTGATGCTAGTATGATAGTGGCCTTTAATTTTGTGAGTGTTATTAAGATTATAAATATGGAAAATCTAAGCTTAGGGTTGTTGTAAATGGTAATATGGATAAGTAGGGCATAATAGGTATTAATAACCTTGATTTTTATCAACTTGGTTTGTGTTTGAATAGGAATTTTGCATCTAATTTCCATCTAGTGGATACAGGGATAAAAATCATGTATTTATTGTGTTATGTTATTTGTGAAAATAATAAAATATGTCTAGACTGACCTTAGGAGGGTTTTACCTTTGAAAATATATTCATTTATGAAATCTAGGGTAAAGGACATAGGCACCATTTTGGGGACACTAGTGCCATGTGGCTCGAGTGTCCTTAATGTGGTGCTAATGTTGAACTAGTAGAACACTAGGCACGAAGGGCCAAGATCAAGAAATTAGGTTCTAGGACTACATTTGAGCTAATTAGGGACACCTGTAGCCCATATAAAGGCTAGAAAAGTGTGATAATAGGATCTAGGATAGGTGTGGGGATAATATAAGAATAGGTAGTCTCAATTAGCACTCTTAACACTTGAATACCACTTTTAGGTGATTACATTTTCCCCCACTTTATTCTATAAATGTATCAAATTAAAATGACTAAGATAAATGAAAAATAAGTGTACCTAGACTTACCTAGGAAGTGAAGCCCATAAATTTGAGTCTGTATATGTGAAGCATGATCTAATTCATGTCTTGGAATTGAAACTTGCAAAAATCAATCCTTACATAATAAATATCAAAAGTAAAATATTATGTTGAGTAAATAATTAATTGAGTAAAATTGAGTAAAGAGATGGGAAATAGGAAATGAATGAATACACCTTGTTGGGTATGTGAGCTAATATATGAACTTGGTGAAAACCTATATATGTGTATATAGTGATCAATCAGTGAATAGATTAGACTAAATAGTATCTTTATTAATTCTCATGTGTGGGTGGCTCAAAAATTCAATCTAGTTTTTACACCATCATTTTGCTACCCTACTTCTTAGATCATGACCTATGAATAGTTTGGATTGGATTGATAGTGTGTCCAACCCTCTCATGTGGGTATCTTAAGAACTCAATTAGGTTATGACTTCATCATTATCCACCCATGTGTAGTATATGTATCTAAAACTAAATTATAAAAAGTATCAAAAATGACTTACTGAGTATATCTAACTATGCATGTTGGATCTGTAGCCACTCAAGTACATTAGGAAAATCTAGGCTACTCGAGAATTCTAAGCACTATAGATGAATTAAGGCAATAAAATGGTGATAAGCTAGAATATGATGTCAAGTGTATATAGTGTAGAGAATGACATGGAATTTTCCATTCCATCTAATCAACTACTGTGTAAATCATCATATGGAAATGATGTACTAAAACATGCCCCCAATCTAGTATATGAGTATATTGATTTTGGACTGAGTTATAATAACTATATAAGTATCTAAACTACATATGAGAATTATCATGCCATATATGATGCCCTCAATCTAAGTAATTGATATGAATTTGATCTAATTTGATATGAATATAAGCAAAAACTAAGTATAACTAATAAACCTGTAATTGGATCTATGTAAACTTGTACTATACCTATTTTACAATTATGGAAAATCTAAGTTGTCATAAAACCAAAGATACTAAATAGTATCACCACATCTTGGATAGTAGCACCATGTGTCATAGTGTCCTTATTTAGATGCTAATGTCCTTCTCATCTAAATTTTGTGTCATTGAACTACTTTTTTAGTCACTATTTTTCTCTATGTTTACTTGTGTCTAGTTTTCTAAAACTAAGCTTGTGTGCTAAAAAATGTTCTATGAGTGAAATATATGAGTCTGATATCTATGAAAAATCCTTGTAAATTCCCCCTCTTTTGAGGGTATTTGTTTAACCTATGTAAAAATTGTCCTCAAAATAAAAATCTCTAAAAACATGTGTTAGCTAGAGCATAAATGATAACTACATATTAATCCTATATAATATGCAAACATAACATCAAAATGTAAGATAATCTGAGCATAATTATGTAATGTAAGATGTAATTCATGTCTATCATTTCTCAAAGGTGTCAAGATAGATGTAATAAATGAATGCAATAATAAATATGAGTAGAAATGAGTAGCTACCTAGTGGGATGGGTTATGATGTCCATCATGGCACCCAAGTGGGAAGAATAAATGCATTAGGTACCTCATAGAATAGAAAACTAGTGTGGTAACAAGCAAAGACAAGTGTCATGGTCATGACACATACACGAAAACATACATACAAAACACATGAGGCATGCAAAATAGGCCAAGGGGCCATATTATAAGGGACATGGGCACATGCCACTAAATTTGATAAAAGAAGACATATAAGGACATATTCAAATGTCCACATACACAAGCAACAATAAAGTTGGATTAGAGCCACATATAAGGACATGTTCAAATGTCTACATACACAACTAGGAAATCACACACAAGGGACATGGGCACATGTCCAAAGAATACATACTATGAATAAAAGTGGCATAGAGCCAAAGACTAATGGCATATTAAAATGCCCTCAAATAGAAGAATAATATAAATACAATCAATTCTATTTAAGAAATATATAAATGGAATCATGCATGAGTATAGAATATAAATCTATGTAAAAGTTAGGATGTACATATTTTGAGTCTAAAGTAGTAATAACTAGCAAAAAATCTAAGTATGAGTATCGATGATCAATATTAAGATATAAAAATGATAAAACTAGAATGTAGAGAATGTAAGGATATACCATGGTAATAAAAATTGTGTATAAGATTCCCCCAAGTGGGTGAATGTGTCAAATTAATAACCATGAATCAATGTATATGCCCCTAGTGGGTAGATAGTAATAAGTTTGGATTAGTGTAGTGGACCTGAGTCATGTATATAATTTGCATAACACTCAAAAATAATAAGTGAAGCATGTAGTATGATAAAACCGACTATACTAAAATATCTAGCATATGTAGTGTGTAGAAAATATATTAAAGGTAACATAACAATGCATATAATCTATAAATTTTGTATTTTCTAAGTAATAATTTGAATATTTTTGTGTTTCTAAAATATTGTATTTTTTTGGAATTATATATATATATATATATATATATATATACATATATATATATATACATATATATATATACATATATATATATATATACATATATATATATATACATATATATATATATACATATATATATATACATATATATATATATATATATACATATATATATATATATATATATATATATATATATATATATATATATATATATATATATATATATATATAATTTGTGTAAAATCAACATGAAAATGAACTATATACGAGGAGAAAAAGAGAGGGAAAGTATGTAAAAGAAAAGAGAAACCATACTAATCAATGAGTCTCATGTGAGCTTCACTATAACTATGACTTGTATCAAATAAGGGAATTGTGATTGTAGGTGTTGTGTGAAAGGGTAATTGTGATCTCATAAACTACTGTACTGAGTAATCTATAACTTTATCTGTATCTACCTATGTGGTTGTGCTAGGAATCTATGGCACTAACTATGGTGTCCTATAAACTGTAGGGATCATAGGAACACATCTGGTAGAAGAAGCTATAGGTAACATAAGTGCCCTATGCTAAGAACCCTGAGAACCCAATAATATGTATCTCAATAAAAGGTGAGTGGAAGAAGGCCCTCTATAATTTATGACATATATCTAATGCAAAGGACTCTCTAATAATGGTCTCTATGGGAGAGTATGTGTACATGTTGATACTGTAAGAGTAGACCTCACCTGTACTAGTGGATCTACTGAACTATATGAAGTATCATAAGGAAATATTTTCTAAGTTATCACTAATAAATATGCTATATCTATTAACTTTGATGTAACTTTATCTAATGAGTGTGAAGTACCTACTTGTGGAATAGGTAGAAGATACTCACATGGAAGACCCTCAACTTTAACCACCTAATTTACATGTATGTATTTTAGGCATCTATGAATTATAGATGGAATGGATCATAGTTTATATATCCATGGCCTACTCAATAACATATCAAACATGCCTACATTAGGTACTACTAAGAACCAAGTGGCTATATGTGCTGATCCAACCTATAATAGAAACACAATCTCCCTAATGGATATTTGAACATGACCATTGAAACCACTAAGAACTATGTATGTATGGAATATATCCTACTTTTAATACCCCAAATGATGTAAAAATTTCATAGAGCACATGTTAATAATCAACCCATTATCAACCATAACATTCTAGATAGGATGATGATCTATGTAAGCTTGTACAAAGAGTGCGTGTAAATCTTTATCATCATCAACAATATCTTGGTTTAAGAAGGTGATGAGTGGTCTAGATGGAAATGTAGTATGGTACATACCAATGATGTTGTGAAATGAGTGTGCTTCCTATTGGAAGAATAATTATTGAGAGGGAGGGGGTGAATCAGTCTTTAAAAATTTTACAATCTTTACATTGTCATTCACGAACTATCAAAACAATATACTAAACAAGCAACACATTAAGAGTCATGAACAAGAAAGAAGAACATAACACATAAAACACTAATTTGAGTGGGAAGCCATCAAGGGGAATAAAAATCACTAATTATGCAAATGGACTATTTTCCTATAATTCAAACATTAATATTTAGTGAAGCACCAACTTCACTTGGAACACTAACCCCAACTAGCCAAGCACCAACTTAACTAGGCTTTAACAAGAAACCAATTGCAAGGAGGCACCAAACCCCTAGATGAGTCAGTACCAACTCAACCACCTACAACCTTTTGTCACATTTATAACCCTTCTTTTATCATACAATATATGATTATCTCCATCTTTATCTCTTCACACACACCTATCCTTCTCAAATTGGTCTCTAGCCTTATTCACTCAATTAGGTCATATAACCTTGATAATAATATTATATCTTCATTATTTTTTATTTATACCTACCTAATGGTCTAAAATATCTCATTTATCTCTTTAAAGTCATATCTCATTCACTTCAACTCCTTCTCTCTCTCACACACTAGACAATTAGGTCTATTAAACCTTGTTCTTATATTAGGCCCCTAATCATACACCTATTGGTTATAAATACATAGTTTCCCAATTATATTTTAAATAAAATAATCCTTAAGACACGAAACAAACATGAACCAAACATTCCACTAGGTCAATAATAAAATATAGAAAAAAAACCCCATTTAGGCCTTAAGGAGACCAAATTCAATTAGGCCTTCATTAGCACACATTACCCTTTGAACACATTAGAACACTCTCAAAATTCTCACACAATGGGAAAAAATCATATTTCACTTTAACATACCCAAATATATCTCATATTTGGTCTATGACACCTTTTAGCTCCAACCACCACTTCAAGCATGCCATTAATACTGTTAACAAGTAGGCTTGTGCATACCCAAAAAGTTTGTCTTGAAAAACTAAACCAAAAACACAAAATTTTCAAGAAAAAAATAGAAAATAATTATATAAAAATAACCTACCATCCACAACTTCACCAAGTTCATTATACTTCATTACATATGGAAAAATTACTCAAACCCTTCTTTGCAAGTAGCCCACTCAAAGTTATCGACTAGCTTCAAAACATAGTCATGGAAACATGAATTTATGATACATGAAAGGGAATAATTAAGAAATTAAAATTAATTAATATGATATTAAAAAAATCTTATATCAAATTAAAATAAATATATCATAATCTCTAATATAAATATTTCTCTTACAGACCAATCTCACGACTTCATAATACATATACCTCACTGAGTTAGAGAAGTCAATTTGAGAGATTTTTTTGGTATATAAAATCATATAAAAAACTAATATACAATATGGACATGTATTATAGGTCCTAAAAAACATCCCCATGAAATTGTATCCATCCCTAATCGATGATAACACATTCCTAATCAACTTCTCACTTCTACCTAGTTTTTTCAATGTCTATATCACTAGGTCTATTAGCGAATGGTCAACTTTTATGGCTGGTTTAGCACCCATAAGAAATATAAAATGATCATAAACCAAAATTTACATAATATACAAGTATAAATATTCAATCTTCATCTAGTTAGCAACTTTGACTCGGTCACCTCTGATAGCTAAAATAAATCTTTGAGAAACAAGGCTTTTCCTGTAGGGTCCACTCAATCACCTGACAAACCAATCACACCTAGAGGTTAATGAGAGAGTTTAATAAAACCTAAAATAATTTACATATACATTCTAAACCAATCTAGGATATTTTTATAAATTTATTTCTCATCGGGTCATTGTTGGGGTTTTCGATAGGGTTAACATTATTTTTGGCATTAACAATTATTCATAAATATTAGCCCATCATTATAGAAATCAATGATTGTAATTTTTATATATGACCCTTACCAATATAAAATGAATATATTATGTTCCCATGTAAATTTTACATGTTCCAAAAAGTACTTGAAAGTTCTTGGGTTGAGAATCCATCATTCTGTGTACACAAAAGACTTTACAACACTTTTTTTTGACTTTTACTGAAAAAATGACCTAAAACTTGGTAAAAATATTTGAAGAAACATGAGATGCCTCTAAAAATACTCATTTTCCATTATTATTTAAATATGAAATGCATACCTCATTTGACCACCATCTCTCTCTTTGCTTGCTTGAACCTTAACCTACAAACCATATTAGGTATTGAAACTGGCCTTTAAGCCTCTTTTCATGTGTTATTAACATAATATAAATTATAAAGAAACTTATCATATTATCTAACACTAATTTTCATCATTCATAGGTCTTGATAACACCTCATGGGACCTCATTAGGTCAGGCAGGGTTTAGAACTATTCTAGTATCTTGTGAAGTCTATAGGTCCTACTTCTGTAGGCTCACTCTGAGACTCTCATGAGTTCTCTAATGATTCATATTCATGATTAAACAAAATCATACATAATATTATGTATATGTTCATCCATATCACTAGGACACCATGCTCTTTCATGCACAACACTAAGCATCCTATGCACAAGCCTTCTCAAGTCTCTTGTTAGGTTCAAACACTTAACAACTATGGAAGCTAATATTAAAACTATCTTTTATGATTATAAAACTTAATCACATGAATTATATGTTTATAAACTAATTTCATACCTAAAAAGGATGAAATCAAATAAAGACATTGTTTAATGACCTCATGAATCAACTTTTGACATCAATGACAATTTCAATGCTTAACCTCACAATAGAAATAATGGTCAACAATATACCCCTTTGTTATGGATAGAAAACTTTAATAAAAATTGATCATCCTTATCTCCCCATTCTGTTATTTCTCCCTCTTTTACATAAATTATAAAGTTATGTCTATAATTCCTTGCATCACACTCCCCAAAATACTTAACACACATAACTATGATTTTATGAGACATAAAACAAACATGCTCCCACCATCTCCATGCATACCTTCTTATAAAAAATAAACTATTATTGGATATAATGAGCATGATTATCTCCCCCTAAGTATTTGGTTTATTCAACAATTGTTAGGGATAATAATTACACCCAATTCTTGTCTTAGGTGTGCAAAAGTTACCTTTAGAAGTGGTTTGGTCAAGATGTTTGCAATTTGATCATGTGTAGAAACATATTCAAGTTTTACACTTTGTTCACTTACTTTCTCTCTTATAAAATGATACCTAATGGGAATGTGTTTGGTCCTTGAGTGCATGATAGGGTTCTTTGAAATGCTTATAACACTTATATTGTCATAATAGATAGTGATAGGACCATCATATTCCACCTTGTAGTCTTTTAGATTCTATCTCAACCTTAATACCTGAGTGAAACATGAAGATTAAATAATGTAATCATCCTCACAAGTGGACAAATCTATTGATGGATGCTTCTTTCTTATCCATGATACTAGGCACCCACCTAGGAAGAATGCTCCTCCATTGGTACTCTTCCTATCATCTATACTTCTTACCTAATCTACATCTGTGTACACTATCAAATTGAAACCCCTTCTTCTTGGATACCATAATCCATACTCTATAGTCCCCTTGAAATACCTGAGTATAATTTTAACTTCTTGTAGATGATTCTCCTTTAGATCTTCTTGAAACCTTCCCATAAGACCTACTACTTACATGGTGTCAGGTCTAGGGGTATTGGTGTACAACAAACTTCCAATCATTAATGTATATGATGTCTTATTGAATTTTGAAGAATCATTTCCTTTCTCAACTTACATCTTATGATCACGGTTGTACTAACTACATTGAATCCTCCATCTTAAACTTGTTCAACATATCTCTTATGAAATTGGATTATGAGATGAATATACCTTTTTCATATTGAGTGATTTTCAACACAAGAAATAATGACAGTTATCCTAACATGGACATATCAAACACTTTCTTCATCACCTCTACAAATTCCTTTGTCATGTTCTCTTTATTTCCACCAAAGATGATGTTATCTGCATATACAACTACTATCAACTAATGGCCATATTTTATCTTGATGTATAGATTATTATCTGCAACTCCTCTTTTGAAACCTTGATCCAACAGATACTTATCTAACCTAGCATACCAAACTCTAGGATCTTGATTTAGACTATATAGTGACTTCTTCAATATGTAAATATAGTATTTGTCATCTGATAGTGATAACCCTTTAATTTGTTTAATTTACACTTCTTCTTCCAAATTCCCATTCAAAAATTTATATTTGACATTCATCTAGTATACCTTGAGTCATTTGAATCTGTCGTAAGCTAAAACCAGTATGATGGCCTCTAATCTTACTAGTGGTGTAAATTTCTCCTCAAAGTCTACTCTAACTTGTGTATATCACTTTCATACCAATCTATCCTTGTTCTTAGTGAATTTTCCATCTTCATTCAACTTATTTTTGAACACCCATTTTCTGCCAATGACATTCTTGTCTTTACGCCTAGGAACTAGTTCCTAAGTCTCACTCTTTTCTATTTGGTATAACTCCTCATTCATAACACCTATCCAAAATTTGTCTTTTCTTGCTTCTATAAGAATCTTAGGTTGAATATTGGATAATAGATCATTCTCTTGATTTAGAATACTTACTAGTCTTCTCCTAGTTTACATACCTACATTCTTGTTGTGAATGTTTTAAGATTTAGGGTGGTCTCTTTGAATCTATATTGAGGGTCCTTTTGAGTCCTGTCTCTCTTCAACTTCTTATTATTCCTCATCAACCTCTATAGTCTCCTCTTAATTCTTGAAGTCCACATTCTCTAATGTATTCTTTGATTATGAGTGAGATTTTCTTATCTCATCAATCCTCACATTGGTGATTTCCACTATATTTTGTAGTCTCTTGTTATAAAATATATATGATGATCTCATTAATGAGTATCCTAAGAATATGCCTTCGTCAGATCTAAAATCAAACTTGCCCAAGTATTCATCATTTCTTTTGATGAAACATTTACTCCCAAACACTCTAACGTGTTCTACATTTACATCTCTACCCTTCCATAGTCCATAAGGAGTCTTGTTTCCATTAGTCCTTATATATCCTCTATTGAAAATGTAGAAAATAGTGCTTATTACCTCTCTCTAATATCCATCAAATAATATATACTCATTAAATATAGTTCTAGCCATGTATTAAATTTTCCTATTCTTCTTTTTCACTACCCCAATCTACTAAGGTGTCCTAAATGCTGGGAACTATCTCCTTATTACATGAACCTCTTAGAAGTCATCAAAATAATTGGACCAAAACTCTCCTCCTCTATCATATCTTAGGTACTTGATCTTCCCATTATTCTCATTCTCAACAAGATCCTTGAATGCCTTGAACTTGTAAAGATCTTATGATTTATGTTTCAGGAATGCATCCCAAGTCATCCTTGTGTAATAATCAATGAGTAACATGAAGTAGTTATCTCCTTGAATGATTTTAATTCTTGTAGGCCCACATAGATTAGTGAACTCCAATGGTTTTGTATTAGAGTACTCCTTGGACTCTAACCTTTTTCTAGTCTACTTGCCATGTTGATATGCCTTATAAAGTATGTTTATAAGGTTGTTGATCTTAGGCATGTTCTTCACAGACTTCTTAGTTTTAATCCTGACTATGTTTTCAATATTTAGGTGACCTAGCCTTCTATTATATATCCAAATTTCATCTATATTGATAATGAAACATCTCTCCTTGATGTCATTCAATACATATAGGTTGTTCTCAGTCCTCTTGGCATTGACAATTAGCCTTCCTAATTTAGCTCTCCTTATCTCACACCCTATATCATGAAAGGTTAGTTTTTTTCCTTGATTACACATTTTAATCTCACTAAGAAGGTTATGTTTCATACCTTCCACATATAACACATTTTATGTCTTGGTATTTTCATTATCCAAACTCAAGACACCTTTGCCAACTATATTAGTACTTGTGTTGTCTCCAAACCTCACTAATCCTGTAACATTCTTCTTTAATGAGATGAATTTATCTTTGTATCCTATTATGTGGATTAAGAAAACACTATCTATATACCATTTCATGCCTTCATCTTGAATGTGAAAGGTAGTCTGAGCTCACATAAAGTCCTCTTTGGTCTTTTGTTCCTCCCTTTTAAATAATCCATCTTGCTTCTTGAGCTCAATCTAATCCATCCTAGCTTGATTTAGTTTACATACCAATGTTTTATATTTCTTATGTATTCTAGGAGCTTCATATGTCTTGTTAAATCCTTTGGACCTTATAACTCTCTCAATGTGTCCTATATTGTGATAGATATGGCAAACAATATTTATATACTTACTATGGTTTCATGATGACTTATCTTTTATAGCATTAGGTTGATTGATTAATATTTTTAGGTTAGTACTCTTGACTTATTCTAACTTATTATGCTCTATCTCAAACTTGATTATTTTGTATATGAGCTATTAATGCTCAACCTTCAAGGAATCTAGCTCTGTCTTCAACTGGTCATACTCAACTTCCTTTGACTAACACCTTATGTTGACCTCTTCTAATTGACTCCTGCTATATTTTATAGTATTATTTTGATGTTTCAAATAATGAAGTGTACTTATGATCTTAGATTCAAGATCTAATTTAACTTTTACTTCTTCACTTTCATAGTAGACTTCATCATCATACATGTGTTCTTCTTATTGATCATAAGACATTCTTATGGTTCTTAAGACCACCTTCAAGATTTAGACTTGCTTCAAAGGTACATGCTCTGATACCAATTATCTAAAGCATAATGAATGAGAGGGAGGGGGTTGAATTAGTCTTCAATTTTTTTTAATGTTTACCTTATTATTCTTGAACTATCAAAATAGTATAGTAAAGTAGCAACACATTAAGAGCCATGAGGATGAGAGAAGAACATAACACATAGAACACTTATTTGAGTGGGAAACCCTTAAGGGGAATATAAAAAAATTGATGATGCAAATATAATAATATCTTATAAGATAAATATAAATATTTATTGAAGCACCAACTTTAATTGGAGCACCAACCCCAACTAACCAAACACCAACTTGACTAGGCTTTAACAAGAACCCACTTACAAGGAGACACTAACCCCCTAGATGAATTAGCACCAAATCAACCACCTAAAAAATTTGATCACCTTCATAACCATTTTTTTTCATATAATATATTATGATATCCATATTCATATCTTCACACACACCTATCCTTTTCAAATTGGTCTGTAGCCTTCTTCACCTAGTTAGGTCTCTTCAAGACTTGGTTAGGTCATATGGCCTTGATAATCATATATAGTACCCATGTTAGATCTTCATGATTATTTTTATGTACCCAAATTATGGTTTAAAATACTTTCATCATCTCTTAAAATTTATATCTCTTCGCTTCAACTCACACACACACACAAAAAAAAAAAAAAAAAAAAAAAAAAAAAAAAAAAAAAAAAAAGAAAAGAAAGATAATTTAGACCTTGTTCTTATACTAGGATCTTGTTCATACACAACTTGGTCATCCATACACACTTATACACTTATATTTTCAATTAAAATAGACTTATGACATGTAAAAAACATGAACTAGACACTACAATAGGTTAGTCATAACATATAGAATAAAAACCCCTTTGAGTCCTTAAGGAGACCTAGTTTAATTAGGCCTTCATTAGCACACATCAACCTTTGAACACCTTGGAACAATCTTATAATTCTCACATGGAATTAAAAAATAATATTTAACTTTAATAGACACATAAAAATCTCATCTTGGGTACATGACACCTTTTATCTCTAACCACCACTTGAAGCATGCCATTAACATTGTTCAAAATTAGGCCTATGCATACCCAAAACGTCTATCTTAAACAACTAAATAAAAAGCACAACCTTGTTAAATAACCATGGAAAAAAATTATATAAATATAAATTTAAATACCTCCAATAATTCATCAAGTTAATTGTAATTCATTACATAGGGTAAAAGGACTCAAATCCTTCTCTGCAAGTAGCCCACTCAGAATTGTCAACTAGCTTCAAAACATAGTTATGGAAACACAAATTTTTGATAAATGAAATGGAATAATTAATAAATTTAAATGAATTAATATTATATTAGAAAAAACTCATAAAATTTAAAAAAATATTATAATATCTAATAGCAATATTGCTCTTACAGACCAATCTCATGACTTCACTATACATAGACCTCGCTAAATTATACAAGTCAATTTGAGATCAACTTTATGATAAATAAAATCATATACAAATCCTATAGATATAATGGAAATGTATTACAAGTCTTGAACAACATACCCATGCATTTGGATCCATCCCTAATCCATGGTAACACATCCCTAATCAACTTCTCACTTCTACCTGATTTTCTCATTATCTGCATCACTAGGTTTGTTAGTGATTGGTCAACATGTATGGAAATTTTATCACCCCTAAGAGATATAAGATAATATTAAACCATTGTATACATAATATAAAAGTCTTAATCTTAAGCATTCATCCAATTATCAACTTTGACTCGGTTAATTATGATAACTACAACAAATATCCAGAAAATAAGGCTTTTCCTATAGGGTCCACTCACTCACCTAAAAAACCAATCACACCTAGATATGTCTTGGAGATTTTAATATGACCTCAAATTAACTACATATAAATTAAAAACCCTTCTGATCTATTTTTATCAAGATCTTTGTCATCAGGTCATTGTTAGGGTTTTAGAGAGGGTTAACACTATTTTTGGTGTTAACAATTATTCATAAATCTTAACCCCTCATTATAGAAATAAATAGTCAAAATTTTAATCTAATAACCTTAAAAATATACAATGAATATATTAGGTTCCCATTTATAGGCTACACATGCTAATGATTACTTGAAAGTTCTTTTTGGGTTGAGAATTCTTCATTTTGTGCAAACAAGAGACCTTAAAATAATTTTTGTTGCCTTTTATTATAGAATTTGACTTGAAACTTGGTCAAATTTTTTTTAAAAAAATTAAATAGCTATAAAAATACTCTTTTTTCCATTCTTATCTTTATATCTTAAACTCATACCTCATTTGACCACCATCTCTCTCTTTGCTTGCTTGTACCTTGACCTACAAACCACATTATGTCTTGAAACTAGACTTTAATCCTCTTTTCATGTGATATATACCTCATATACATGATTATTAAACTTATAATATTCTAAATAACTTATTTTCATCATTTATATGTCTTGACAATACCTCATGGCACCTCATTAGGTTAGGTAGAGTTTAGAACTAGTTTAGTTGCATGCTAGGTATATAGGTCCTACCCCTATAGGCTCACTCTAAGACTCTCATGAGTGATATAATGCATCATATTAATGATTAAATAACCTCATACAACCTATTATGTCTCTATTTATCCATATCACTAGGACACCATGCTCCTTCATGCACAAGGCTAGGCATCATATACACAAGCCTTCTCAAGTCTCTTGCTAGGTTCAAACACTTGACAACTTTGGTAATTGATATTAAAACTCTCTTTAATGATTATAAACATTAATCACATAAATTATATGTTTCTCAAATAATTTCATACCTATCAAGGATGTAATCAAACAAAGACATTGTTCAATGACCTCATGAATCAACCTTTGACATCAATGACAATTTCAATGCCGAACCTCACAATAGAAACAATGTTGAATAATATCCCCCTTTTTTATTGATGGAAAACCATAATTAAAACTAATCATACTTATCTCCCCATTTTTGTATTTCTCCCCCTTAAACATAAATGACAAAGTGATGTATGTAATTCCTTGGATCGTACTCTTTGCAACCAAAACACTCAACACAAAGAACTATGAGTTTTTGAGACATAAAATAAACATGATTCCCCCCATCTCCATGCATACCTTCTTGGAAAAACTCACCTATTCTTGTATATAATGATAATGATTAACCCCCATAAGTATTTGGTTTCTTCAATTATTTCTAGGGGTATGAATTACACCCAATTTCTATCTTAGGTGTTTCAAAATTTATCTTTGGAAGTGGTTTGGAAAAGACGTCTATAATTTAATCCTATGTAGAAACATATTCAAGTTTGAAACTTTATTTACTTATATTATCTCTTATAAAATGGTACCTAATAGGAATGTGTTTGGTCCTTGAGTGCATTATAGGGTTCTTTGAGATTTTTATAACACTTGTATTATCAAAATAGATAAGGCTAAGACCATCATATTCCACCTTATAGTTCTTTAGAGTCTGTCTCATCCATTATACCTAAATACAACATGAAGATGAAGTAATTTACTCAACCTCATAAGTGTAAAAAGTAATGATGGATGCTTTTTTGTTATCTATGAGACTAGTCACCCATCTAGGAATAAGGCTTCTCCACTGGTAGTCTTCCTATCATCTATACATACTACCCAATATGCATCTATGTAGGATATCAGATTGAACTCATTTCTTCTTAGACACCACAATCCATACTCCATAGTCCACTTTATATACTTGAGTATCCTTTTTAATAATTACAAATGATTCTCCTTTAGATCTACTTGAAATCTTCCCACAAGACCTATTTCTTGCATGATATCAGGTCTAGAGGTATTGGTATATAACAAACTACCAATCATTGAAATATATATCATTTGATTGAATTTTGATGACTCATCTTCCTTTCTTAACTTACATCCTATGATCATGGGTGTACTAACTACCTTGAAATCCTCCATCTCAAACTTCTTCAACATCTAACTTATGTACTTGGCTTGTGAGATGAATATGCCTTTTTCAAGTTAAGTGAATTGCGACCTAAGGATGAATGATAGTTATCCTAATATGGACATATCAAACTCTTTATTCATCACCTCTATAATGGCCTTTGTCATGTTATCATCGTTCCACCAAAGTTGATGTCATCCACATAGATAACTACTATCAACTGATGGTCAATTTATGTCTTGATGTATAGATTACTATCTACAACTCCTCTTTTGAAACCTTCATCTAACATATACTTGTCCAACCTAGCATACCAAGCTCTAACATCTTTATTTATATTATAGAGAGCCTTATTCAATATGAAAACATAATCTTTGTAATTTGATAGTGAGAATCCTTCAGGATGTTCAATGTACACTTAATCCAAATTTGCATTTAAAAAGGCATATTTGACATCCATCTGGTATACCTTGAATCCTTTAAATCCTACATTATCTAGAAATAATATGATGGCCTCAAATATTTCTACTAGTGCAAAGGTATCCTCAAAGTCCACTCCTTCAAATTATGCATATACCTTGCATACCAATCTAGACTAGTTCCTAGTGACTTATCCATTATCATTCAACTTATTTCTAAACACCTAGTTTATGCCAATGACATTCTTATATTTAAGCCTAAGAAATAGTTCCCAAGTATGATTATTCTCTATTTGGTCTAACTCCTCATTCATAGCACCAATTCAAAAATTATCTTTGCTTGCTTCTATAAGACTCTTAGGTTTAATCTTGGATAATAAAGAATTATCTTGATTTAGATTACTTACTAGTCTTCTCCTAGTTTGCATACTTGAATTCTTGTTTCCAATTATTTGAGATTCAAGGTGGTCTCTTTGAATCTATCTTAATGTTCCTTTTGAGTCCTATCTCTCTTCAAATTCTTCTTTTTCCTCATCAACCTCTATAGTTTGCTCTTCATTCTTGAAGTCCACATTCTCTAAAGTATTCTTTGACCGTGAATGAGATTTATTTATCTCATCAATCCTCAAATTGGTAATTTATAATATATTTTATAGTATTTTTTTATAACATTTATAGGATGAGATCATTGATTAGTATCCTAAGAATATGCCTTCATCAAATTTATATTCAAACTTACCCAAGTCTTCATCATCTCTTTTGATGAACTTTTTTCTCCCAAACACTCTAAAGTATTATACATTTACAAGTCTACGCTTTCATAGTTCATAAGGAGTATTATTTCCATTAGTCCTTATAATTCATGTATTCAAAATTTAGACAACATTGCTTACTACCTCTCTCCAAATCCATCAGACTATATAGACTCATTCAACATAGTTCTAGCCATATCTTGAACTATCCTATTCTTCCTTTCCCACTACTCCATTCTATTGAGGTGTCCTAGTTTTTAATAATTGTCTCCATATTCCATGAACCTCACAGAAGTCATACAACTCATTGTAACAAAACTCTCCTCTTCTATTAGATCATATGAACTTGATCTTCCCATTCTTCTCATTCTCAACAAGATCCTTGAATACCTTGAACTTGTCAAGAGCTTTTGATTTCTCTTTTATGAATACAACCAAAGTCATCCTTGTGTAATCATCAATGAGTAATATGAAATACCTATCTCCTTGAAGGATTTGAATTCTTGTAGGCCCATATAGATCAGTGTTTATTAACTCCAAGGGTCTTGTAATAGAGTACTCTTTGGACTTGGACCTTCTTCTAGTTTGCTTTCCATGTTGACATGCCTTGTAAAGTATGTTTGTAGGTTTGATGATCTTAGGCATGTTATTTATAGATTTATTAGTGCTAATGCTGACTAGGTTGTTAAAGGTTAGGTGACCTAACCTTTTGTGCCATAGCTAACTTTCATCTATCTTGATAATGAAACTTCTATCCTTCTTAATTTCAATCAATATATATAAGTTATTCTTAGTCTTCTTGGCATTGGCAATTAACATTCTTGATTTGGATCACCTTATCTCATACCCTATATCATGAAAGGTTAGTGTGTGTGCTTGATTTCATATTTTACTCACACTAAGTAGGTTATGTTTTAGACCTTTTAAATACAACATATTTTGTGTCTTGGTATTTCCATTATCCAAACTCAAGACACCATTACCAACTATATTGGTAGTTATGTTGTCACCAATCCTAACTATTCTTATAGAATTATTATTTAATGAGATGAATTTATTTTGTCTATTATCATGTGGATTTATCAAACACTAACTATATACCATTTGACCACCATCTCTTTCTTTATTTGCTTAGATGTTTATGTGCAAACTACATTAGGTCTTGAAATTTTCCTTCAAGCCTCATTCCATGTGATTTCTACCTAATATACATGCAAAATAAAATTATAATATGATCAAACATTTATTTTCATAATTTATAGGTCTTGACAACACCTCATGGCACCTCATTAGGTTAGGTAGGGTTTAAAACTACTCTAGTTGCATGTTAGGTCTATAGGTCCTACCCATGTAGGCTCACTTTGAGACTCTCATGAGTGATATAATGCCTCATATGCATGATTAAACCACATAATATAGGCTATTATGGCTCTATGCATCTATCTTATTAGGCCACCATGCTCCTTCATCCACAAGACTAGGCATCTTATGCACAAACCTTCTCAAGTCTATTGTTAGGTTCAAACACTAGACAACTTTTACAACTGATCTTAAAACTCTCTTTGATGATTCTAGACCTTAATCACATGCCTTATATGTTTATCTACCAATGTCATACCTCTCTAATATGAAATCAAATATATACATTATTCAATGACCTCATGAATCAACCTTTGACATAAATGACAATTTCAATGCCAAACCTCATAATAGAAATAATGCTCAACACCTCCTATATAATAGTATAATATGAAGTTGGTAATCGATGTGCCTGATATGTGTAGTGATCCCTTGAAGTGCTCCCTATCTCATTTTTTATGTACTTTGTAAACATATATGAGAATAAATTTAACTCTTTAGCTTTTATTTGCTATACTTTTGGTTCCTCTTTGGGTGTGCCCATATCAATAATGTTAGCCTCAATCAAATCTTGTATCTTATGTTTTAGGATAATGTAATTTTTTTTTGTATGGTTTGGTGCCTATGATACTCATATAATGCATTAGAATCATATTTATTTGGAAGAGGTTGTGTTGGATCAACCTATTTAATGGGAGGGAGAGATATGACATTGAAATCTAAGAGATGGTGTAAAATCTATGCTGGTGACTCTGGAAGGTTGGTGACGATTCAGTGTTGATAAGTGATAAAACCAAACACAAAGATGGCTCTAAAGCTGCATTAACTATGGCCTTTTGGATCACCCTTATTTTTAGTGGCCCATACCTTTTATTAAGGCTTATTTAAAATCTTAGTTTTTTATTTTGATCCATTGGTATATTTTAATTTTCCCATTGATAAAATCTTGACCTATCTTTCTTTTACTATGTGGAAAAAATATGTGAATGTTGGAAACTTCTTAAAAAAGTTAACTTCATGTAATGTTGGTAATAAACTCTATTTTAAGATGTCTTGAATCTATTTATCTACCATGGGGTTTGTCAATTTAGCTAATATAATGTTGTATTGTAAGACATATTTTGTGATAGGTACATTTGAGTGTTATTTCAACTATACAACTTGGGTATATAAAATATTATCACTGATATTTATGGAGAAACGTACTAAAAACATGTCTACTAAAGGATTTAATGTTGTGATAGATTGATTTGGTAAGTCATAAAACCATTATGATGCATAATCCTTTAACATGCATGGAAACAACTTTGTGAGAAGCTAGTCATTGGACACATAGTCTAAACATGTTGCATCAAAAGCCTAGATATAGTGCTCTAGATCACCCTTGCCATCATATAAGGTAATCTCAGGTGTCACGAGTCTAGATGGCAAGGGAGTTTCCATTATGTGATGTGCCAAAGGTGTATGTAAAAGAATATTAGAATCCAAGGCATGTGATGGCCTAATGGATCCCTTCTCAAGATATAACACCTTAGATTGTAAAGTATAAACATCATTCATAAGGGATTGTATATTTGGAGTATAAGACCTAACCACAAGAGGTGTATTTTTCATTGAAGGTTATTGAATTATAATTGTATGTTGCACTAGTTGAGTTGGTCCCACTATAGGTGTAAGAATGTTAGTACCTCGGGGAGTTGAAGATTGACAATTATTTGATGTTCTCTTAATTTCCAATATGGTTTTTAATATTTATGCATGATTAAGGGGATATTACAAAATTCTATATTTGAATCTCTACATAACTTCATATTTATTGATAATTATGTTATCATTGTTAAGTGGAGGGAGAGTGTGTCAATTTCTAATTTATGTATCTTCTTGTTCTTTATTATATTGTTCATCTTTAGATAAATTATCATTGAAATCCATGTAATTAGGGTGTGATGGATCAAAAATAAGAGTTAAAATATGTCCCTTATCTATTTTATAATCTCTAATAACATGTTTTTGAATATGCTCCATAGGATTACCACCTAGCCTAGCACTTCTTATTAGAAGAAAGAGAACATTTTCAGATGGAATATAGTAAATAGATTAGAATAGATATGATAAAACATAGTATATGAAATCTAAAAAGTTTAAATTAGCTAATGAAATAGGAAAAGGAAAGATATAGACCCTAGGAACACCTAGGGTTAGGGTTTGAGCAATGTTCAAAGTAAGTCAGGCTCACCAAATGTTTTAAACTTTTAGGTTTTTGCTTATGTAGATACTATGTTTGATTAGAGGTTTGAGTAATATAAATTAGGGAAATAATATTAATAAAATATCCAATGATTTGTTACATATTTGACTAGATTTGAATTTCTAAAAATAATAATAAATATGTGCTAATGAAGACTTAACTAGAAAACACCTAATACAAATGATCTGAGCAGTATAAATTAAGATTGAAGTAGGTTTGAGTGTCATCAAATAGATCCATATATCATAACCCCTCTTAGATAGTATCACCATATTTGGATAGAGGTGCCATGTGGCTCTTGTTTCCTAATATTGGTGCTAATGTCCTCTATGTAGGACTATCCTAAACTTTTGGGTGCACCTATTTTTGAATTCTAGGTTTTGTTCCTACGTGCACAAAGTCTAAAACTATGTATTTTTCATGTAATGATTGATATATGATGAAAACCCTAATCCTCCTTGTAATTAAGGTATGAGTTTTAAAATATGTTTGTTAGTAGAATAGGCTGGACATTCTTAACACCCCACTATGAAGAGAGTTGCCTACAAACCAATAATCCAAGGAGGGATCAAGTCTGATGTAGTTAACCCCACCTAAGTGATATTTTAAGTTCAATTGATGCTATTATGATAGTGTCCTTTATTTATTTTAGTGTGTTGAATATTATAAATTTGAAAAATTTGAGCCAAGGGCTACTATAAATTGTAGTATATATAATTAGGATAAAATATGGATCAATAACCTTGACTTTGCTCAACTTATTTCATGTTTGAATATGTATTTTTCATCTAATTTACATATAGTGGATAGAGGGATAAAAGTCATGTATTTTTAGTGTTTTGTTGTTTTTATAGATAATAAAAATATTTAAGCTAACCTTAGGAGGGATTTAAGTTTGAAAATATATTCATTCAAGAAAGATAGGGTAAAGTACATAGGTGCCATTTTGGTGACACTAGCACCACATAACTCTAGGTTCCTTAATGTGTTTCTAATTATAATCTAGTAGAACACTTTACTTGAAGGGCCAAGATCAAGAAATGAGAGTCTTATACTGCATTTGAGCTAACTAAGGACATATGTGGCCCACATAAAGGCTATAAAAGTGTGATAATACGCTCTAAGATAGATATAGGGCTAAGCTAGGAATAGGTAGTCTCAAGTATCACTCTTATCACTCAAATAACAATTTTAGGTGATTTTAAAAATATAGTTTACATTTCAATTCAATATAATAAAAAGACACACATTTCATTGAGTGACCAACATCATAAGAAATAAACCTAAAAACATTTTTAATGTCAAAGATAGGGTTTAACCCTAAACACATACTCATAAATCAATTCATAGTACCAACAATGTACTATCCATGCATGAGATTTTCTCCATTAAAGAAAATTTAAGAAATCCCAAAAATCAATATGTATGGGTTTACACATATGAAGTGTGCCCTAGGATAAGATATAAACTTGTACACGTCTATCAAGATATGCATATATGAGTTTATAATAGAATATGTTTATTAACTAAACACAAATATATAATGCTATTTAGGAGAGTTAAATTCCATATTATTAATAAGGATAGATAAAATATACATGTGATTTATAAGTTAAGTTCCACTTCCCATCCATTTCCTTGCTTCCTTTCCGCTTGCATTGCTTTTTATCTCAATAATTGATCTAACCCTTCTCATGCTCTAATCATAAGCCCTAAATCACATTAAAAACTCATGCAAGACCCCATAATCATGGAAATTATTAATACCACAAAGAGTTATCACTAAAAAATATCATTCTTCACATTAATTTGGTGGAAAGTTAGGTGCATAATTAAGGATTAAAAACCCTAGTTTTCCTCTGCTTCTCTCTACCAAATGTCTAAAAATCTCCATGAAATAGTCAATGATACTCATAATTTTGGAAAATTATTTAAAAATATCCAATTTAAAATTAAAATTTAATCTCAAATAAAAAAGTGCTCATGCCACCAAAAAGGTTTTCTTTACTAAATAAGAAACCTGAAACATCATCATGGCCTTACCTTAGGTCCTAAACATTTTTAAAATTAGAACATGATATTAATATTAATTATTATTATAATTTTTAAAATTAAAATCTATACCTTGAAAATGAGAATGTTAATTTATTCAAAACTAGGTTCCACATATTATATTGATTTATAAGTTCCTAAGGATGATGATTAACTTTTTATCAAAAAATAAGACCACTTGCTAATATATATGATATTTAAACATTGGGATAAATTTACAAAAACTATATGAAATCCAAGCATATTTTTATGATTATATTATGAGATAAATCTAAATA
The DNA here is from genome assembly GCA_037957365.1 of Torreya grandis. NCBI lineage: Eukaryota > Viridiplantae > Streptophyta > Pinopsida > Cupressales > Taxaceae > Torreya > Torreya grandis. Next base: position 890,448 of record JARHVA010004653.1, read on the forward strand.
TAAAGGATGTTCAAGAACATTGACATCTCTTACAAACCTGATTTGTGCTAAGATAACAACATAGCCAACTTACTTTAATAGCACATTCCTTATAATTTAGTGATCACAATCAATTAAAATCCAATAAAACCCACATATTTACAATTAAACAATAATATGTTGGTTGGAGTGATTAAGAAACAAAAATATAACATTTATCCTATTCTTGTCTTATAGTCCTTGTTCTGGTTAATTATGACTCCAAAACGAGGACATGAAAAATTACATGTAACAATAATCTTTCTCTCAATAGACTTAGATACAAAAAAAATCATATAAACATATCCTAAATATAATTTTAAGAGTGTGTATAAAACTAGAATAACTATATACCTAACATAGGGTAATCCATAATCAAATGTTAAGAGAATAGGGTTCCAAATCCTACACCTATGACATGGTGCACAGTTCTCACTAGGGCTCAAGATAGATAAATGATTTTAATAACTATTTTCAATGGGTGTATCAAGGAGATGAAAATGATACACATTAAATGAACTAATAAACAAGATTAATTTGGATCCAAGTTAGCTATAAATACTAAAATTATAATAATTTAAGTGGTTCAATGGTTAACCAATGGGTGGTCTATGAAACCTAATGTAATAAATGGAAATATTAAGAGGCCATATAGCTATAATACCTTATTTACTATATGGAGGATCATAATCAAGGATAAGCAACACATCTATAATATAAATTATCAAATAAATATCTAATATACTAAGTAAATAAAATAAGGAAAGTAGGGATAGAGATAGATCTAGGTGGACTTGACAAACCTCAATATTCCCTTTTGTATCCATTGAAACATTACAAAAGATTTTTTAGGTTTAAGAACTCATAAAAAAAAAAAAACTAGATATCATTGGTTGGGGACTTAAAATATTGGGACACCTCCTTGACAAAAATACTCCTATTTAGCTTCAAATAACATAAGCAAGACTAGATATCCAAGATAAGAATATTACCTCTGACTCTTCCTTTATATATTTAAGAGAAAAAATGTGAGAAAAAGCAACATAAATGAGTTTTTGAATGGTTGGTAATGATAAATGACCCTTGTATGCACAATATATTATGGCATGTAACAATACACTTTCTTTCAATTTACTATGATGTAAACCATGTAATAAAAATAGGGCCTGCATATACTTGGAATGTCGTATAAGGACCTAGAATAACCATAGACATAGAGGAGATAAATATACACTTAAATGTCAAGATGAAAGTGTTTTAAAGGCTATGGCCATGCTATGCCATATATCTCTCACTAAGGCGCAATATAGATGAGTGATTTTAATAATGATAACAAAGGGGTATATAAAAGATATAATAAGGATAATGTATGCAAGGAATAGATGAACAAGGGTAGCCTAGATTTGGGATATCTAAAATTAATAAACTAATAATAAGGTAAATGGTGTAATGGTTAACCAATGGGTGATCAGAGCAACCTAAGATGATATATGGTAAGACTAATTAACCCCATATCTATACCCACTTATTCAGTATAAAGAAGAGAATAATAAAGGATGGAAAAATACATTTACATTATAAATGTTAAAATAAATATATATTCTACTAAGTAAATGAAGGAAAGTGAGTAGGGAGAAACATACTTACCTTTAGGTAGACTCATCAATACCTAAATATTCAACTTTAGCTCACATGTAAATTTACAAGAGATGTAGGATGAGGATCTAAAATAGAAATAATAAGACCTATATATCCCTAGTTTTGGAATCAAAATAATAGGACACCTCTTTATCATGAATCTTCATATTGATATTAAAATAACATAAAAAATAATATTCCTCCAAAATAAAATCTAACCCCTAACTCCTACTTTCACTTATTAAGAGAAAAATATTAACACAAGTAGAGTATATGAGTGTGTTTTATGGTTTGAGAATGAAATATAAACCATATATATAGTTTTTGATTTAAAATTTATGCTATTATGGAATTTAAACCCTAGGTTATTAAAGGGTATGAGTACAATAAACCAGGGGAGAGATATGCGATAAATATAACCATTTATTTGTACAATAATTAACTTAATTTGATATTTCCAAAATTATTAATAAATGACAAAAATAAGGACTTAACTAGAATTTAGTGAGATTGATGATCTAAAGTTTTAAAATGGATGAAAAAGTTTAATTAGGGTGTTATGAACAAGATGCAAGTATCAAAAAACCTCCTAGATAATAATGTGATACCTTGGATAATAACACACTGAACTAGTGTCCTCATGTTTCATGCCATTATCCTTGTGTAGGGACTGATGTGAAATTTTGGGAGTAGTTATGTCTAAGTTTGATATGATTATTCCTATGTAGATGAAACCTGCTTCACTATTTGTGACTGGTTTTAGACTAATTTATATGCAAAACCTAGATCTACATACTGTTAGTGTATTTGAGAATCACAATTAGCAAAAGTGTGATGTTAGTTAGGTAGGTTAGATGTCCTCAACACCTCATTGTGTTGATATTTTTATACATACCAATATCTTGAGAGGGGATGAAGCCTGATGTAGTTCTCCCAATCTAAGTGATGGTGTAAGTGCAAGTGAATGTTAGTATGAATGTTGACTTGATTAATTTAAAGGAAGATAGGGACTAGAAATCTATGTATTCTAAGATTATGGTGGTTTTAGATTACTCTATGTAGAAGTATGTTAGAATAAATATTAATGAACTTGATTATACACTACTTGTTTTAATCTTATTTGTGTGTATTTGCATCTAATTTCCATCTAGTGGATAAAGGGATAAAAGTCATGTATTTATACTGATCTGGTGCTTGTGCAAAGTGTAAAATTGGTATATTTTGACCCTAGGTATTTTAATAATTGAAAACATATCCATTGGTGTTAAAATTAGGCAAAAGACACTAGCTTGGTCCCTTGGTCACTAGAATAATGCACTAGTTTCCATGTGGTAGAACTTGGAGCACTAGGGACTTGGATTCTAGCATTGATTTATGTCAAGAGATAAAATCAATGCTAAATATGTGATATAGAGTATAGAAAGGTGTAACATATAAAATCAAAAGCTATGTATAGGATGTCCCTAATGGGCTAATTTATTAATGATGAATATATATGTGTGTGTGTGTGTGTGTGTGTGTGTGTGTGTGTGTGTGTGTGTGTGTGTGTGTGTGTGTGTGTGTGTGTGTGTGTGTGTGTGTGTGTGTGTGTGTGTGTGTGTGTGTGTGCGCGTGTGCGTGCGTGCCCCAGGTGGGTATATAGTAGCAACTCTAGATTGGTGCACTAAACTTGAGTCCTGTGAGAATATACAAACACTCAAAATAACAAGTGAAGCATGTGTGTTGGATAAAACTCACTATAATAAGATATCTATCATATGTAGTACATGGAAATTATAAATAATTTAAACATGGATATGAAAAAAAATCTAAATTTTGTGTTTTTGAGAAAAAATTGATTGTTTTTGTATTTTGAACATATTAATTTCTTTTATATTTTTTGAGTATAAGCTATATACAAGAAATCATTAAAATGAAATGATATACAAGGAGAAAGGTAAGAGAAGATGTATGATATTAATTTGTAAATAAATATGACTATGTAAGAATATATAGTTGTTCCTTTAGAGGCCTAAGAGCACATATAGTAGACGTGGATAGTAAAATGGTGGATCTGGTGGGAGATCATTCAATGTCATATACTGAATTTGCCCAAACTCAAATAAATAATCATCACTATGATCTTCATACCATGTTGTCAATAAAATTCATTATACTTGGTGATGGTATGGAGTCTATATATTCAAATGGAATGATTCTCTACTTTTTAAGAAACCTTCCATGTGGTCCTAGGGTAAATCACATTAGACCATGGGGTATCTATGTGAAACCTATGGTTCTCATATATGCTATCATGTAGAATGATAACTGTGTGTTCCTCATGATTGATTGTCAAACATCTATCTATCTGATCAACTATGGCATCCATTACCTATAACCATGTACTTTCAAGTGAAACCTATATGTGAGTTCTCATGCTTATGATAAAAAGGAGTGTGTTGGTCACAATAGTGCCACATTAAATTAGTAGTGTGATATGTCCCAATGAGTCTTAATAATGTGTAACATGTTTTAGATCACTCCCCTTATGTCCTATGTGTTTTAAGTATGCCAAGGTGAAAGAATTAGGATCAAAATCCTCATCTATATCAACATGAGGGATGCATATGTCCTAATATATATATATATATATATATATATATATATATATATATATAAAATCAATAGATCATTCTTTGAATGTCTATGTTGGTGAAGAGTCCATCATGGTGCCTATACTACTAGAGGTAGAGGCTATGTAATATGGATAGTTCCCTAAGCTCTGAGTGTTTTTAGTTTATGTTGTAGTTATGATCATGTATATGCATCATGCCTAATAATATTATGAAAATTCTAAAATGATCTATCATCCTACTATGACAATCTGCTAATAGAGCTATGGTGAACTATGGGTAATGCCATATATCCTCTATCAAGTAAAATTTGTAACATTTAATGTGGTCTATCTTATGTAATGCCTTCTTGAATTTTAATAAATGGGTTAATGTACATATATGTAACCATATGTACTGAATATATAGAATAATCTACCTCTAATTACAAGTGAGTGTATTGGTTTCTATCTATGGAACTATGAATTGGTGGTGATGCTTGTGTAGGTAAAGGTATAAGTGTCGTAGAATCATCTCTAAACTCTATAGGGCCTATTGGTGTGAAGATAAATCCATGTAAATAATCATCAATGCCAATGGATATTGGATCATCCTCTATGGTACCTTAATAATATATATATGAGTTTCTAATATATACTTCCTTTGAATTAACATGTAATAGTAATTGTGTTATGAGAATCCCATCATATACCATGTGTTAGGATAACTATGTTGTAGGTGTGTCCTTTGGATTTATGGGAGAAGGTAACTATGATTTTAGAGAATTTTTAATGGGCGTAGGAATAATGGTGCTAGATTCCATGACCTCATATACATACATATACTCTATCAAAGTATTATGAGGTGGGAAATATTTGAGAACATGAGGTGTCTATTATAAAAACAATGAATGAGAGGGGGTGGGGGTAAATAAATATCAATTTTTTTTACAACTTTACGTTATAATTCATGAACTATAAAAACAATATAGTAAACTAGCAACACATTAAGAGACATGAGCATGAGAGAAGAGTATAACACATAAAAGACTTGTTTGAGTGGGAAAATATTAAGGGGAAGAAAAACCACTAATGATGCAAATGTAATAATATCTTATAAGTCAAAAATTAGTATTTAGTGAAGCACCAACTTCACTTGGAGCACCAACCTCAACTAGCCAAGAACCAACTTGACTAAGCTTTAACAAGTACTCACTTTCAAGAAGGCACCAACCCCCTAGATGACTCCACACTAAACCATCCACCTCAAACCTTTGATCAAATTCAAAACCATTTTTTTCATAAAAAATGTGATGATATCCTTCTTCATCTCTTCACACACTTCTATCCTTCTCAAACTAATCTCTAGCCTTCTTTTCTTAATTTGGTCTCTTAAGACATGTTAGGTTATTTGACCTTGATAGTCATCTACATTACCCATTTTATATATTAATTATATTTTATATACACCCTCATTATGGTCTTTAATACCGTTTATATCTCTTCAAAATTTTATCTCTTTCGCTTTAACTCACATACTCATTAACTAGCCAATTAGGTTTTGTTTTTATACTAGGCTCTTGCTCATATACCTCTTAGTCAATCATACACAATTGATAACTTATATTTTAAATGAAATATACCAAATAAAATTCCAAAAACATTAATAAACAATTACAATAGGTTGGTCATAACATATATTACCAAAGCCCCTTGTTAGGCCTTAAGGAGTCCTAATTTAATTAGGCCTTCATTAGCACATATTACCCTTTGAACTATTAGAAACCCTTTCAAAATGATCATACAAAAAAATAATATAAAATATAATTCAAGTAGACCATATAAAACTTTAATTTATGTCTAAAACACCATTTACACCCAACCACCACTTAAACCTCTTCTCAAAACACTATTCATACAGGCCTGTGTATACCCAAAAAATCTATCTTGAACAACTAAATCACAAGAAAATTTTTTACAAAAAGTTATTGAAAAAAATTACACATATATAATATTAATTAACTTAAAAACTTCACAAAGTTTATTAGACTTCATTACATAGGGCAAAAAAACTCAAACCCTTCTCTACAAGTAGCCCTGTTAGAATTGCCAACTAGCCTCAAAACACAATCATGGAAATAATGACATAAAAAATCTATATAACCACCTTAAAAGAATTAAAATTCATGTAAATTATTATATTAGTTAAGTATACCTTTATAATATATATAGATAATATCATCATATGGAAGCATTGGTTCTTGTGGACCAATCTCGTAGTCTTGTACCTCACTATCTCATCTGAACAATATAGGTCAACTTATGAGAAATATTTTTATCATATCCACTAGCCTCTAAACATATTTATAAAATTAAATTGTATTTAAAAACTTCTCCATTCAATTATATTCATTCCTAATCCATGATAGGATATCCCTAGTCAAATTCTCACTTCTGCTTGTTTTTCTCACTATCTGCACTAGTAGGCCTGTTAGCGACTAGTCAACTTGTAATATTAGATTATCACCAATAAGTGATATAACCTGATAAAAAACCACCATGAAAATAAGATAAAAATTTCAATATTCAACCTTTAACCATTAATCAAATCTGACTCAATCTACTCTGACTACTATAATAAATTTACAAGAAATAAGGCCTTACGTATAGGGTCCATTCACTTACCTGATTAACCAATCATAATTGGAGGTTCCTATGAGAGTTTTATAAAATTTATGATCACTTAAATATTCATTCCAAACAATTTTTATCATTATATAACAATATCTTTCTCATTGGATCACTATTAGAGTTCTTTGAGGGTTTAGACCATCTTATAGTCTTAACAATCATTCATAAAGCTTATCCCCTCATTATATAAACCAATTATTAGAAATTTGAGATATTACCCTTACCAATATTCCATGAATATATTAGGTTATCATGAATATGTTACATGTGCCAATGAATACTTGAAATATCTTCTCGGGTTGAGAACCTTCCATTTTATGTAATTGAGAGACCTTAAAGCACTTTTTCTTGCCTTAACCTTCAAAAATTGACCTAAAAATTGGTAAAAATATTGGAAAAAACATGAAATACCTATGTTAATTCAAAAATACTTACACTTTCCTTGGAAATTGATCCTAATAACCGAATTGACCATCATCTCTCTCTTTGCTCTCTAGACCTTTGACCTTTAAGTCATATTAGGTCTTGAAACTGACCTTCTAAACACTAAAAAAAATGTAAAAAATTCATATAAATGTCATAATACTTCTTAAATACTTATACAATTCCAAAAAATATACATACATCTTTTCAATAGCTCATATTGCCTCATTAGGCCAAGCAGGGTTTAGAGATGGTCTAGTTACTTACTAGGTCTATGGGTCTCACCCATGTAGGCTTACTCTAAGACTTTTATGAGTGATATAATGCCTCATATTGATGATTAAAAAATATCATACTTCCTCTTATTCCTCTATGAATTCATCTCATTAGGAAACCATGCTCCTTCATGCACAAGACTAGGCATCCTATGTACAAGCCTTCTTAAGTCTCTTACTAGGTTCAAACACTTGACAACTTTGAAAATTGATATTGAAACATTATTTGATGATTATACATGTTTTTCATAATAATTATATGTTTCTCAACCAATTTCATACCTCCCAAGGATGAAATCAAACTAAAACATTGTTTATTGACATCATGAACAACCCTTGACATTAATGACAATTTTAATGCCAAACCTCAACTACAGAAACAATTTTCAACAATCTCCCCATTTATCTTGATGAAAAACCATACTAAAAATTGATCATCCTTATCTCCCCATTCTGGTATTTCTCCCCCTTTGACATAAATGACAAAGTGATGTGTGTAATTCCTTGGATCACACTCCTTACAACCAAAATACTCAACACATAGAACTATGAGCTTATGAGACATAAAACAAACATGCTCCCTTATCTCCAAGCATACATTATTAGAAAAAATCACATGTTATTGGAACTAATGATCATGATTATGTCCCCCTAAGTACTTGTATTCTTCAATGAATTCTAAGGAAAGGAATTACACCCAATTCCCATCTTAGGTGTTAAAAAGTTACCTTTGGAAGTGGTTTGGTCAAAATGTTTGCAATCTAATTCTATGCAGAAAAATATTCAAGTTTAACATTCTGTTAACTTAGCTAATCTCTTAAAAAATGAAACCTTATGGGAATGTGTTTGGTCCTTTAGTACATGATAGGGTTCTTTAAGACACTTATAACACTTGTATTGTCACATTAGATAGGGCTAGGACCATCATACTTTACCTCGTAGTTTTTTAAGGTCTATGTCATCCATAAGACCTGAGTGTAACATGAAGCTAATAAATGTTCTCATTGTCACAAGTGGACAAAGATACTGATGATTTTTCTTTACTTGTCCATGAAACTTGGCACCCACATAGAAAGAAGACTTCTCCATCGATACTCTTCCTATCATTGCTATGCCCCTAATCTATCACATGTATTAGGATAGGAATAGACAACTTATGGATTAATTATCCCTCTTTTATGTTATATCACATTTATATATGCATTACTTTGGTTAGTTGGTTGGCCTATGGATTAACCATGGCCTAGATAGACTATATATAGGAGGTAGTGGGTAATTTTTATCATCATATTATGAATTCTGCTCTTATTGAAACTTGTGGAGGTTGCCCCCTCAAAGTGGCTTGTCTATTATCATATATTCTGATATATTTCAATCATATTTGGATATATTTCTAATATTCTAATTTTTTGTTGAAGTAATTTCATTACAAGTGGTATCAGAGCTATGATTTGGGCAATCTTGTGGGTGAAACCCTAATTTTTAAAATTTGGCTATATATAAAACATAGTTAAGAATTTTTCTACAATTTTTTAAATTAAGGTGAGAAATAATTAAATTAATCTTCCATTAAAATTTTAGATCATTTGGATCTATTTTAAAAAAGTTATCACTATTTTAGGGTTTTTCATAAAATTGATCTATAGTGCACAATTCAAAGAATTTTTCAAAGTTATTTACATTTTTGGAAATATTAGAAAATTTTGGATATGGTATGTTCTTTGTATGTTTTGATTTTAGGCTGAAATAAGTCCAAAATCTCTTGGTCAAATTTGGGTCAAAAGTGCCAATCAGGGTTGACATCGTAAAGCCCTTTTATGGCAGGTCCACAAACTCAGGGCCAAGGAAAGGGTACTAAAGCTCTAGGTAAAACTCATAAAAAGGAAGAGATGGAGTCATAAGGGGGATGTACTAGATCCTTTATGCTAGTGTTCTCTGACATAGATCACAAAGTGAGCCAACTTGACTATAGTGTACAAGGCATACAATCTACTATGAAATATATACAATATAGTTTGGTAGATATCATGATAGATTTGAAAAATAATTAGTCAAATCATCTAGCTATTACTATTACAAAACCCTACTAGGGTGGTTTTCCCAACCAGTCTACTCAAATCCAACTATATTACCATAGAGGAACCTGTTACCAAAGGTAGATATGCACAAATTTGATGGAAAAGGTCCACTCAATTAGATCAACCAAATGGAGAATTTTTTCAATCTACATCAGATCCTAGGTGGATATAAGATTACCATGACATCCTTGTATCTTGAACCTGATCAATTCGTTTGGTATCGATAGTTGTGTACTCAAAAGAAAAAGATGACTTTCAGTGTCACCTTGTCAGTTTTTATAGAGGAACTACAATTACACTATGGCAATAGTGTGATAGATAATTACTTTAGCCAACTAGTAAAATTGGGATAGACTAGCTCTGTCAAGGATTATATTCATCATTTTAAAACCTATCCTTACGTGTGGAGATAATTTTTGAGGATAACTTGAATTACCTATTTTTGGGTGGACTCAAGGACCACATTTAACATGATGTATGCATGTTTAATCCACTTAAGATTTTTGATTCTATTATCATGGCACACAGAGCTAACAAAAAATTCATAGCCAATGAGAAGCAACCATTCACTTATGTCAAAGATCATATCATATCGACACCAACATTTCCTCCACCTACCAGATTGACCCCTTGGCAAATTAAAGAGAAACATGCAAAAGGATTATGTTTTAGTTGTGATAGCAAGTGGAACAAGGACATCTATGTGCTAAGAAGAAGTTATTCTACATTGAGGGATCTAATGAAGATAAAGAAGAAGATGATGCCTCTAATGATGATGAGGAAGAGATATAGGAGGTACCTTAAGATTCCCAACCTACAATCTCTTGTCATGCACTTGTAGGTATTAACACTCTACAAACTCTTAAGGTGGTGGGTTTCCTCAAGAAATATAAGGTGATAGTGTTGATTGATTTGGGGAGCACACATAACTTCATCAACCATAAGTTGGTTACTTGATTGACTATTTCATCTACCCAACACCAAAATTTTAGGTCATGATTGTAGATGGTGGCATAATTAATTATTTAGGCAAATGCTAGATTATTAAGCTTGATATGGGTGAGTACAATCTCAATTCTCCTATGTTTTCTATTCCCATGGGTAGCATAGACATTATTTTGGGATTCTAATGGCTCACAAATTTGGGTACCATTGAGATGAACTTCTAGGAACTATTCATTTTGAAGGTAGGAACATTGAACTACATGGATTACAAGCAAAATCTCCACAATTGATTAGTTCACATCAGATGACCAAGATGCTAAAAAAGGGGGCGGAGGGAATTATTTCATGATTATGTTCTATAGAATTTTAACCCACATAGGAATTTACACATCTTGATCTATAGATGATTCTTGATGACAAACCATCAATTTTTAGGGCCATGCCAAAAGGACTACCACCAAAAAGAGAACATGATCATGCCATTCGACTACTTCCAAGGAGTCAACCACCAAATATCAGACCATATAGATATCCATATGCATAGAAGAGTGAAATTGAAAAGATGGTCCATGAGATACTGGAGGTAGGGATCATCAAGCACAGCCAAAGTGCATATTCATCACCAGTGGTCATGGTACAAAAGAAGGATGACACATGGAGGATGTGCCTAGATTATATGGAACTCAACAAGTACACCATCAAAGAAAAGTTTCATATTCTAGTAATTGATGATTTACTTGATGAGTTACATGGTGATAATTATTTCAAAAAATTGGATCTTCACTTAGGTTACCATCAAATTAGAATCAAGGATGAAGATGTTCATAAAATTGCTTTTAGAATGCATAAGGGCTATTATGAGTTTTTGGTAATTCCCTTTGGTCTTACAAATGAAACATCTACTTTTTAGAGCTTGATGAACACTATTTTTAGGCCTTTTTAAGGAATTTTGTGCTGGTTTTATTTGATGACATATTGATTTATAGTCAGACATGGGAAACACATCTGCAACATGTGAAATATGTGTTGATAGTTTTGGAGAAGCATCAGGTTAAAGCCATCCAAATGTGCTTTTGGAGTACAAGAGGTAGAGTACCTAGGTCAAATTATTTCCCATGAAGGTGTCAAAGTTGACCCCCAGAAGATTAAAGATATGATGGAATGGCTCATGCCAAAAACTCTCAAAATCCTTAGAGGGTTCCTAGGACTAACAAGTTACTACTAAAGATTTGTGAAAGGTTATGGTAACATAGTGGCTCCAAGCACTACATTGCTAAAGAAGGATGCCTTCCATTGGAATGATACCACCACCAAAGCATTTGAGAAACTAAAAGTAGCTATGTACACCACTCCAGTTTTGGCTACTCTAGACTTCTAAAAGACATTCATTGCTGAATGTGATGCTTCTAGATCCAAGTTGGGAGTAGTGCTAATGTAGGAAGTAAGACCCATTGCATTTTAGAGTCATCAATTCAAAGGTAATAATATAAAACAACCTATCTATGAGAAAGAAATGATGGATATTCTTCATGCAGTTAAACAATGGAGGCCCTATCTGATGGGTAGACACTTTAAGGTGAAAATGGATCATGATAGTCTCAAATACTTTTTGGAGAAAAGATTATCATTTGAGGAACAACAAAAGTGGGTAACCAAAATGTTGGGTTATGATTTTTAAATCATATACAAGAAGGGTAAATATAATGTAGTAGTAGATGCACTATCCAGATGGGATACATCCACAAAAGCATTACTTTGTGCAATGTCCATGTTGAAATCAAATTGGGTGGATGAATCCAGGTTAGAGTGGGAGCAAGGCAAGGATACATAGGTTCTGATTCAAAATCTCCAGCAATGTACTTTAGCCTCTAAAAAATTTGAATGGAAAGGTAATTTCATATGGTATAAGGGTAGGTTATACTTGTGCAAAGATTCAGAGCTTAAGCATAAGATTCTTGTGGAGTTGCATGCATCTCCAATAAGGGGACACTCAGTGTTCTTGAAAACTTATCTCAAAATTAAGAAAGAATTATTTTTGGAAGGACTCAAGGGATATGTACAAAATTTTGTGGTAGAATTCTTGATATGCCAATAGAATAAAGGTGAGATAGTTGACCCTGAGTCTGTTACAACCATTAGCAATTCCTAGTCAAAGGTGGGAGGTGGTTTCTATGGATTTCATCATAGGGTTACCTTGTTCTAAAGGTAAGAATGTTATCTTGGTAATTATGGATAGGCTTACAAAATATGCCCATTTTTTTTCTCTCTCACACCCATTTTCAGCAAGTACAGTAGCAACTATTTTTTTGGAGGTAGTTCTAAAATTACATGGAACCCCAAAAATAATTTTAAGTGATTGTGATCCTATTTTCACTAGTAATTTTTGGACTAAACTATTTTCCTATTTGGGTACTTAGCTAGCTCATATCTCATCTTACCACCCCCAATCTAATGAATAAACAAAAGTGGTTAATAAATGTTTATAGGGGTATCTCTATTGTTTTGTATTAGATAAATAGGAACATTGGGTTAAATGGCTACCACTTGTAGAATGGTGGTATAACACATCTTTCTATACCCCTTATAAAATGTCTCCATATCTATCACTATATGGTACCACCCACTTTCCATCACTTCTTCATTAAAGGTGAAAACTAAGGTTTAAGATGTGGAGGAGCACATTCAACATCAACAAGAGGTTTTGGCTTGTTTGAGAGAGAATTTGGCTTTGGCATAAAATAGGATGAAGCAACAAGTAGATCAACACTGTAGTGAGTGAAATTTCGAGGTGGGTGACTGGGTATTTGTACATTTGCAGCCTTATAAGTAGATTTCCTTGAAGTAATAGAAAAAGGACAACAAACTTGCTCTTAAGTATTATGACCCTTATCAAGTTCTAAAAAAAATTGGAAGTGTGGCTTACAAGCTTGAGTTACCTCATTCATCTCACATACACCCAGTATTTCATTTTTCCTATTTGAAGAAGGTCATTAGATAGAAAGTTTCAAGCTAGACAGATCTCCCTAAAGTAGATGAAGAAGGATGAGTCATTTTGGAACCAGAGAAGATCCTTCAAACACGTAATAATAGGTTGAGAACTAGAGAGATTAGGGAATATCTAATCAAGTGGAAGAACTTGAGTAGTGAAGATGCAACTTGGGAAGGTGAAGATTTTTTGCAACAACATCTAGAGTTATTCAACATTGAGGATAATCTTGGTTTGAAGGGGAAGGGCATGCTACACCCCTAACATATCACATGTATTAGGATAGGAATATCTAACTTATGGCTTACTTATCCCTCTTTGATGCTATATCACATTTATCTATGCATTCATTTGGATAGTAGGTTAGCCTATGGAGTAACCATGGCATAGATAGACTATATATAGGAGGTAGTGGGTAATTTTTTATCATCATATTGTGAATTATACTCTTATTAAAACTTATGGAGATTTCCCTCTTGAAGTGGCTTGTCCATTATCATATATTCTGATATATTTTAGTCATATTTGGATCTATTTATGCTATTCTACTTTTTTTTGAAGTAATTTCATTATAATCATCTATACTTCCTACCCAATCTATATCTATGTAGGCTATCAAATTGAACTCCTTGATTCTTGGATACCACAATACATACTCCATAGTCTCTTTGATTTACTTGACTATCCTTTTGATTTAAAGTAGATGATTCTCCTTTGGATCTACTTGAAACCTTCATAAAAGATGTATTGTTTATATTATGTCAGGTTTAGAGGTAGTGGTGTACAATAGTATTCTAATCATTGACCTATATGATGTCTTATTGACTTTTGAAGACTAATATTCCTTGCTTAACTTACATCTTATGATCATGGGTGTACTGACTACCTTTCAATCCTCCATCTCAAATTTATTTAACATCTATCTTATGTAGTTGGCTTATAAGATGAATATACCTCTTTTATATTGAGTGATTTGTAAACCAAGAAAGAATGATAGTTCTCCTAACATGGACATCTCAAACGCTTTCTTCATCACCTCTAAAAAGTCCATTGTCATGTTATCATTTTTTTCACCAAATATGATGTCATCCACATATACAACTACTATATATATATATATATATATATATATATATATATATATATATATATATATATATATATATATATATATATATATATATATATGGTAATATTCTATCTTGATGTGTAGATTACTATCTACAACTCTTATTTTGAATCATTGATCTAATAGATAATTGTCGAACCTAGAATACCAAGCTTTAGAAGCTTGATTTAGACCATAAAGAGCCTATTTCAATATTTAAACATAGTATTTGTCATCAAATAGTGAGAACCCTTTAATTTTCTCAATGTACACTTCTTATTATAGGTTTTCATTTAAGAATCTAGATTTGACATCCATCTTGTAAACTTTGATTCTTTTAAATCCTACATAAGCTAGAAACAATATGATAGCCTCTAATATTAATACTAGTTCAAATGTCTCCTCAAAGTCTACCTCTTCAACTTGTGCATATTCATTGCATACCAATATATTTGTGTTTCTAGTGACTTCTCCATTTTCATTTAACTTGTTTCTAAACACCCATTTTGTGCCAATGACATTCTTATCTTTAGGCCTAGGAACTAGTTCCCAAGTCTCATTCTTATCTATTTTATTTAACTCCTAATTCATATCACCGATCTAAAATTTGAATTTTATTACTTCTATAAGACTCTTAGGTTCAATCTTATATAATAGAGGAAAATTCTCTTGATTTAGATTACTTACCAATCTTCTCCTTGTTTGCATACCTACATTCTTATTGCCAATGATTTGAGATTTAAGGTGATGTATTTGAATATGTCTTGAGGATCCTTTTGAGTCTTGTCTCTCTTAAAATTATTTTTCTTCTTCATCAATTTATATATTCTCCTCTTCATTCTTGAAGTCCAAATTATCTAAAGTGTTCTTGGACTGTGAGTGAGATTTCTTTGTCTCATCAATCTTCACATTGGTACTTTCCACTATATTTTGTATTCTCTTGTTATAACATCTATAGTCTAAGCTCATTTATGAATATTCAAAGAATATGCCCATATCATATCTAGAATCAAACTTACAAAAGTGTTACTCATCTCTTTTGATGAAACATTTGCTCCTAAACACTCTAAAGTGTTCTACATTTGTAGGTCTACCTTTTCATAGTTCATAAGGAGTCTTGTTGTCATTAGTCCCTATCTATCCTTTATTAAAAATGTAGAAAAAAATGCTTAATACCTCTTTATAATATCCATTAGATAATATAGACTCATTCAACATAGTTCTAAACATCTCTTGAACCACTTTATTCTTCATTTCCACTACCCCATTCTATTGAGGTGTCTTGGTTGCTGAGAATTGTCTCCTTATTCCATGAACCTCACATAATTCATCAAAATCATTAGAAAAAAATATCCTCCTATATCATATATTAGGCACTTGATCTTCATATTATTCTCATTCTAAACGATAACATTGAATTATTTCAACTTGTCAATAGCTTCTTATTTATCTTTCAAGAATGCAACCCAGGTCATTCTTATGTTATCATAAATGAGTAACCTAAATTAGCTATCTACTTGAATTATTTGAATTCTTGTAGGCTTAGAGAGGTTAGTGTAGATTAAATCCAAGGGTTTTGTAGTAGAGTACTACTTAGACTTGAACCTTATTATAGTCTGCTTTCCATGTTGATATGCCTTACAAATTATGTTTGTAGGTTTGATAATCTTAGGCATGTTCTTCATATACTTATTAGTGATAATCTTGATCATGTTGTCAAAGTTTAGGTGACCTAACCTTCTATTATATAATGAATTTTCATATATATATTTCTCATGAAACATCTCTCCTTGATCTCATTCAATACATATAAGTTGTTCTCATACCTCTTAACATTGGCAATTAGCCTTCTTGATTTGGATCTCCTTATCTCACACCCTCTATCATGAAAGGTTAGTGTGTGTCATTGATTACACATTTTACTTACATAGATTAGGTTATGTTTTAAACCTTGCAAAAATAACACATTTTGGATCTTGGTATTTCCATTGTCAAAACTCAAGACACCCTTGAAAACTATATTGACAGTTGTGTTATCTCTAAACCTCATCAATCTTGTAACATTCTTCTTTAATGAGATGAAATTATTTCTGTCTCCTATCATGTGGATTGAGAAACCACTATCGATATACCAGTTGATGCATTCATATTGAATGTGAAAGGTAGTATGAGCTATCATAGAATCTTCTTTGGTTTTATATTCCTCTTTGACAAATAGTCCATCTTGCCTTTTGAGTTGAATATGATCCATCCTAGCTTACGTTGGCTTCCATACCAATATTTGATCCATTTTGTGTATTCTAAGAGCTTCATATTCATTTTTTAATCTTGTAATAATTCCAACTTTATTAGATAATAATATTTCAATGTGTCTTATATTATGGTAGATGTAGCAAACAACATTCCTATACTTACCATGGTTCTATGATGACTTATCCTTCATTTCATTGAGCTACCTAATTGGTATTTTCATGTTGATATTATTGACTTATTATAAACTCTTATGCTCTCTCAAAAACTTTCACATTTTTTTAATGAGATGATCATGCTCAACCTTTAAAGAATCTAGTTCTGTCTTCAATTGGTCATACTCAAAATCCTTTGACTTGAACTTTATGTTGACATCTTCTAACTAACTATTGAGATCATTGATAGTATTATTTTGATGCTTCAACTCATCAAGGTATATTATGAGCTTATATTCAAGGTCTACTTTAGATTATTCTTATTCACTATCATAATATACTTCTTCATCATATATGTCTTCTCCCTTTTGATGATAAGACACTTGTGCTTCTTAGGATCACCTTCAAGCTGATATACTTGTCACAAAGGACCAAACTATAATAATTTTTTTTTGAAACAAAATGAATGAGATGGGAGTGGGTGAATAATTATTTAAAACTTTTAAAAATTTACCTTATCATTTATGAACCATCACAATAGTATAGTAAACTAACAACACATTTAGAGCCATAAGCATGAGAGAAGAACATAACACACATAACACTTGTTTGAGTGGGAAACCCTAAAGGGGAAGAAAACCCACTGATGATGAAAATGGAATATTTTCATATAATTCAAACATCAATATTTATTAAATAACCAATTTCACTTGGAGCACCAAGCCCAAGTAGCCAATCACCAACTTGACTAAGCTTTAACAAGCACCCACTTTTAAGGAAGCACCAACTGCCTAGATGACTCAATACCAACTCATCCACATAAAATATTTGATCACCTTAAAAAACCTTTATTTATCATATAACATATGATGATCTCATTCTTCATCTCTTCACACACTTCTAACCTTCTCATATTGGTTTCTAGCCTTCTTTGCTTAATTTAGTCTCTTTAAGATAGATTAGGTCATTTGACCTTGATAGTCATCTATATTAACCCTATTAGATCTTAATGATAGTTTATTTTCACCTTTATTATTGTATATAAGACCTAATATATCTATTTAAAATTTCATCTCTTCTGCTTCAACTCACATACTTGTTAGCTAGCCAATTAGGATATTATGGCTTGTTCTTATACTAGGTTCTTGCTCATATACCTCTTGGTCAGCTAGACACACTTTATAACTTATATTTTAAATTAAATATGCCATATAAAATTACAAAAAAATTAATCAAACATTAAATTATGTCATCATAGCATATAAGACCAAAACCTATTTTTAGGCTTTAATGACACCTAGTTCAATTAGGCCTTAATTAACACACATTACCATTTAAACTATTTGGAAAACTTTAAATTTTTTTATAAAATATTAAAATATAAAATATAACTAAAATATACCTTATAAAAATTTAATTTATTTCCATAACACCTTTTATGTCCAACCACTAGTTGAACCTCTTCTCCAAACATTGTTCATACTAGGCTTGTGCATACTCAAAAAATCTATCTTGAACAACTGAAGCATAAGAATTTTTTTGAAAAATAATTATGGAAAAATATAAAAAATTAAAAATTAAAATTACCTCAATAACTTAAAAAATATAATTATACTTCATTACATATGGAAAAAGGACTCGAACCCTTCTCTATAAGTAGCCTAGTCTGAACTGCCAACTAGCCTTAGAACATAGTCATGAAAACATTGACCTAAAAAACCTATAGAAACACTTTAAGAGAATTAAAATGCATGTATATTATCTTATGAGGTAATTATACCATTATTAGGTAGATACATAATATTGTCACATGTCAATATTAGTCTTGTAGACCAATCTCATAGTTTTGTACCTCATTGTCTCATCTGAACAAGACAATTCAACTTATGAACAAATTTTTCATCATATCCATTAAAATATAAAGAATATATACAAAATTAAAATGTATTAAATGTATTTAAAAAATTATCCATTCAATTTTATTTATTCCTAATTGATGATAACACATCTTTAATTAACCTCTTACTTTTGCCTAGTTTTCTCACTATCTACACCATTAGGCTTGTTAGCGATTGGTCAACTTGTAATACAAATTTATAAATATATAGGGATATAAAATAATCAAAAAACACCATGAACATAATATATAAGTATCAATATTTAACATTCAACCAGTTATCAAATTTAACTCGATCAACTCTGACTGCTACAATAAACCTTTAAGAAATAAGGCCTTTACTATAAGTTCCACTCACTCACTCACCTGACAAACCAATCATAAATGGAGGAACATAGGATATTTTAATAAAACCTAAAATAACTTAATTATTAATTACAAACCATTTTGAGAACTTTATAATAAGATCTTTCTCATTGGGTCACTATTAGAGTTCTTTGAAGGTTTAAACCATCTTACAGTCTTAACGATCATTCATAAAGATTAGCCCTTCATTCAAAAAAATAATTCTTGGAAATTTGATATAGGAAACTTAAAAATATACTGTGAATATATAAATTTATAATTCATAGGTTACACATGCCAATGAACATTTGAAAGATCTTCTAGGGTTGAGAACCCTCCATTTTGTGCACTCGAGAGACTTTAAAGCACTTTTTCTTACCTTAAACTTCAAAATTTGACCTAAAACATGATAAAAATGTTTTTAACAACTTTAAATACCTATATAAATGCACAGATACTCACACTTTCCTTGGAAACAAATATTGATACTCCATCTGGCCATCATCTCTCTTTTGCTCTTTAGGCCTTTGAATTGCAAGTCATATTAAGCATTAAAACTGACCTTATAGCCACTAAAAAGTTTTAAACACATAATATATATGTCATAAATCTTATTAAATAATTATAAAATGTCAAAAAATCTTCATATTTCTTGTTAATAGCTCATGTTGCCTCATTAGGCCAAGCAAGGTTTAGAGATGGTCTAGTTGCATACTAGGTCTACAGGTATCACCCCTATAGGATCAATATGAGACTCTGATGAGTGTTAAAATGTATCATATACATGATTAAATATTATAATACAACATGTTATTCCTCTATTAATTAATTTCACTAGACCAACATGCTCCTTCATTCACAAGACTAGGCATCCTATAAAACACTTGACAACTTTGGTAACTAATCTTGACACATTATTTTATACTTATACATATTAATCACATGACTTATATATTTCTCAAAAAATTTGATGACTCTAAAGGATTTAATAATAATAAAACATTATTCAATTACTTCATGAACAACCTTTGACATCAATGACAATTTCAATGACAAACCTCAACAATAGAAATAATGCTCAATAGTGTCCCATATAAAGATGTACTCAAGGTGGTATGCTCTATGAATTTTAAATATATAAATAGTTATTTATCAATTGGGAAAGTGTGTAAGTATCCAACATGTATAAAAATTGACACATCTATGCAAGGTAGATGGTATATCCTCCATGGCATGTATCCAAAGTATCCCAAGTAATAAATTATGTTGAAAATAATTAGGCATCACCTAAAACTATGTGGATAGGGGTTTATCCAAACTATGATATATAATGTAATGGTAACCAATGATTATCAATTAATTTCATCAAAACCTCTAGTGTTCATATGTCTTTTGAATGGATGATATGTAAATCTCCATAGTCTATAAGAATGTGAGGCTACATGTGTTAAGTCTTAAACCACTATGAATTAGAACTCATTTACTAGTGGTGGTTTTGATTCATGATTGAATTAAAAGTGGGATATTATGATCAATAACTCAATATGAGGGAAAATACTCAGTGGTAAAATATATAAATTCCTAAATGTCCTTGATAATGTTCATGACAAATGGAAAATAAGTTGGGTTTATATCATGAGGCAAAGATGTATGATTGAGTGTATGAAAAAGAATATATTTGAAATTAGTTTTGTTTTGTAGTAATTATAATATATAAATATTAATTTGTTTATTTCTCAACTGATCCATAATATCATATACTTTGTGTTAATCCCTAGATCATGTGGTAATATTTTTGGAATGAGGAGGGATTGTTGGATTACACTATTCTTATATAGGCTGAAAAGGCACCCTATTCTATCTAGTAACATATTGAACCATATGATCTACTATTTATTGAGGGAAAGTAGTAGAGGTAGTATGTGAATAAATTTAATGAATGGGTCTAGGTGGAGGAGGAATAAAAGGAGTCATGTGAGCTCTCTACCATCACGTAGTAACCATAGGCAAATCAATATTAGCCATGCAATAATATTCTCCATAGAAGGGGGCTAAAGGTGAGGTGGACCAATGTGTGAAATAAACTAAGTTTTAACATGATCCATGAGAGGAGTGACATATATGTTCATCATTATACAAATGATGGGTAATAATAATGCAAGAAAAACCACAAGGCTTTGTACCAAAAAGTAGAAAATGGCATCCATCATGATAATCATGATGAAAGGTTGTAAACTAGAAATTTAGTAATTGTTGGAATAAGAAGTGAAACCCTAGCATTAAACTAGGGTTTTAATTAATATTTTTTATGTAAGTCAGGTTCACCAAATGATTTAAATTTTAAAGGATTATGGAATGTAAACTTTAGGTTATTAAAAGGTTTGAGTATAGTAAATCAAGGGAGAGATAAGTAATAAATACAACCACTAATTTGTATAATAATTGACCTGATCTAGTATTTTTTAAAATAGTAATAAATGACACAAATAAGTACTTCCATGGAAAATTATTGAGATGAATGATCTCGAGGCTAAAAACTATCATAAAAGATTATCAGGGTGTCATGAACATGTTCTAGGTTTCAAAAACCCTCCTAGACTATAATGTGGTACCTTAGATAGTAGAACACTACAATATTTCCTCTTGTTTCATGATAGTATCCTTGTGTATGCACTGATGTGAAATTTTAAGGGTAGTGGTGTATGAGTCTGAAAGGCTTGTTCTTGTGTGGAAAAAACATGTTTTGTTATTTATGACCTATTTTGGATTTATATGTAAACCCTATATCTCCATGTTTTTAGGGTATTTGAGAAGTACAAGTAGAAAAAATGTTATATTTTTTGGGTAGTATATATGTTCTCAACACCCCACTATATCGAGATTTTTCTACATACCAATACCCTGAGAGGGAATCAAGCATGATGTAGTTCTTCCAATCTATGTGCTGGTGTAAGTTTAAGTAAATGTTAGTATGAGTGTAGACTTAAGTACTTTTAATGAGGCTTGAGACTAAAAATATATGTATTATGACATTAGGTTGGTTTTATATTACTATATGTATAATTATGGTAGAATAAGGATAAATGACCTTGATTGTGCACTACTTATTCTGAGCTTGTTTGTGTGTATTTGCATCTAATTTCCATCTAGTGGGTAAAGGGATAAAAGTCATGTATTTATACTTATCTAGTTATTATGTGGAGTTTGAAATAGGTATATTTAACTTTATGTGTCTTAGGAATGGAAAACATGTATGTTGGGGTTAAAATTAAGCAATGGACACTAGCACGGTCCCTTGGTCACTAGTACAGTTGATATAGGGGCATCATGAAAATAATGTAAACTTGGTCATAATTAGTTATATTTATTATTATAAAATGTCTTATAATATATTTTATTCATTATAAGAGTTATTAGGTTTCTTTTTTGGGTGTTTTTGGCCTTGGGAGAGTTTCCCACCAAAACCCCATTTCAAATGTATGAATTTTATTTAGTGAGTCTAAGGTCTTTTGAGTAATTATCAATAGTTTCATGTTATTAAAAGTTTGTAAGGTCATGTATGGGCCTTAGATATATGTGTGGGTGAAATAAAAATGTACAAATTTAATTCACTACTATGTCAAGGTAGTTGATGTGAAAAGTATTTGTCTAAAGTTGGTTGTTCACATGTGTAAGGAGTATGTAATGAGTTTTGGTTTTGAATTAAAAGATAGTATCATAGAAGAAATGAGTTATAAGGTTAGTAGGTAGTTTTAAAAAGATTTTTTTTGTAGTTTTAAATAGGCAAAAGTACATATAAATCAGATTATGGAATGAAAATCATCCAAGAGACTATACTCTATCATTGGTGACAGTTTATTGTATAGAAAATGAATCAATAGAAAATAGTATGTTTGAATGTATATGACCATGTATATAAATGGTTGATATTTTTGAATTAAATTTTATGATTTTAATGTCTTAAAACTATTGGCAAAATTTTATCCTTTCAATGAACCATGAACCAAATAACAATCTATATAATACCTTGTTCACAAGGCACAACCAAGGTAAGGATAAAGAGGTTTAAATGTTTTGAAGTTTTAGTGAAGTGTCCATTTATAGAAGCATTTATATTATGGTAATTCAAACCTTTTATATGTATTTTAAGGTATAGATAAGCTAATAAACTCAAAAGAATCCTTTGGTAGCACTCTCAGCCTATGAGAATTTTGTGCTAAGTAACATAGTCAATGAAAGTAGTAAAATGTCTAAATAGTGAAATGACATGCAACTTTTTTTGGATTAAAAATTATTATTAAAGATAATAAAAATTAATTAAAACCTTGTATTAACATGATTTAACCTTTTAGGTTAGTAGAGGCATCCAAACCCATTATTTTCTTGTGAATGATAATATGTGCGCATAGAACACAAAAATAATCATCTTTTGAACATGGAATGGGATTAGTGAAGAGTGATTATGGTGGGAAAATAATTATATATGAAACAAAACCCTTGAATAATTATTTTAATATAATAGGTAATGAAACTATGCATTATAACCCTATATTCTATTGTAATAGGTTATTTGTGTTAACAAAACTAGGGAATTCATGTTTGTAGTGTGATAGAAGGTTAGAAACAAAGATCTAGCAATTGGAAGAATTATATACAAGGTGGATAGACATAATAATGGTCTTGTAAATGTTTGATAACAATATGGAATTCATTAAATCCATTTTAAGCCCTCTCGGGCCTATGTAAAATTACATAAACCCTAAGTTAGGGTTAAAAGACAATAAAATCCATATCTCACATTTCCATTAGTGAAAGTGAGTGAAATTTTGAAAATTTTTTTTTTTTTTAAAATTTTATTATCTTGGTTAAATATATTATCAATTTTATGTTGGTAAGGCCTCTATCTATATGTATATGGAGGACTATGTGTAGTGAAAGGCTAAAGAGACCTAATTAGGTCTAGGTAGAGGCTACAAAAAGCACCTAGGAAGCAAGTTGGCTAATAAAAATTTGTGGAAAGATCAAACAAGATAGAGGGTTCTATAATCCTTTTTTAAAAAAAAAAAAAATTCAATATTAAAAGGTACATGTCTGTACAAGCAAAATCATAGGAAAAAAGGGCTACAAGGTTTATAAGGTGCTTGAAGGTTTTAAGAAGTCAAATATATTCTTGAGATTGTTAATGGGTATGAGTTATGTTAAGATAAGCTTGTGAATTTATATGGAGACCATATATGATAATGAATGTGTAAAAAATACCTATACCAATCAATGAGAGGTTCTGGCCTAGTGAAGTAAGGAGTTTTATGAAGGTTAGTATAAGAGGAGAATGTAAAGGAGTAAGATGGTAAATGAAATGAGTAGATGAGTGGAGAGTGAGTGGTGTGAAGAACCTATAGATATATTGAATGATATAAATAAACCTAAATATAAATTAATCAAACAATAAGGAGAGTTGATAAGATAAAGGAAATAGTGATGACTCAATGCAGGAATCTTTACATGTAAGGTTTTAGATCTTGGATCTAGCAGAGTATGAAAAATATTATATACACCATTTGGTATCAAATAAAAATGTTCATGGGAAGTAGAAAAAGGAAAAATTCAACTAAAAAAGGTACAAGTTGTGTTTTGTTTTCATTTGTTGTTTTTATCATGTTGATGAGATAGTATTGAAGTTATGAGTGAAAGATAAGATTTGAAGCCATTGAAGGCTTGATATAGAGTGAGATAATATGTGGGATTGATAAGAGATAAGATATTCCTATGTGAAGGATAAGAGAGAAAGACCCAGGTGAGAGGTCAAGAGAGAGAGAGAGAAGATACACCCAAGAGAGAGGTCAATATGTGGCAAGTGAGATAAAGCTTATCAGAAAGAATATGTCTAGATGAGAGCAATATATTGATAGACATATTATAAGATATGAGGATAGAGAGAACAAAGATAAAATAGGGTAGGAGTGATGTAAACTTCCACAAGAAGATGGTGTAAGAAGACACCAAAAAGAAGATAGACATGGAGAAAGAAATGCAAGAGATGAAGTGATAAATAGATGAGTTGTTGACCAAGATAAAGAAGATAAGAGAGAGTGAGTACCCATAATATGGATGGGTTATGATAAATAAGCCACTCAAGAGGCCAATCAAGAAATAGATAAAGAAAAGAAGGATGTAAGCCATGAGAGATGAAAGAAGGATGAAAAATTTACTTTGTAAGCAACTCAAAAGTGAGATAAAGGTGTATAAAATGAGTGAGAATCATAGTGAGATGGATGAACAACACCTTGAGATAGATGAGGAAGGTTTGAGTGAAGTAGAGGAAGATAGTGGAAGCTAGTTGAGAGAAGAGAATGATAAAGATGAATTAGATCAAGTTGAAAACCTCATTGAAGGATTTTACAAGGAGGTACAAACATATGAAGAAGGTATACAATATGATTTTTTGTTTGTTTATGATAATGCTGAATAGTTAGAAAGAGAGATAAAAAAATTAGAACATGATTTTCATGGTGAGATGAGGGTGAATGAATAATAATTAAAAATTTTAGTAGGTGAGAGCCTCATTAAGGAGGATAAAGAGCATGGATAAGGAACATTACATGTAACAATGAAGCATGATGAAGACATAGAGCCACATGAAGGTCTAAAAATCATTGAGACAATAGGTAATCGATAAATTTATTTTGTTTTTGTAGCAAGCATGAATGTATTATTAGAATAAGGTGAGATTACATGTACAAAAATATTGATTTGGGCCATCTACAACCCATATGACAGTGGTAAGGGTCAAGGTATAAGTCTACAATAGGAGCAAGAAGATGAAATCAATATTTGTAAGAAAAAGGTATATTAGTTTATGATAGAGGGAAGAATTATTGAAAAGAGGATTAGTTTGAGTATGGTGGAGAATTAGTAGATGAGGATGATCTAAAAGATAATAACTAGAAGATAAGAAAGAACATAGCAATCCATTGGAGGTCAATTTCTATATTTTTTGGGTGTATGATGCAAGGACATCATGAAAACAATGTATATTTGGTCATAAGTAGGTGTATTTACTCTTATAACATGTATTATAAGATATTTGAGTCCTTATAAGAGTTAGTAGGTGTCTGTGTTGGGTGTTTTTTGCCTTGGGAGAGTTTCCTGCCAAAACCCCATTTCAAATGTTTAAATTTTTCTTATTAAGTCTAAGGTCTTTTGAGTATTTATAAATAGTGTCATGTTAGTAAAAGTTTTTAAAGTCATGTATGGGCCTTAGATAGATGTTTGGGTGAAATAAAAATGTAAAAATGTAATGCACTACCATGTCAAGGTAGTTGATGTGAAAAGTAGTTGTATAAAGTTAGTTGTTCACGTGTAATGTGTATGTAATGAGTTTTAATTTTGGATTAGAATATAATTTCATATAAAAAAGGAGTTATAATGTTATTAGGTAGCTTTAAAATTAAGTTTTTGGTAGTTTTGAATAGGTAGGGGTATGGAAAAATCAGATTATATAATGAAAATCATCCAAGAGACAATACTTTGTCATTGGTGACAATTTATTGTAAAGAAAATGAGTCAATGGAAAATAGTATGCTTGAATGTATATGCCTATGTATATTAATGGTTGATATTTATACATTAAATTTTATTATTTTAAGGTCTTAAAACCATTGACAAAGTTTTATCTTGATAATGAACCAAGATCTAGATAACAATCTATATATTACCTTGTTGACAAGGCAAAACCAAGATAAGGACACAGAGGTTTAAATGTTTTGAAGTTTTAATGAAGCATCCATTTATATATAAATTTATCTTATGGTAAAGCAAAACTTTTAGATGTATTTTAAAGTATATAGAAGTTGATAAACTCAAAATTATCCTTTGGTAGTGTGATCTAGGAATTTGACTCAAGAGAGGATGGTTAGTATTGTGTTAGTTCCAAAATGAAAACAAAATGAAATAAACACACTAATAGGATAAAATATCTAGGCCTAGACACTAGGGAGAGATTAGTTAACAAAATTAAATGACAAGCACAAATAAAAATCAAAGAATGGAAACATAATATTTCCTTCACCTTCCTTAGATGTTCTAAATGCCTTTGTAATAGTGGTTTGCTCAGCTTGTGCTCATGTAGTCCTTAGCAAGGGAAGCTTGGCTACCTCTATCTCTCCTTTTCACCTTTGGATTATGGCTTGGCTTGGTTTGGAATCAATTTGGCATGGTAATACTAGTTTCATGAAGCTTTTGGAACCAATCCTACATTATAACTTTGCACAAATTAAGCTTAGAAATGATGTTGTGAGGCCTCCTATTTATAGATTTTTGAGGATGATTAGAATCAACCTCAGCCATCCATCTCAAGATTGAGATGTGTGGTTGAATATTAATTCAACTTTTGTAATTAATTTTGTAATTATCCTCATCATGGCATTAGAAGAAGGGGTAATTACAAGACATGGAGGGCATGAATCCTAATATTTGTGGTATTTATGGCCTAGGGATGTCTTCCAAAGAAATGAGGTCACTTGATGATGTAGATATTCAATATTCATTTCCAAAACAAAGTATTCAACAAGTTTATATGGAATTTTTGATTAGGCCTTGACTTGGGTTAATTAGCTCTTAGGCATAATTAAGCACTTTGTGCACAAATTACCCAAATTGATCATAATACCTTATTATTAGTCCTAAATTTGATAAGATTGGAATTGGAAGTCACTATTAGATGTATTGGATGAATATTAGCATTTATAATTTTACCAACAACAAATAACAAAGGCATGAGTCTTGTGTAAAATATTTGATAGGAAAGAGTAGTCCAGAGCATGTGGGTACAAAATTGGCATTTTGACTAAAAATGAACTAATCAAAGTTAGCTAGCCCATAAATTACATTGCCCCATTTATGGATACCCTAGCCAAAATCAGCACTTGAATATGTCATTTTCACATCATGTTGCGTGTTTTAGTGTTTTTAGGCCAAATTGTATGTTTTAGATAGAAACTAGCCAAAAGCTTGATTAGAGGTTATCGACGACCAATTTTAGGTGTCTACAGTTTGCCCCTATTTGGGAAGGCATTTTAAACTGTAGGTAAGGCAATGTCTTCTCAAATAATTAGAAATGGAATATATGCCAAAAAGAAGATAATGGCTGAAAAACAAAGCTCCAAATTATTTTTGGGAAGACTATGTTGATGCCCCCTTGAGGGTGTGGTCATCACATTTGTTGATGGATGGTACCTCAAAAAGAAAAAAAGAAAGGTGGAATTAACCCATGGGTGAGATTAATCTAAATGATAAAATTATTTCATGCATTGATGTAAACGGGATACTAATTTGCCCAAAGGTAGTTATAATCAGGAATAAAAGTCAAAATAGTGATTTTCTAATAGGTGGTTATAATCATTAAGAGACTTGGATTGGATAAAGATGATTGTGCCCTAGCTAGGGCTGATTATCAAGCATAACTCAAGGATATAACCTAGAATATATATTAAATATGAGTGTATGCAAAGTTATGAAAGAGATGGATAGAGGAATAAGATTAATCAATGTGAATGATTCAATTATACCTACCAATGAGGAGATGTACATCCTGACTAGAAATGATACAACTAGAATGGTCATTGGGTTAATTTGATCAAGGGTGGGATGGTAGGATTTGCAAAGGTGCCAAGGAGAAAATTCTATAGCTCCATTGATTTTAGACCTTCTTGAAGCTAATTTTTGCTAAAACATGTGATGAGGCTTCATGATAGAACACCTTGAAGACTATCCTAAAATATGCATAAGGACTGACTCCCAATCCAATAGACACTTGAAAACAATGCAAAAATGATAAAAACCATGATGAAAATGTTGACATATGAATATGGATAGCCTCAAGAATAATATATGTAAATAATCACGCAACTCATATATATAGACTGAGTTGAGGCAATAATGCTAAAAGAAAAAAAGTAGACAAACAAACAAAAAAATAATGAAATAGAAACCCTACAAACATTTCCCTTAAAAAATAGGTGAAAAATTAACAAATGAACAAATTAGGGAAAGAGAATAAAAGGAAGGAGGTGGCTGAGATATATTCATATGCACTAGGCAAGTGGATGCTGCCTACATAGTTCTATGGATGTAATATCTAATAAAAAACTTTAGGCCAAATGTAGTTCTCCCAAGGAATGGGAAGAATGTGATAATTGATGAAAACAAATAGAAAGGATGTGATAGAAGAATATAAATGGTCTTGAAAAATGGAAAGTGCATGAGAGAAAAAGCCAAAAAAGATGGGGAAACTAAATGACAAGTGATTTTATTATAACTTAGTAAGGGTTCCTAGAGTCCTTAAGGCAAAGAAGTGGTCAATGTTTTTGTTTTTTTCTAAATATTTTTGAAATGTTTTTGGAAGTGTCATAACTCAATCAAGAATGAAGAGACACTAAATGGTTCAATCTCACAAAACAATATCATTAGCTTTGGAAGTTCCTCTCCATCTAGTGTGGCAAGCCTATATTCTCTTGATCCATAATCTATAGTGATGACAAAAGGCCCTATCTAATTTGGTTTGAATTTTTCTTTATGTTTTTTCTCAACCATGGTATTCTTTTGGTTTTATTTGAGAACAAGATCACTAATTTCAAATGTTTGACACTTCACATGCTAATTATACTGGCCTTTGAGTAAATTATGATATGCTTGAAGATTGTTGAGTGTGGTTGTGTATTTCTCAACTTGCAGGTCTAGCTCTTAAAGGAAAGCTACTTAATAGTCATGATCATCTAGGACATGCTTGAAAGAGATGCATAGTGAAGGCAATTCAACCTCAATGGGAAGGATGGCTTTAGTATCATAAACAAGTGAGTATGGGGTCACTCTTGTGGGGGTATGATGATTGGTATGGTATGCCCAAAGGGTAGGGAATATTTGGAGGTTCCAGTCGTGACTGGCATCATTGATAATCTTTTTGAGAATATTGACAATGGTTTTGTTGGATGTCTCAGCCTAGCCATTACCTTGAAGTTAATATGATGTAAACAAGTGTGGTGTGATGTTGTATTCAGTACATAAATGGTCTATATATTTGTTCTTGAATTATCCTCCATTATCAAATATAATGTTAGAGGGAATATCATAGTGATAGATGAGGTGGTTGAAGATAAATTTGGAAATTTGCTTTCTAGTCTTATAAGTGAGGGGTATAGCTTCAACCCACTTAGTGAAATATTCAATGGTGATAAGGATATGTTTATGGCCATCAGATGAAGTGGGGTTAATCTTCCCAATGAGGTCAAGTCCTCATGTAGAAAATGGCCATGGTGTCAACATTAGTTTTATAGTTTTTGTTGGGGCATGAATCAAATTAGCATGCCATTGATATTTGTCACATTTCTTTACATATGCAGTGGCATCTGCATCCATTATGAGCCAATAAAAACTAGTACATAAGAGCTTTTTGGATAGGACTACCCTACTAAAATGGGTTCCACATACTCCTTTGTGAACTTCTCTTAATGCTAATGTAGACTCTGCCAAAGTTAAAAAATGAAGTGGAGTTACATCAAAACTATGATAGTAAATAGTGGATCCAAGTAAAGTATAATGAGTGGAATGATTAATGAAGGATTTGGTTTATTTTCAAGATATGTTAGGTGGTAGAATTTTGTCATCAAGGTAGTTTTAAAGGTCTAAGTACTAGATAGAATTAGGACCAACAATATCAGAAATCATGGCAATGATTGAAGGTTCATGAGCTAGTTTTGACAAATTTTTGACAAGGAACTAATACTCTCTAGATTTATCTATTTGTTGAATCAGTGAGCCAATAGAAGCCATGATATCTATAGTTCTGCTACTAGCCCTTGGTATGTGCTCAAACTGAATGTTGGAAATTTGATTTTTAAGAGTGTTAACCATGGATTTATATGGAACCAGCTTGTCATCTTTGGTCTAAAAATGATTTGTGACCTACTTGATAATTAACTAAGAATCACCATAAACTTGGAGATGAGATATATTCCACTGCACTACTTTTCAAAGTCTTACAATAAGTGCTTCATACTTAGCCATGTTATTTGTACAAGGAAAGATAATTTTGAATGATTTAGGGATTATATCCCCCTATGGTGTAATAAAAAATAGGCCTACCCTTGATCCATGCATAGTGAATGAACCATCAAAATATAACTTCCAAGGCTACTCCTCAAGGGGTGTGTCCATGATGGTCATGATGGATTCATCAAGAAATTGAAATGTGAGTGCTATGTGTCCATGAGGGGTGATTTAGCAATTTGATCTACAAGAACTTATCCTTTGACTGACATACTCTATGTCTAACTCACTAAGAAGCATGATCCATTTATCCATTCTACCTTGAAAAGATATTTTAGATAGTAGATACTTGAGCAGATCTACTTTTGAAAAGACCATGGTTTTATTATTCAACATGTAATGACGTAGTTTCTAAGCTATAAAAACCATGGCTAGACAAGCTTTTTCAACATGTGTATAGTTATGTTCATATGTAACCAAGGTATAGCTTAGGTATTAAACATCATGATCCTTTCCATTGTCATCATGTTGAGCCAAGAGTGCCCCTAGAGCATAATCAGTAGTTGATAGGTATAACAAGAATGCTTTTCTGGTATAGGTAGTAATAAAATAAGTGGATTGACAAGATAATCTTTGAGCTATTGAAAAGTTGTTTGAAAGTAATCATCCTAGTGGAATGCAACTCCTTTCTTTAAAATATATGTAAATGGATGGCACTTGTCTACTAATTGAGAGATGAAGCATTGGATTGACTGGATCTTACCCTGCAAACTATGGAGTTGTTTCAAATTGGTTGATGGTGGCATCTCAGTGATAGCTTAAAGTTTAGTTGGATAGACTTCAATACCTCTATGAGACATAATGAATCCAAGTAGTTTTCTTGAATTACACCAAACACATATTTATTTAGATTGAGTCTAACTTTGTATTCTGATAGTCTTTCAAATATCTTATGTAGTACTGTTGGATGGTCAGCTCTAGTTTTGGATTTTACTAATATGTCATCGACATAGTCTTCAATAATATCATGCATCATATCATGAAATATGATAGCCATGGACCTTTAATATGTATCTCCCACATTCTTAATGATAAATGACATCACTTGGTATCAAAATGTTCCCCATGGAGTGGTGAAAATTATTTTATGATGATCTTCTAGTGGTATTATGATCTGATTGTATCTTAAAAATCCATCCCTAAGTGAAAGCATTTCATAGCCTACCATGGAGTTAATGATCATGTCAATATTAGGCAATGGAAAATCATCTTTAGGACAAGCTTTGTTGATGTCTCAAAAATTAGTACAAATTTTGATTCCTTTAGGCTTTTTTCTAATAGGTACTATATTAGAGATCCATTCTTACTAGTCAATGGATTAGATACATCTTGCTTCTAAGAGTTTTTCCAACTCTTTTTTTACCAATACAATAATATGAGGATATATCTTAAGTAGATTTTGTTTTACTCGTTTGGCATCAAGATTAACCACAAGGTGGTGTATAACCAAGGTAGGGTCCAATCTTGGTGTGCCAGAATAGGCCCATGTAAATACATCCACAAACTCTCTCAATAGAGATGTAAAAATATTGCGTTCCTCATCAGTGAGGGATGCACCTAATTTTATCCGTTTCAGGTCTGATAGAGTCTTGATGTTTACCTCTATTATATATTTAACTAGGAGGGTCAAACCATATTCTAGGATAGTAGGCAATGACTTAATCTATTGTACTATGTTAGGGTCCTCTATTAGGACTCACTCTTCAACTTCCCCTAGGCATGATGAATTAATAGGAAATTTGGTCATGTCACAAAAATAGTCAAATTTTTTTGAAGAATTTGATCAAATACTTATTATTACTCAAAACTAAACTCAGATCCATAAGACATTTCATCATTATTGGTCTCTTGGTCTAAATTCAAATAAAAATGAACACCCCCATCTAATGGCACCTAAAACAAGTTTCACCACTAGACTAGCCATTATCTTTACTTTTTCCTTGGTCAAAAAGTGCCTCAAAGAGGTTTTCACTTTGGGACCTTAATGTTTTATTTATTTGTTTTTGGCTAAGGGTGTTCACTGACTCTCCAAAATAGGCTACAGGATCCAATGTGATCGAGAATATTGATTTGTGATCTCCCAATGGAACATTGTATCTAAGGCCTAAGTAATCATAGAATGCCTCATCTTTCTGGAACTCATCAATTGGTAGACTAGATTATTATTAGTCCCAATCTATTAGTTGGGGATAATATAATGGAAATGGATAATGATGAATGGGTTTTTTAAGGGTACAAATGGCATTGTTTTCAAACAAATTGGTTTAAACTAGTTTATCAAAGGTAAGGCTATGATCAGAATCTACTTTGTTGTTGGCATCATCATCACTAGTTATTGGTGATGGAGTTTGAATAAAATATGTGGGGTCACCCCCAGGTGGTTTAAATCCATGTCCATAAGGTCTTTCATGCTTAGTCATGAAAATTGGCTCGATGATTCCTTACTGATTTAGTCTGAGGCCTCTTCCTTTTTAATTTTGATGCTCCATGATCCTATTGGGAATAGGATACTTTGCACTTTTATAATAATCAAATTGGTCATCATTGTATAACCATGATTCATCTCCTTGAAGAGGGTCAGGTCCTAGGCCAAATGCTAATTTAAATATGATATGTCCCTTATCTTTGTTTTTTCATTGCCAATGCATATTTGAAATGACTTTAGGTCACCCAAAGGTTTTCAAATTCTGAGGAAGGTTGGCAATATAAAATGTATCATGGGTCACATATTCTCCTAATCCATTATCTAAAATGGTGAAATGATTAGAAGATTTAGGAGGTGGCATGTGGGAAAGGGAATCCAAGGTATTATGATCTATGTAATTATCTTGTGAAGGATCAATAAATATAGCTTTTGATTTATCATGCTTGGAACTTGGATTCATACCATACTGATAATTATAGATTTGAAACTCAACCTCAAGATGCTTGCAGTGCTCAAATGGATATAAATCTCTTGGAATATTCACCTCTTTCCTTGAGTGGGAAAACTTGATATATTGGTTTAGTGTTGATGGGACTATACAAATATCATTTAATTAAGGCCTACCTTGAATCATGTTGTATGATAACTCAAGATCCAAAACATGGTAAAGTGTATCATGGGTCAAAGATCCAATGATAACTGACAAACTAATGGTGTCTTGTGATTCTCTTTCTTGATTATCATAGGATTTGATGGTTATTATTTTTGGATGGACATCCATCATTGTGTACCCAAGAAGCCATGTTGAGGCTAGATTCATTATTGATAATGATATTTTTCACTTGATGCTATCTGATATAAAATTCTATGTATAATGAGTTACTATGGAGCAGGCCAAGGGAAGACATATCGCTTTGGTTGAATATGACTTGTTGGGCTGGAGCTAGGTGTCCAACCAAAGCTTGAAATTTGTCAAGGGATATGTCATTATCAATAGTGGACTGGGTCAAAAACTCATTCAATATGTTCTTATGGACTATTGATGTCCACATCAAATCTAAAATAGAAAATTTTGATGGTGTCTTTTGCAATTGGTCCACAATATAAAACTTCTTGCCTTAGTCAAGAGTGAATGGTTTATTCTAAGGCTAAATGGTTGGTTGGATGATAGGCAAAGTGATAGATGGTTGTGGGCATGGGATAGTAATATTTGACCTCTAATTTGTGATTACATAATCAAGATTAAATACTAGACTATTATTGCTAATCAATGTTGGAAATGGTGTTGGACTAGATAGGACAAGTCTCGATTGCTGGTACACTTACATGTGGTCACATGGCAAGAATGATTTATCGCTATAAGATCTAAAAGTAGAAGTCCTAGTTTTTTGGTTTTCTTGTATGCACTCCCAAGTCAAAGAAGGATTATCCATGTGATTTGGCTAAATAATATTATTTAGCAATGGTCTAGGCTGATTAGTGCTTGGTCTAAGATTAATGGAGATGGTATTAATGCTACCCCTTAAAATATGACCTACAACCTTGTTGTAATCATGTGAAATTGCATGGTAGGTTTGTTGGTTATTACCATTATGACCTTAGTTTTGTCAATTATTCTATCATTGTGGGTTTTATTGCTGATTTTGTTGGTTTTATTGGTTCGGTCTTTGATTTTGATACTATTGATTTTATTGTTGCACTAGCTATTATTGTTGTTGCTAATTATTCTACTACTATTGATTGTTATGTTGGGGAAAAGGGTTTTGATAAATCCCAATATTTTGATTACATGTGGAAGCACCATTATCTATTTTTATCTCCCCATTCTCCAACATATTTTTGATTAAATGCTTGATTTGGACACATCTTCATAAATTATGCCCATTGACCTGATTATAGTCACAAAATTCATTTTTCTGATACCAATTAGGGTAAGGAATGCCTTAAAGATAATGCTTTGGTATAGGCTAACTAATCATATTAGTGGTAACAAGCTATCAAAATATAGATTCAATAGGTTCTCCTAGGTCACTAAAGACAAGACATGTAAGGATGGTTCTTCTAGGAGGAGTGGTTGGCAATGGTAAGGGCTACTATATTTGTTGTGTAGGTCTCAGTTGTTGCACTTGTGGCATTGGTTAGAGAGGTTATTGGGTAGGAGTAAGATAAAAAGGTGGTGAAAATTATGTTTTCACAATTTGGACATAATGAGATTTGATTACTCCATTTTCCACAACATTCCTATTGCAGATGAATTGCTTCGATCTTTCTTGATTATTGGCCTGTGCTAGTTATGATGCTTGTGTTTGATTTAGATGTTGGTCATTTCCATGATTGGTACCTTGGTTTTGATTAGTTGACTTAAGCTTGATGACCCCTTTATTGATGAGATCTCACTTTATCAACAAACCTTTATCAATGATCTCTTTGAACATATGCACACATTACAGTTCTAGATGATAGGCTATGTCACTATGTAATTTTTTAGTAAACATAGTATCTAATTGTTGATCTAGTAAACTATGGGTGAAATAGCTTGTAAGGGCTCTCCATCACTATAAATAACTTGCAAAAATCTCCCAATCTTTTTGCTTTGCTTGTGTCAAGTCCACTAATGAAATATCATGCTTAAGATTATAGGAAAAGTAATGCATAAATTTATCAAAAAGATCATCAAAGTCTATTAATAAATTCTTGGGAAACTTTGAAAATAACTCCAAGGCTTGTCTAACTAGGCTCCTTGGAAACAATATCAAAAGGTATATGTCACTATATGCCACTGGTTGACATGCAACAAAGAATTTGGTTAAATGAGCCTTAGGGTCACCTTTCCCTTTGTACTTATCAAATTTATGTGGTTCATGTCCTAGAGGAAATGGTATCTACAAATACTCCATGTTGAATGGATAGGAATACATGCCATATAGTTTGAACTAATTAGTCTACTTCCCCACCTGAATGGTAGAAATTACATCCTTCATCTGTTGTAGTTCTTAGGATAAGAAACTAGATGGAATATTGGTTTGAGGGATAATTTGGGTTTGGATAGATGGTTAGGAGGTCACAAGTGGAACACCTTGACTAGGGTTTGATGGAGACACCTATTAGGGTACATTGTCTTGGTTTAATAATGGACCAAGAATATGCATACATGGATTGGGATGTACTTGAAATTGCATATTTGGTTGTGTGATATTCTTGTTTGGGTTGATGATAAAGGTTTGACCTGGTGGATTTTATGGTTGGGATGAAGGGATATAACTATATTGTGCCTACTATGTTTAAAAAGGAACATGCTACTGACTAATAGAACCTTGTTGTTGGGTAGGAACTTGTGGATCAAGACCTTGTCTCTAAATTTGTGGCACATTTTGAACCAATAGTTGTCTAGTAGGTACTTGAGAAACATGGGGACCTCCTTATTGCATGAATCCCTATGAGGAACTAAAAGTAGGTTACAAATTCAGCATCTGTCATTGACCAATATTTTCACATTACTGACTAGTCATTATTTGGTTTTGAATTGGCATATTAGTTTGTGACTGAAGAGGTATGTTTTTCATTACCTGGCAAGGAGGAACATTAGTTGCCCCTGATTGAGGTGGAAATGTATTCACCCTTTGTTGCATTGACACAATCAACTGTGTCTATTTTTATGGAATACCACTCACTACTTACTGAGGAGGAGTAGGATTCATCACATTCTATCATTGAGGCATAACATTAGCTATTGTTTAATTATCTAATCTTATAGGTTTTACACTTGAGGAAGTGTCTGGTTGAGGCTAGGGTGCAAAAACTCCTATTCCTTGGTATGATGATATATTCATGGGATTAACTATAAACACACGTTGTTGGCTAGTTGTTTGTGCATTAGTACCACTTTGATCAAGATTGGATGTTGTTTTCACATTGTCTACTACATTTGGCTAACTATTCGGTGTAGAAACTAAAGACACTTCTTTAATAACTAGCATATGTATTAAGTTATCTATCAAATTATTTTGTACAAATGAGTCAGAATTTAGATTCTCTTGTCCAATTAATTCCATCAATAATCTTGTTGAAGGTACTAGGTTAATGAGAGGCTTACTTATCATGGTTAGTTGATTGAAATTGTGTGCTAAATTCAGGTAAGTTTGGTATGATGTTTGCATTTGGTTAAAGTTATCTTCCATGATATTTTTGCCTCAATTGGATATATTGAGGTCTTAGTATGTTGTTTAGACAAGATCCATAAGATTGTTAGAAGAAGATTGTTGATTATAAATGATATTATGGGGCACTCTTACTAGACTTGGTAAATTTTAATGGGGGAAGCCTAATGGAAACTCATCCCCTACCTCTATGGCCCTAACCAAAATCTTGTCTTTATTCTCTAACAAATGTCACTCAAACAAAAATGGATCATTCGTGGAAGCCAAATTAGTGGCATATGGTTGTTGAAGTATTGGATCATCTACCATGGGTATTATAGCCAAGTATTACATAGTTTATTCTTGGTCCTATTCTATGTAAAGTGGTGTGTTAACCAAATAATTAGCTAATAGATCTCAGCTTTGTACCCTTAATTGAGTGTTATAAGAATGATAAGAATCCATCTCATAAGCAATGTTATCCATATAGGGGTCTTCCAGCATTTCTTTCTACATAACTACATTACTAATACTTAGATTGTACATGAGTCCACTACGAGTGTAGGAATACATGTTGGGATCCATTGTCAAAGCTTAGCAATAAAAGGTCAAAGAATTCTACAAACACTAAGAAGGATAGAATCTAAAACAAATGATGCCTTTAACTTGGTGTAGATTTTGTCAAAAGGATCAAAATGTTTATGAAAAGATTTGTGAGGAAATAATCTAGCATAAAATATATAACATTTGACTATTCACACAAAGATAAGCAAGTAAATGGACTGAAAAATCAAAATGCCAAACACTAAGGTTGAAGTGTTTCAAATAAGTCTAATCTAGGAAATTAAAAGTTACTAGGTCTTTTGGCCAAATGTAGCGTCAAAATCTAGGCTCAAACAAGGCATGTGCTAGGACTCTTGGCCAAATGGTGTCAAAAGCTAGACTTTGAAAATAGATGAAAGTTTTAATCTAACATATTTGAAACACTTCTAACAAACACTAGGCATTCGATTCTTAGACATGAACTTGGTCAACTAGGTATAAGGTATGAAATAAAAGGTACTTTTAGCAATATTTTATTCTCCAATAAATAATGGTATAAAACTCGGTTCTTTTTGACAAATAATCTAGACAAAGGTGAAAAGTATAACTGTGCTTTAGATAAAAGATCAAAAGAGTACACTTGGATTGGCCTAAAAATGTAAAAATAGATTTGAAACTCTATGTAAGAGGGCCCATGAAACAAATTTTGAAGTTATTTGCATAGAGTAATGATGCTATACTACCCAAAATGTGTGACAAAAAAGTTTGTTTCAAAAACTCTATAAGGCAAAGACATTTTTACATAATTTTGATAGCATATCACTACTCTTATTAACTCAAAATATTGTGGTGTATAGACTTAAAGTGCAAGTGTTTAGCACAAAATGGCTTAATTATATCAAGTGATGATACAAATTATGAGTCTTTATACAACCTTTAACCTAAATTGGAAATTAAACCTAGGTTCCCTCAAGTTTAGTGTAAATGGTGAACCCACTTAACACATCAACCCTATAAACTTGTAAAGGTGTAATTTCAAACTTAAATTATAAGTGAAGGACTTAAACAACTTTGGTAGAGGTATAGACTCAATTGGGAAACATAACTACACCAAAGTGGATGATAGGAATCTCAAGCTTTTTATGAACATTTGAATAAGGCAAATGGATGATCTCACACAGATAGCATAACCCCTATTTGTTTAAAGGAAAAGTTGGAATATGTGTTTGGTTTGGATTATTTGTTTACACCAAGTTTTGACTCCAAACAAGAATTTAATCTAAGACAAGAGCAACTAATTAATCTCCCTTAGATCATAAACTAACAAGGTTACTTGGTATTATTGGAATCCATCAATATGCATCATTTAAGAGGATTTCAATTATTTATCCAAAAGTAAATGTGCATTATATAGTAGTGTTTTTACACCCCCCTTCTCTAAAATGATAGTACTATGGCATGAACCTTGAGGCACACCTTGCACCAATAATACTTCCACAACAAGTTGGTATTTGTCTAAAATCTAACAAGTTTTTGAATGATCTAGCAGAATCAATTACACAACGAATTTCATGCCAAACAATGCAAAATAAAAGCATGGA
Organism: Torreya grandis; assembly: GCA_037957365.1. Classification (NCBI taxonomy): domain Eukaryota; kingdom Viridiplantae; phylum Streptophyta; class Pinopsida; order Cupressales; family Taxaceae; genus Torreya; species Torreya grandis. The sequence continues at coordinate 930,654 of JARHVA010004653.1, forward strand.
TTTTGGGTCCATATCACTCAGCTTGTTGCAAAAAGGTCTAGTCCTTTTTGCAACCACTACATCCTACTATTCTCTCAATGTAGTGCAATGTCCAAAGTACCAATATGTCCCATGTGCAACTCTAAAGGAGTCAAATGAAGTCAATGTCAAGAGATGAAACCCCATGTCAAAGCTTTCCAAAAGAACTCATGGGAGGTAATGACATCCCCCTCATAAGCCAAGATGCATAAAAATAAAGAAAACATGAAATAGAAAGACTTTAGAGTCATTTTCAAGGTCACCCAAACTTTGACAAATTTTTGGGGAGTGCTTTAGGTGACATTCTTTCTAAGCCTTGGATTAGGATTTTTGCAATAGAAATGGCACTTTTGATTCCAAGGGTTCCCTATAGGGGACAAATGGAAGAACATACATGTAACATTCCTCTTTTTTCCAAACAAAATTAATCTAATCAAATATTGCAAATAAAAATTGACAAGTGTGTACAATTTTAAACCCAAATGAAATATTTGGTGGTGTTCATTTGACCCCTTGGTCTTAGTTATAAACTTTGAAAACATTCACCAAAACACCTAAAATTATTTTTTAAACACCAAAACAAAGTTCCTAATCAAATTTTAATCATGAAAAAGTGGTTTAAACATTTTTTGAGAAAAAATCCCACTTGGTCGTGTAATAAAATTGTTAGCATGTCCTTTATCTTTGAAGCCCTTTTGAATTTGAAACAAGAAACCTTGGAAAAGGAGGTCTAACATCTGTGTTTTTAGAAAAACATAGTGACCAATGTTAGTCAATACCATTAACATTGGTTATATCCAATTGATATCTAACTGATGTCGATTCTAATAGCTAATGTTAGTTAAGCCAAGTAATCGATGTTGATATTTATGCCAACGTTGATTACTGTGTAAAAATTGTGGAAACCAAAAATGGAAAAATAAAGTTAGAAAACCAATTTTCAAGAGTTTAAAAGATCAAAATAGTTTTTTGTAAGGTTTCAAAAGGATCTCCTTCAAGTGTAGGATGCATCTAGACCCACTGGGTGTGCTATTATGTGATCTAGGAATTTGACTCAAGAGAGGATGGTTAGTATTGTGTTAGTTCCAAAATGAAAACAAAATGAAACAAACACACTAATGACATAACATTGTTGGAAATATTGTCATTGATGTCAAAGGTTTAGTATTATTGGTGATAAAGGCCCCATTGCATTTAATGTTATTTATCTTGGCTAATATGAGTTAATATTTATTTAATATTAATGAATATATTTTTGGTTGCATGTGAGACAAAATAAGGGCCCATGGAGAAGTTGAAGAGTCACGGGATAAAGACAAAAGAAGGATGGGATGCATTTTCCCATGAAGAGTCATCTTGGGGAATACCAAGAGTCACCAAGTGAAGACAAAAGAGTAAAGGGTAAATTTCTCATGAAGGGACACTTTAAGGAATACAAAAAGTCACCAAAGATAAGGAAAAAAGTGGGAAAGACATTTTTGGTCATGAAGGGTCATCACATGACTTTTCAAATTCTTGGATATGAAGGGTCATCCAAGATTGGAACCATTTTCCATGAGGATTGAAGGGTCATAAAGGGGGAAGGCCAAAGGTCATTTGGAAAGATATAAATAAAGGCTTGAGTAGCCATTTGTAATGTGTGTGTGAGAGGTTGATTTGATATTGTAATATCTAGCTTAGAAGAGAAATTGTGAGAGATGATTTGTATTTGTTACATATAGCTTAGAAGAGCAAAAGTGAGAGAGAGGAAGGAGATGTTGTATTGATCTATCATTTGTTGAGATAGCAACATTGAGAGATAGGTGTGTGGTATACAAAAGGTGTTGGTGCTCCTATGGGTTGGTGCTCATGAATTGTTGCTAAGTTGGTGCTTGGAAAAGGGGTTGGTGCTCCTGTGGGTTGGTGCTCACGAATTGTTGTTGGGTTGGTGCTCGACAAAGGGGTTGGTGCTCTTGTGAGTGGGTGCTCATGAATAGGTGCTAGGTTGGTGCTCGTTAAAGGGGTTTGAAGCTCCTGTGGGTTGGTGCTCACGAATTATAGCTGAGTTTTGTATTTGGAAAAGGGGTATGGTGCTCCTATGGGGTTATTCTCATGAATATATTTGAGATTGATTCTATGTGGTTTTTCCCACATTGGGTTTCCACATTATATCTAGTGTCTCTCTCTGTCTTGTGTGATGTTTATTGTTTGATTTTTATTGCATATCTTGAATGATTGATTAAGTGGAATTTAGTTAAAGGAAAGATTTATAAGATATATAATATACTGATTCACCCCCCCTCTCAATATATTCCATGCTTAACAATTGGTATCATAGCAGGTTCCTTTTTGAAAAGTTTTACAGCTTAATGGTAGATCGAGAAAGCACGATGGCTGGGTCACACGAAGGATTTTCTACAAATAAGGCACCTTTGTTTGATGGGATGAATTATGATTTTTGGAGCATGAGAATGAAGGTTTATTTGATGGCCCTTGGATTTGACATATGGAAATAAGTGTTGGAGGAATATAAAGAGCCACAGACATCTACGATTACTCCAGTAAAAAAGAAGGCAAGTGAATGTAATGTTAAATCTTTAAATGCTATTTTATGTGGTTTATGTGAATCTAAATTTGTTAAAGTTATGCAATGTAAATCTGCTCATGAAACTTGGGTAAAACTTGAGAATATTTACCGAGGTGATGGAAAGGTTCAGCAAGCTAAGTTGTAGACTTTTAGAAGGCAGTTTGAACATTTGAAGATGGAAGAAGAAGAAGATATAGTAAGTTATCGCTTGCAAGTTGATCAGATAGTAAATCAGATTCAAGGTCTTGGAGAAACATTAGAAGAGTCAATGATGGTGCAAAATGTTTTGAGATCTCTACCAACAGGATATGATGCAAAGGTTTCAGCAATCGAAGAGATGAAGAATTTAGCCAAGCTAAAGATGGATGAGCTTCATGGAATTCTCATAGCATATCGGATGCGGACAGAACAAGATAAACCCTCAAAGAGAGAAGCAACTTTCAAGACATCAAAGAAGGAGAAAGCTAAGATTCAAGAATCAAGTGATAGTTCTAGTGATGATGAAGATGACAACGAAGCACTTTTCATTTGCAGGCCAAAAAGAGGAATAGGTAAATATCAAAGAAAATTACCTTTTAAATGTTTTAATTATGGAAAGATTGGACATTTTTTAGCTAGATGCCCAGATAAGGTTAAAGATGATGAAGAAGAAAAGCCTACATATAAGAAGAATTTCAAAGGCAAAACTAAGAAGGGATTCAAGAAGAAGAGCCTATATTCTAAAGATCCTAGTTCAGGAAAAGATAGTGGAGTCAGTGATTCAGAGGAAGAAGAGATTCTATTCATGGCCATACATGATGATGATCAAGAAGAAGAAGAGGAGGAAGCTGAAGTAGATATGGAAGGAGAACTCAATTGTGCCCTAGAAGAGTTAGAAGATGTTCAAAAGAACAATTGAGGGTTAAAGCGTTAGATTGAGAAAAATGAAGAGTCAAAGGAAATGATTGAAGATCTATAAGCACACTTTGAAGAAGCCAAGAAGAATGAAGAAGATCTCAAAGCACAGTTGGAAATAGCAAGAAAAGATTGTGAAAGATATGTTATTGAAATTGCCTCTTTAAAAGAAGATATTAAGAAAGCAGTCAGTGATAAAGTAATCAGTGATTCAAAATTTGAAGATAGCACTAACATGCTGAATAGGATATTGAAAAGTCAAAAAGCATATTCAGATAAGATAGGGATCAGTTTTGAAAAGAAAAAGAGCTATGCTAAAGCTCTAAAACAAGAGGAAATAGAAAGGGGAGAAGTGAAGAATTTAGAGGACATTCCAAATAGAGAAGGCTGGAAGGAACAAAGCTACAAAAGGCAATTAGGTCAAAGATATAAAGATAGGTCTTATTTTTGTGGCTATTGTTTTTATTGTAATCGATATGGTCACAAGAAAATAGAATGTAGAAAAAGAGCTAACAATTTCAGAAATAAGGAGAAGGAAAGTCAAGTAGAGTCAAGTAGAAGCCATAACTCTTTTGCTCCTCTATCAAGCTTTAATGAAGAGACCATAGTATGTTACAAGTGCAACAACTACGGACACATAGCTCGGTATTGTAGAAGCGTGTTTAAGTCAGTCAAGAAGGGTTAGAGGTTCAAAGCTGCATTCATCAAGAAGAAGAATCAGAGTATCAAATATCCATTCATCAGGAAAAAGGTTCAAACATGTACATGGCAAAAGAAACAACATGAAGAGTCTATGATGGTGCAGACAGCTCTGCATGTGGGAGGTAAAGATCAGCCATGGTTAATTGATAGCAGATGTTTGAGGCATATGACAGGAGATAAAAGTAAGTTCATTTCTCTAAAGAAGATTAATGGTGGTATAGTGAGGTTTGGAGATAAAACCACTACCAGGATAGCCAAAAAAGGTACTTTGAGTTTGGATTATGGTAAAACTAAGACTAAAAATGTTTTGTATGTAAGAGATCTTAAGCATAATTTGTTGAGTGTTAGTCAAATTTGTGATCAAGGATACACATTAAGGTTTCATGTTGAAGGTTGTGAGATTAGAAGAAAAGATTCAAATGAGTTGATTGCAGATGCTCAAAGGATAGGGAACAATGTATATGTATTGTCAGATATCTTCTCAAAGGCATGATCAAAGGATACATTCAAAGATTGGTGAGAGGAGTTGGGAGTAACTTCTATTACTTCCTACCATTGATGTTTAGCATCAAGTGAGGGGGAGCTAGGTGTTAGCTCCAGGTAGGCCCTTTTCCATTGATGTCAAAGGGGGAGAATAATAGGTACAAGTATAAATATAGGTGAAAAAAATAGGTACAGGGAAAAGGTACATGTTGCTATAGTAAGGGGGAGTTACTGTATGTTTTCAGATGATGGTATGTGCAGGTGACAAGATGTGGTAATTTCAGGATTGAGGTTGCCATCAATGACAAAGGGGGAGATTGTTGGAAATATTGTCATTGATGTCAAAGGTTTAGTATTATTGGTGATAAAGGCCCCATTGCATTTAATTTTATTTATCTTGGCTAATATGAGTTAATATTTATTTAATATTAATGAATATATTTTTGGTTGCATGTGAGACAAAATAAGGGCCCATGGAGAAGTTGAAGAGTCACGGGATAAAGACAAAAGAAGGATGGGATGCATTTTCCCATGAAGAGTCATCTTGGGGAATACCAAGAGTCACCAAGTGAAGACAAAAGAGTAAAGGGAAAATTTCTCATGAATGGACACTTTAAGGAATACAAAAAGTCACCAAAGATAAGGACAAAAGTGGAAAAGACGTTTTTGGTCATGAAGGGTCATCACATGACTTTTCAAATGCTTGGATATGAAGGGTCATCCAAGATTGGCACCATTTTCCATGAGGATTGAAGAGTCATAAAGGGGGAAGGCCAAAGGTCATTTGGAAAGATATAAATAAAGGCTTGATTAACCATTTGTAATGTGTGTGTGAGAGGTTGATTTGATATTGTAGTATCTAGCTTAGAAGAGCAATTGTGAGAGATGATTTGTATTTGTTATATCTAGCTTAGAAGAGAAAAAGTGAGAGAGAGGAAGGAGATGTTGTATTGATCTATCATTTGTTGAGATAACAACATTGAGAGATAGGTGTGTGGTATACACAAAGGGGTTGGTGCTCCTGTGGGTTGGTGCTCATGAATTGTTGCTAAGTTGGTGCTTGGCAAAGGGGTTGGTGCTTACAAATTGTTGCTGGGTTGGTGCTCGGCAAAGGGGTTGGTGCTCCTATGTGTCGATGCTCACGAATAGGTGCTAGGTTGGTGCTCGGCAAAGGTGTTTAAAGCTCCTGTGGGTTGGTGCTCATGAATTATAGCTGAGGTTTGTACTTGTCAAAGGGGTATGGTGCTCCTGTGGGGTTGTTCTCATGAATATATTTGAGATTGATTCTTCATGGTTTTTCCTACATTGGGTTTCCACGTTATATCTGGTGTCTCTCTTTATCTTGTGTGATGTTTATTGTTTGAGTTTTATTGCATATCTTGAATGAATTATTAAGTGGAATTTGGTTAAAGGAAAGATTTATAAGATATATAATATACTGATTCACCCCCCTCTTAGTATATTCCGTGCTTAACAAACATCTCTAGGCCTAGACACTAGGGAGAGCTTATTTAACAAAATTAAATGACAATAATAATTGAAAAGCAAGGAATGAAAACATAATGATTCCTTCACCTTCCTTGGCTATTCCAAATGCCTTTGTAGTAGTGGCTTGCTTAGCTTGTGCTCATGAAGTCCTTAGCAATGAAATCTTGGCTACCTCCATCTCTCTTTGGCACCTTTGGCTTATGGCTTGGCTTGGATTGAAATTAATTTGGCATGGTAACACTAGTTGCATGAAGCTTTTGTAACCAATCCTGCATTATAACTTTGCATAAATTAATCTTAGTAATGATGTTGTGGGGCCTCCTATCTATAGAGTTTTGAGAATGATCAAAATCAACCTCAACCATCCATCTCAAGATTGAGATGTGTGGTTGAGGATTAATTTAATTTTTGGAATTAAGTTTGTAACTATCCTCATCATGGCATTAAAAGAAGGGGAAATTAAGAGGCATGGAGGGAATCATGGAAGGCATTGATGAGGCATGGAGGGCATGAATCCTAATATTTGTGGCATTTATGGCCTAGGGATGCCTTCCCAAGAAATGAGGTCACTTGATGATGTAGATATTCAATATTCATTTCCAAAACAAAGTATTCAATAAGTTTATATGGAATTTTTTATTAGACCTTGATTTGGGTTAATTAGCTCTTAGGCATGATCAAGCACTTTATGCAAAAATCACCCAAATTGATTAGAATACCTTGTTATTTTTTCCTAAATTTGACTAGATTAGAACTGGAAGTCACTATCAGATGCATTAGATGTGTATTCACATTTAGGATATTTCCAACAACAAATAACAAAGGCATGAGTCTTATGCAAAATATTTGATAGGAAAGAGCAGTCTAGAGCATGTGGGTGCAAAATTGGCATTTTTACTCGAAATTAACTAATCAAAGTTAGCTGACCCATAAATTACATTGCACCATTTAGGGATACCTTGGCCAAAATTGGCACTTGAATATTGTATTTTCACATCATTTTGCATGTTTTAGTGTTTTTATGCCAAATTGTGCATTTTGGATGGAAACTAGCCAAAATCTTGATTGGAGGTTATTGGTAGCGAGTTTTAGGTGTCTATATGTAGCACACTCATCCTATGATAATTTTGTGTTAAGTAACATAGTCAATGAAAGTAGTAGAATGTCTGATAGTGAAATGACATGAAGTGTTTTTTGGCTTAAAAATTATTATTAAATATAATAAAAATTAATAGCAACCTTTTATAAATGTTATTGAACCTTTTGGTGAGTGGAGGCATCTAAACCCAATGTTTTCTTATGAATGACAATCTATGTGCACATAACATAAACAATTATATTTTAAAAGTGGAAGGGGATTGGTGAAGAGTGATTATGGTGGGAAAATACTTATGGAGGAAAAAAATCCCTTTAATAAGTCTTTGAAGATAATAGGTAATGAAACTATGCATTGTAACCCTATTTTTTGTTGTAATAGGTTGAATGTGTCAACAAAATTAGGGAATTCATGTTTATAGTGTGATATAAGGTTAAACAAGAAGATATAGCATTGATAACAAGGTGGATAGACCTCATAATGGTCTTTTAAATGTTTTATAACAATAAGGAATTCATTAAATCCCTTTTAAGCCCTCTTAGGCTTGTGTAAAATTGTAGAAACCCTTAGGGTTAAAACACAATAAAATCCATAACTCATGTTTCCACTAGTGAAAGTGAGTTAAATTTTGTAGTTTGACATGTTTTAGTCTAGATAAATATATTATCAAGGTTTTATATTGGTATGGCCTCGGTCTATACATATATGGAGGACTGTGTGTAGTGAAAGGATAAAGAAACCTAATTAGGTCTAGGTAGAGGCTATAAAAAGCACCTATGAGGTAAGTTAGCTAATGAAAATTGGTGGAAAGATAAAACAAGATAGAGGGTGATAAAATTCATTGTTTTATTTTAAATATTCAAAGGTACATGTTTTGACATGTATAAAAATAGGAAAAAGGGTTACAAGGTTTGTAGGGTACTTGAAGGTTTGAGAAGTTAAATAGACTCTTGAAATTGTTAGGGGGTATGAGTTATGTTAAGACTAGCTTGTGAAGCTAGATCAAGGATATTTATGATAATAAATGTGTACAAAAGACCCAAACCAACCAACGAGAGTTGAAGCAAGGAGTTTTGTGAAGGTTAGTGTAAGAGGAGAATATAAAGGAGTAAGATGGTGAATGGAATGAGTAGATGAGTGGAGAGTGAGTGGTGTGAAGGATCTAAAAATAGAGTGAATAATATCCATAATCCTAAAGAGAAATCCATAAAATAAGAAGGATATTTGATAAGGCAAAGGAGATAGTGATGACTCAATGCAATAATCTTTATGTACAGGTATCAGAGCTTGGATCTAGTAGAGTATGAAAGAGGTGCTCTGCATCAGTAGTGCACTAGTGTCCAAATAACCATGTTAGTGTCCAAGTGGTAGAACCTGGGGCATTAGGGTATTAAATCCATACGGGAAGGTCTGGGACCAATTTTGGGATGTCTATGGTTGTGTATTACCCTCATGAAAGTTGGATAAGGGTCAAAAGAGGCCTTAAGATATGTCTAGGGCTAAGTTAGGGATGGTGGTCTCAAGTGACACCGATTGAAATCAAGTGACATTTTATATGACTATAGTTACAGTACACATAAATAATATTATAATATTATCTAATGGTATCTTTTAGGCCTATACAATAAAAATGACATAATATATACTAAAAATTATATCATCTAGGTTGATATAGTAAAATGAAAGACAAGTATGAAATAGATTGTATTTACCTAGAGGATATAATAGGAATATAGGGTGGTTATCAATTGAGAACATAAAGTAGAAAAAGAGGTAAGATATAAAGATAATCAGAGGAGGTTAGACTGATAGTAATAAAGGTATGACTTAATAGTATGCAAATATCTCTCCCAAAGTACTATACCCCAATCCCACCCTATTCTTGATGCACCGTTTAACACATGCACTCAAGGATATTAATTCAATGACAAGACTCTATAAAATAAAGTGTCAGTAAAGTTATTAATTTAAAATATTATGTTTATACATATGCCCCACCCAAAGCTCATCACATGTCACATTAGTGTAATGTTGGATGGTGCTTTGGGTAAGATACATAGTAACATAAAGGAGTATGACTAAAAATAAATGTTAAAAGTAATTGAATGTAAATAAATAAAATAATACATACCTTCACTTACCTAGCTAACATAAAATATGATGTTTCATGTGTTATAACTGAAGTAAGGTGTTAATATATACACTAAATGGGCATACTTTAAAAATAAGAGAAAAATTCATTTTATTACAAATACACCTAAAAATTCCTTCTCTAGGATAATAACATTTATTTTGGTTCAATAAAATGAACTACTGAAATGAATGTATCGACATAATGCAAAATATGTAGATTAATAACTATACATTTTAAAATTTGACATTTTTACTATAAATAAGTAAAATGTTTTAGAATGCATGCTATAACCCAACTATAATTAGGTAAAAACTCATAATTTTAGCTTTTTCAGAGTTTATCAACCAAAATGTTATATGAGTTTAACACAACACCTGATTGGCTTCCACTACACTCAATAAGCTGAAATAATTTTTTCTAAAATGGTTCTAACAATTTTGAACTACAAATTATCATAATAAAGAATAAATCATGCTATGGTATTATGAACATCTCATCTCAATAAATTATATAATAAGACCAAACTTATCCTTAATTTAATCTAAATATGACTAATGCAAGAATCTGAATAAATTACAACATCCTATGTTATAACCAATAATATTGAATTTGTTTAAATCCATCTAAACATATCTATATAGTGTGTAACCAAATATGTTAGAATCCATCTGAACATATATATCTGATCTTTCAATGTGTGAACATGAACATACAATGCCATTGATTTCATTTGAGAAAGAGGGAGAGCATCATCTGAGTGATTTACCTCCAACCATAGACCTGACAATCCATCACAAAATTCCCAATCAAAGAGTGTCCCTATCCTTAAAATTTTTTTATATTAATTTATATAAAAAATTCATAATCAATCCATGAACATGTATCAAGTGTACAATCCAATAATGCATGTAACAATTTATGTTAACACACATATATAAATTACTATGGAAACATAATTCATACAACTATAACATTACATGGCCAATAATTTAATATAGTGAATTCATATTTCAATTTGGGTATAATCCACTTAATCTATTTCTATTCTATATAATCTATACACACTATTTCAATCAACCATGATAGAACATAAATAAGCTACTACTTGTTTCACATTAGATAAAAGATCCTAATATAAAATTATGGTTTTACATGGATCTCACACACTAAAAACATATAAATTATATTCACACCCCAAAAAAATGATTTAATCTAACACATTATTATTTTATGTGAGCTAATATACATCCTTAGTAAATTCCATGACACTTCAATTTCAACCATCACATATGAGAATATAAAATCAACTCAAAATACCACTATATCAAGCATGCTTAAGATATGTAGTTCAAATACTTATGTTTTGAGGTATTTTTCAATTATTATGTTTTAAATTAAAAAATTTCTTATATTTGATAAAACCATGTCAAATATGAACCTAATTGTTTATGTAATGACACCAAAAATGAAGCTATGTTTTTTTAAACATCTAGCTGATTTAAGTAGATTACTGGTGAGAATTATGCTTATTTGAACCATAGTTTGATCATAATAATTATTTTAAGTAATAATTAATAATAATATTATTGTATATATTATAAATAAATTTCATTTTCCTTACCACAATTATCTACTTACACTTTAATTATGAATTTGTCTTTTAAGTAGTTAAACATTAAACAAAATCTATTTATTGGATATGAAGATTCATTGGTAACAAGAAAGACATTTCACTTGGTATATCTATGTATCAAGTAGAATAGAATAAATTCTGTTTTAAAATATATAAATATGATATAAACTCATTATAAATACTTATTTATTTACAAATTATACTCAAGTTCCAATTGACTAGTTTGACGTTGCACTTATTTACTAAGACTTGCAAAAATAACTAGTTTTAGGCCTATTGTGTAAGACCTCTTTATTAAGTATGATAAAAACACTTAATGAATTATTATTCAGACCTTAATAATGTATATTATGATCATTTACAACCATATAATAATCTTAATGATACATTGAATCTATTCTATGTTCATGAGATAGGTCATTTCTAGAAAAAACCTTCTTTTTAGCTATACTAAAAGACTAATTTTTTTATTAACCATTACCTACAATAATAAATTGTATTGAATATTATTATAAGATTTTTATAAAAAAAATCCAACATAATTTCAAATACAATACTATAATTTTCTACTTAATTCATTACTAATTTGTGCATACTAAATTTGATCTCCCCTAGCTTCTCCTATCTCTAGAATTAAGTACTTATTTCCCTAAAGACGTGAACATGGGTGCATACATTAATTAAAATAATAAATTGAATATATAATTTAATAATAATATTATTAAATCAACCTAAATCCCTCATGGGTTAAAATAAAACCATCTAATGTTTTACTTAAGTCACTACTAGTTATAAATATTCAATTTGTTTAACACTAGCTAGCACTAGCTCTAGAAAAGTGATTTTTTCCCCTAAATTTGAGCACAATGAAGAAACAAACTGAGATAAACCATTGTTTCAGATTTCTAAGGGTTTACATTTTTTTAATAAGTGTTCAAGTTTAAATTTACTTAAAAGCACATCAATGCATAAAATTGCACATAATCTTGGTTGCTAATTCAAATTTTCTTTTATTATTACACATAAAAACTAATTTAATGTTTTAAATTAATTCCAAATTTCCCTCATAATCATGAGTTCATAATTAAATTCAGTATTAAACTTAATTATAATTAAAAATACCAAAAAAACTAGCCACTCGCCTCTTTCTCCTATTATAAACAAGGGTCCTTGTCTTTAAAACTTGTCTTCCTTTATAACTTCCTCCAAATATGGACTTCCATTCAAAAACACGAGATACAATCCTACCATTTTCCTCTATCCATACTCTACTTATGATTTTCTCCTTCCTCTGCTTATGGCTCCATAATTCACTATTCACCTTGCCCTTTATTTAATACTTTATTTAAATAGTTTTGTCTTTACCTGATTGTCTTATCCAATTAAAAATAAGGAGTGGAGATTCCACATGATGGAAATATAAGGGAATATGGTGACCCATTTGAATCCACACTTTAAAGGTGATAAATGAAAACATATGTCATCAGTGTGGCCTTCACTATTTCATCTTATTCTATTTGTTTTATTCAAGAGTGGAGAGTACACTTGCATTAAAATATTATCTCCTTTGGATTCCATATCAAAGAGAAGAATACAATTTCTCCACATGATGTCCCTGTAAATAATATGGCACCATATTTGGCCCCATACTCAAAAAATGACAAATGTTATTTTTATTATAGGAGGTTAATCCTAATCCTATTTATTGAATCCATTTTATAATAATTACAAAAAAATCAACATCAAAATATTAACCCACAGTTATTATAACTTATTTAAATTACCTCAAGTGGTTATATATGTTAATCAAATTAAATATAAGGTATATTACCAAATAACCTAAAAGGAAAAAGTGCACACACAATCAAGAATCACATATCATAATTATCTCTAACATAAGCACTAAACAAGTAATTGTGCATGTGTGACATGTTCCTAAGATGTTATAAAGATTAAATTTGTTAAAATATAATACCCTCTCTCTTAATATACTATCCCTCTTATTTATATTTTAGAGCCTAAATTTTATTGATCTAATTTACCCAAAAATGGTAGTTAGTCTAAGATTAGGACACAATATCAATAATACTCAAGATATGTAATTATCAAGTCAACTACTATGATAAAATTGAACTAAAATAACATATGCAAAGTTTTCATACCATATCAATATTATATTTTAATGTATAAAAAATTCCCTTTAGTCCTACTAGAATCCATCATCAATCTAGATAGCATACATCTCATAATTCTGAAATAACAATTCACTATCTCAATATCAATGCCATTTAATGGAGTGGAAATCGAGATGTAACATCCTTCCCCCTTAAAAGAGGTCATCTTACTGATGATGTTATTTAAAAAAAAGTACTAAAAATAAACACACATTGAGTAATATATCAAGCAAAAAAAATATGGAAATAGTCTATGGAAATCCTTATAATTTCCCAAGTAGCATTATCTTTTGATTATTGGTCCCACTAGACCTTATAAACACTAGTAGACTTCCTTATTCTATAAATTTAGTTTGTTAGTTAAAATAACTCACTGTGACTAGACCATAACTACTCCCAAATCTAGGAATAGTAAGGTTTTCTAATTAAAAACATCACCACATAAGTAACACATGAACAATATCTACTTCTTCTAACTCATGAGACTTTATAAGTTCATGAATACAACTTGAGTTTTATATAACTTCCATTTAAGCCCATGAAACTAAAAAAAAGGGAAAAAATTAAATGAAATAATGAATTTTTTAGGTATTAATTGAATACCATGAGTCTAACAAAATTTCCTAACACTAATAAATATATTTAAGTGTGATAAATAACCTAAACATTTACACATATTGGTGTAGTAATAAGCACATCATTAAAAAAATATCACCTAGGGCATATAATTACACATGGGAAACCATTTGGTTGGTATCTTAACAACTACACTTGTTTCTTTAAGCTAGTGGCTCTCTCAATATTAGGTTGATTCCTTAGTGACTTTAAATTAAACTCGATCCATCTTTCTTATCAATTTTATATTGAACTAACATAAAAAAAATTCCTTATTAGGCACATTTATCTTACATGGTTAGTCTCTCCACAATAGATGCACATGACTATAGGTTGCATCACCTGACCTATATTTCTCACCTCATTGGTGACTATCAATGGATGTAATCCAGTCACAAACTTGATGTGCATGATCTTGGGTAAAGACTTGTACCCCTCTCTATCTTGTACCATTTTATTCTTACATAACCCCTATGTTAATTTCCTCATTCTTATGAACCTATGAAAATAATTCTTATTGTCACATAATCATACATCCCCTTGGATAGTGGGGAGTTCTTTCATAGTAACCCAATAGTTATTCATCTTTAGCAGACCTTAGGTTAGGATCCCCTACTCTATACCTAGTGAAATATAATTCATGCCTTATTCATTGAGGTTAAGTCTAATGCCATGGATCCATTGGTTGTTCTTGTTTTCAAAATAACTCTTATATCAAATCCATCACTTGGTGTAGAGTTTGAAAAATCTATATGTTCACTTCATATATAATAGTAGGAGGTGATGACTATCAATTATCCCTACCTACATTACCATTTTTCCTATCTTACACCATTATCAACCTTTTTTTATTCTATTCAATGTCAAGACCTCACCACAAATCACTATCGATGCAAAATACATAAATAACATTACATCTTGTCCTTAGGCTAAGGGGTTAAATATCTGATTTATTCATTATTCCTTGATGACTCATAATCCATTCCATCAACCAAAAAAAACTTGTGACATCATTATTTCCACATAATAATCATCCCAATTGGAAAATTCATGTACACTCACTTTTTAGCATGGACAAGTAACCCCCAATCAAATGGTTATTTGAAAAAAGATTGTGTAGTCACAAATCAACTAATTACTCTATCACATCATTCTTATGTTATATCCAAAATGAGCATACATTGTATCATAAAAATGAATTATGATCTTATCTTAACTATAATAGGTCTATGATTACATCAAAATAATTTTACATAGTACATGTACAATGTTTCATTTACATCACCTCTCAAGGTCCTCATGGGACTAGTTTTTTTCTTTAATGGTTGTTATGCCTTCCCAAACTTTTCTAATGGTACTCAAATGTTACCATCCTAGGGCACTGAGATTCATAATAGTAATGACTTACTTGGAAAACTTGATAGATTCTCAATACCAAGGTGTTGTGATAGAGGATGGATACACATCATATTTTTACAAAGAATTTCTATGCAATTCTAGACTAAGGTGTTGTATTTACCCTTCAACTATGATGATGTCTTTGTACCAAATAAAATATACACAACCAATAAATAATAACTTTTTAGGTCTCAAGTTAGCTCCAGTCCATAAAACTTGGTTCATAGTGATGATAGAATTTTGTCAAAAAGGCTTTATAGACCCTAATACATGTGCATCTCTTAAAACTTATCTCGTAGTGATAACATCTACCACTTCACTTATGCCTTGGCAAAATTTTAGAATCCTTATCCTGCTCATGAAATAACATCAACTTTGAATAGGATCCATCCCATGAGTTTGTGGTGACTTATTATTGTTTGAATCTCTCATTTATAATCACCTATCATTTGGTATTCCATAATCTTACTAAATGTGGGTTTATTACACATTATAACTACTATTTATTATAGTAATCACTAAATAAAACTCATTATTATTAGGGTGATGAGTGACATCATATCCTATAAGTTTCACATACTAATTACATGAAATGTTTTCACATTTCATAGAATTATTTTTCCTAACCCATATGAACATGAGATCAACACATAAGCCAAAAACAAATGATTGGGGAGAGTTAAAAAAAACATCCTAGCCCCCTTTTCACATCTCTCTTACCGAAAGAGTATTCCTTATAAAGGTGTCAAAGAATCTCATAAATGATAGTGTGTAAAATTCAATATTGTCACTACTCCACATAGCTCCTGATAAGTATGACGATGAATAATAACTAAAAATATTACATATCCTATGTATAAAAAAGAAAAAAATAAGCAAGTAAACATTCCTTAGTATACATTCATATGACTATAGGACTAGATTCATTAAGTTACCCTTGATGGATCCAAAGTTAGTAGCTAACAAGTCAATGTTAGAATAACTAGGATCCACTCACATATATTAGTATTCATGTTCCTACTCCACCACTCATCCCTTAGGTCTCCATAACCAAATGATCTCCAAAATATACACTTAGTTCAATGTAATGAATCAAATAACATCTCATACCATCCACACGAGGTGATATGTTTGTCATTACTAAGGATATGTTACAATTTATTTCAACACACACACACACACACACACACACACACACACACACACACACACACACACACACACACACACACACACACACACACACACATTATGTTAAAATAAAACTCCTTAGAATTAAATATCAATCCTCATCACTCCATGTGATTACAATTAACCTAGGTCTATAGAGTTCCCCTCCTTTATCATGATGTTACACACATGATAAGAGTATGTTAATAAGGACCCTAGATAAACTACACTTAAGATCTTTAATAGAGGCTAGTTGATTTTTTTTGCAACTCATATAATAATATATGAAAACCTTAAAAAGAAGGAAAAAAGACACTATACAAATAGTAAATATATAAATGATAATCCTTAATGAATAATAAATTTTCTCAACTATAGAATTCATCCAAATAGGTAAAAACAATATCAATAATCATGGGTGTATAAAATCTAAATTTCTCATCAAACTATTCACAATCATCTCCTAAGACTCACAACTCTAATCATGGGTGTGGCATGTTCCATAAATGAGGAATTGTAAGCCAAATATGTAATTAATTATCTATTATAATAATACATGGCACTAGATTCTTCATGCATTAATATAACATGTTCTCTTTACAATAATCAACATGAAAGGAGGAAAATAAGTTCAAAGGTATAATAACTAAGAGTGGGGGGGAGTGAATTAGTGACACAAGATAATCCAATTCAATTAAAAACTATTAACCATTCAACACATACAATCATGATGCATATAAATTAACCATTACAATGAACAAATAAGATATAACAAGATCAAGCACATAACATATGATATATGTGGGAAAACCTCTTATGGGATAATTCCCATTGAACCTTGAAAGATGAAATTAAATAATATAATAACAAGATAAAAATTTAGAATATAAATATATAATAAATTAACACTCATCCCTTAGTTTAGTGAGACACCCATCCCATAAGGAGGAACTAAACCCCTAGGAAACCAAACACCAACCCAACTACCTTGATCTGATCTCCACTTTTAATCTAATGTCTTCTAAACATGATCATGGAATTATATTACTTACACTCTTTCCCATTTACACTCTCACAAAATTTTAGGTCATGTACACAATCCTCAACCTACTCTTCTCTTCAATCCATCCACTAAACACACTCAGTCAATCAACCTCTAGGGCTTACTCATTCAATCTACCTCTTCTAGTCTTATTAGGTCTAATGACATATATGTTCAACTTCATCAACATCAAAAATAATGATCTTGTTCACTCTATATTATTCCTCAATTATATGGAATTTATCTTTCAAAGGTTCTCTCCTTCGCTTGACTCTACACTACCTCAACTAGCACAATTAGTCCAATTATACCTTGTACTTATACCACTCTCTTCCTTTAACTCATCTTGGTCAGAAAAGATGATTTAAATATTTGAAAAACCTTTTAAATAGGTCCTCCTACATGTTACATGTAATAAATACACACTCCTTAGGTCATCCAATACTTCATTAGCCCCAAACCACCATTAGGTCTTGGTGAAAGCTAAAGTAATTAGGTTTCATACTCACACATTACATGTGAGACTACTTGGACCAATTTAATCCCTTAAAATGATAAAAATACATCAAAATTGTGACAGATAGACCCTTTTTAACTCCCTTATGGGTCCATGCTTTATATAACACCAACTCAACACTTGAACCTACCAATTAGGTCTCCTCGCTCTTTAAGCCATCAAACACAATAAACATAGTCTCAAACTTATAAAGAAATAAATAAAATATTTCACATATTCATATGATTATATTATATGGGTGAAACCTTCATGACATTTGAAACACCTCTATGTGACTTAAACATTCCAACACAAGATCTAAGCACTTAAATCAACTCTATCATAAAGGCCACTCAAAATGGTCACACAAAGTCAAAATATAATTATACTATTTTGACACTCCATATCTTATTAGGGGAAAAATATGACAAAAAAATCCTTGTAATACGCCTTAGATACTTATATAGCATCTCCATACTCATTATATTCCTTAAGTTTACTTAGAACACTTTTAAATTACCTTTGCAAGATGGTTACTCAAACTATTAGTGCATTCAATAAACATAATCAACTTATAATCCTTTGTTCATAATGAATATGGATTGTTAAAACATTTAAAATTCATAAAGATAGTATTCATGGAATCTAAAACACTCTCCAATGGTTAGTTCATCTTGAAACTTTAAAATATTTTCAAGAACAACTCAATTATCCTTCTCAGGTCACTTGCAAAATAGACCAAACACACAGTTAACTTTGGAGCTCAATATATGCAACTATACTAACATAAAAATGTTATAATCAAATTTTATATATGAACTTGGAATTATTTTACAAATTTTAATTTTACACCATTATCAAATTCTACATATATCAAAAGTTATATCTCAAAAACCGATCACTAGTTTTCCTTCACAAATTTGAACATTCAAATTCCAATAGTCACTGTTCAAACACTAAAAATTAGAAACTTTGTCATAATTTCAATGTCAATGTAAATTTTTTAAAAATAAACAACATATATCTCATAAGTATCTTAGTATTTACCTTGAAATTCTCATTGTTTATCTTAGATCCTCACTTCTGTGATTGTGCCACTTGGCTGCTCTGTGTACCTTTTGTGCACTCTATATCATCCAGATAATGTGAGAGCACCAATTGGTAGTTCCAAATGAAATATTATAACTATATTGACCTATTTGCTCAATACACTATATTGGATCATAATCTTAAGGATCATGCACTCACTATTTATCTCTATCTGATAGGTTTCATGCTCACCGTTAGATCTACTACTCAAACTCTATAATTGTGACACTTGTCACTAGCACATACAATATTTAATATTTGAATTTGAACCATGACATTGGATCCTTATCTAGTTAGATTAATTTATAATTGTTATATCCTTGATTTTATTTTACTCTTATCATAGATCTTTGATATCACAAATTTGGCCAAGTATAGAAACTTAGTGAACTCTATCTGAGAGGCCAAACGTTGCACCATTATAAATTTTTCTATGCTCAATGTCCAGACCTAAAACTTTTAACCACATGATAATATTTCATATGGGAATCCATACATGTATCAAAATCATTTTTAAATCATCACATGTGTGAAATATGATGCCATCAATATGCTCACTTGGCCTTATCTATCAAGATGACTACTTAAGCATAGACACTCATATGACTAATTTGATGAATTAATTTCACTTACATAAGTGACCCAAGCACTCATAAAACCCCATAGGTTCTTTGAAACATGAACATATCATCACTAACATCCACCATCTACATATCCAAGTTAAACACTGAAGAACTATGCAAGAACACTGAAACACACTTTGTCATTGTCATTATAGTACAGATGATACCTCATCAACATCATTGGTCACCTTGGAGACATAATCGAAAAACCTAAAACAATATTCCCCATTGTAATTTATGTTAAACACCAATACAAATCTGATACTTATATTTTATCTCTCTCTCTTTAAGCACTTTTCCCCCTTTGACATAATGACAAAGTTGGCTCAACTTTTGATCTTGCAGACGTAAAAAGACTTTAAGGACAAATAATAAGAAAGGAACAACTTTGAGAGATGATAAAAAATCCCCCAAAATTTGTATACCTCTTCTTACCTTGATATTTTCAAAAATGCTCCATGATTACACTATTCTTTGATCATATATAACTAAACCTTATAGAGCCCATAACTTTCTATGTATAAAATTTCATGGCTTGAAAATTCATATCTAGAGTATTATCATATTACCCCTCATTCATACCAAAAATAAATACTTAGATCTTCCTCTGCAACATACTCCCTTCACAAACCTACTAGCCAATTAACCCTCTATTTACATAAATCCTCCTCCATGGAACCAACCATGCACTTCCAAAAAATTGTGAAAGATATTTTGAGCACCTATTTAGCCATTTATATTGATTAAAGATACTCATATCTTGAGTCATTAGGCAAACCATTTTTCCAACATGAGCAAAAACACTAGGTTTACAAGAAAAAGTAGGTCAACACACCACCTTCTAGTCAATAACCATCTCTAAATTTTTTATCACACCTAGAGTAATTAATACACACTTATGGACCAAATTTTGAGCTCATACTCCTCTGGTAACCCATACTTCTTATACCATGGGTTTTTAACCTACATACCCTTAAGCACAAACTAGGAAACCCGAGATTAAACAAAATTCTCCAATTTCATACTAAAGACCTTAAAAACTTGAAATTTATTAGAACACACTTAAATGAGGTCAACACACATTTATATCCCATTAAGATACCATGAAAACTTAAAATTATTCAAATAACATCTAGAGATCTCCATACCTAATGTGTAAACTCTATACATACAACATTAAACATGCCAAAACACTAACAACTAATCATTACAACATTCTAACATTACAAAGACACCTTATCCACTTTGAAAAACCAAAATTAACTAATCTCAACTCTCTTTTATCTCCTACATTATACTATACAGTCCTCTAATTGTACGACCTAACCATTTACAAAAGTTCCTTTTTTATTTTATGCGTGAGGATTCAATATTTTTTAAAACACATGACTTGGTTTGATAAATTCATAATATCAATATTCTTGAATTCAAAACTATAGCAGACATATTCATATCTCCACCTTGACTGGAACATGCCACATATACTCCCCCCTCACATCATGCACATCTCTTCAATCCTTTCAATCTATTTGAGTTAGCTTCCCCTAACTCCATGCTTCACATTTTGGCATCTACAAAAATCTAAGGCCTTCTTCATGATAATACATTCTCCTCATACTCCATATAAAGCTTGTCTTCAATCTTTTAATATTTTATCAATCAATTTAAGAAACATAAATTGACAAGCTCTTATCTTTAAGACCAAAAACCCTAAACACACATTGAGCATACTGGAACAATATCAACGTACCTTTATATGCAATATAATATTTTGAAAACTCACCATAATTGATTAGACACATGGAGATATTCATTTCCTACCTACAAATTTTGCACACATAGACTCATTCTTTACCACTTTGACCAACTAGACTGACCTTCAAAGACTTGATTAAAACTTTAACTTTAGGATCACTATCCCTAAATATATCTTCTAAATCATTCCATCACAACACTTTAGATTAGATTCATAAAATCCATTTCTCCCCCTTAGCCAAACCCATTTTCAAAATAACTTTGTTGTCTTGCAACATCAACTAAATCTTAAATAACAACCACCATGCTTCTACTTCTTGTCAAGTGTCTCTTTGAAGCCTAGATAGAGACACCATAACTCATAATGTCCTAAAACAATGTGAAACCAAGAGTTGCCCATAACTCCTCATATTACTTCTCTTCCTTGGTCATATGATAATGATATTTATTATTATTTTTATACTTAAGATAAGAAATGTGCTCATCCAAAATAATATACTCCTTTTCTTCTAATATTAGATTGAAAATATATGAAGACAACAAAGATTCATGACAAACCTTTTCATCTGAAGAATGAACTTCATCACTAGGAATTGACAGTTGATGTTCTTTACATGGAACTTATTCAATAATATTAGAATGTTCTCTTGGATCCATACATACCTTAGAACTATCCTCAATTATCACTTTGGTATTTTCTTTTAGCTTGGTCTCTTCATTCACATCATGAGCAAACAATGATAGATTTTGGCATTCTTGATCTTTCTTCATATCTAATTTATCTTTTTTTAACAAGTAGTCCACCTTGATCTTTCAACTCAACTGAATTAGCTTTCTTAATTTTCATTTCCTTAGGTTTTCATACCAATTATTGACCTTTATTGATAACTATAGGAAGTCTATGCACCTTCTTATGACTTGAGAGCTTACTTATACAATATCTTGCAATATGAGAAACTTGATGACAACTGAAACAAATAACATCTTGTCTCTTAGGTTAATTATGTTCAAGCTTGACTATCTTAGGTCTCCATACCTGGGTTAGTCTTTTCCCATGCATTATGGGGTATAATCTAGAAATATGTCCTATGTCATGATAATTATAGAACACTATATTATCCACACCTCTAGATGACTAGCTACTCTTCCTTCTACAATTTCTTGCCTAATGACCCAAAATCTTACATGAAAAATAATGACCATGAAATGAACTTTCATAGCTTATAGCATTTGGTTTCCTAATCAATATTTTCACCTTATTTTCTTGGGATAACCTCTCTTACTCTTTCTTAGTCTTGTTTACCTTGACACCAAATTTTTCATTCTCATCCTTCAATGAATCTAGCTTGGTCTTCAATTGAACACTCTCATCCTCTTTAGATCTCATACTTGAAATTGTAGCCTCTAATTGAATTATGAGATATTGTATGGTATCCTTGTCCCTTTTAGCTTCTTTAGTAATTTCATCCTTCAATCTACATGCTTGATCATCAATAATCTTTATAGAATCAAGATTGTACTTCAACTCATCATGTTCACCTTTCTTTGAGCTCAACATGGCATTTGTCTCTTCTAAATAAGTTTTGAGATGTATTCATTCTTCCTCTTTTGAACTCATATTAGTCTTTATAACACTTAATTGACCCTCAAGAATGTTGATCTTCTCTTTATCAGTATTTGATCTTGAGCTTGCCTTCAAGGATTATAGCTCCTTATTGAGCTTGATGCACTCATCCTTACCATGATCTTATTTTGATATTTTTATTGATCATACTTGCTCATCTTACCTTTGTCTTTCTCAAAAACTACCTTGTAATGATTTCAATTATCTTCACTTGATTTTAGACATGTATAAACAACATTTACTTGAGCCTTCAACTCTTGATTCTCTTTCTTCAATTACTTAGCCATCTTATGCTACTTAGGATCAAATTTAGGCTATATACCTAGTCTAATAGGATCTGATATGATACCAATTTTTAGAGGTACACTCATTAAGTGGTGAATCAGTGATGCAAGATAATCCAAGTCAATTCCCAACTCTTAACCTTTCAACACATAAAATCATGATACATACAAATTAACCATTGCAATGAACAAAGAAGATATATCAAGATCAAGCATATAACACATGATATATGTGGGAAACCCTCTTTGGGTTTAAACCCACTAAAACCTATAAGATCAACTACAATCCTATAATAACAAGATCCAAATTTAGACCAACACCAATAGATTAAGGAATACCCATCCCTTATCTTCGTGAGACACCCATCCCACAAGGAAGAACCAACCCCTTAGGTAACTAATAACCAACCCAAATACATTGATGTGATATCCACTTATGATTTGGTTTCTTCTACACCTAATGATGGAATTCTCGTACTTGCAATCTTTCCCTTTTAAACTCTCACAAACTTGCACACTCAAGCCATGCATCTAAAACACCATTTTGAATCACTCTTCGCTTATTGTCACAAAAAATTACAAAAATTTAATTTTTTTGTTAAAAATATCAACAACATAACTTATAGGTCATTCACACAATCCTCAACCTAGTATGCTCTTCAATCCATCCACTAAGCACACTCAATCAACCTCTAGGGCTTTCTTGCTCAATCTACCTCTTCTAGTCTTATTAGGTCCAATGACCTATGTCTTTACATTCATCACCTTAATAAAACAATAATGACTAATATTCTTCACTATTTTTTATTCCTTAATGACTTGTACCTTCTCCTTCAAAGGTTCTCTCCTTTTTTTGACTCCACACTACCTCAACTAGCAAAATTAGTCTAATTATACCCTATACTTATACCACTCTCTTCCTTTAACCCATATTAGTTATATAAGATGATTGAAATATTTTAAAAACCTTTGAAATAAGTCCTCATACATTTTTCATGTAAGAACCACACACTCCTTAGGTCATCCAATACCTCATTAGCCCCAAACCACTATTAGGTCATGGTGAGACCTAATTCAATTAGGCCTTCATACTCACACATTACATGTGAGACTACTTGGACCACCTTAATCCTTTAATAATGATTAAAAAACATCAAAAATATCTCCAATATACCCTTTCTAACTCCCTCATGGGTCCATGCTACCTAGAACACCAACACAACACTTGAACCTACTAATTAGGTCTCCTCACTCTTTAATCCTTTAAACACAAGAAACATAGTCTCAAACTTATGGAGAAGTAAATCAAATATTTCACATAGACATATGATTAGATCATATGTTTGAAACCTTCCAGACCTATGCAACACCCCGATATTCATTAGACATTCCAACAGAGGGTCTAAGTACTTAAATCAACTCTCTCAAAATGACCACTTAGATTAGTCACACACAGTCAAAATATAGTTATACTATTTTGACTCTAAATATATTATAAATGGAAAAATAAGAAAATAAATACCTTATCATAAGCCTTAGATACTTATATAACATCTCCATACTCATTTTATTCCTTAATTTTACGTAGAACACCTTCAACTTTCCTTTGTAAGATGGTTACTCAAACTATTAGTGCATTAAATAAACACAATCAAATTCTAAGCCTTTATTCATAATTAATATAGGTTATTAAAACCTTAAAAATACATAAATATATTATTCATATATTCTACAGCACTCTCTAATAGTTAGTTTATATTGAAATTTCAAAATACTATCAAGAACAACTTAATTATCCTTCTCAGGTCACTTGCAGAACATGGTCAAACAAAGTCAAATTTGGAGCTCAATATATGAACATAAAAATATTATAATAAAATCTTATATATTATAATTTAATCCCTTTAAAAAATTTCCTTTTACACCATTAACAAATTCTACATATATCAAATGTTATAGCTCAAAAACCCATTATTGGTTTTCCTTAACAAATTTGAATGTTCAAATTCCAATGGTTATTGTTTAAACACTAAACATCAGACACTTTGTCATCATATCATGATCCCTAAAAACATTGTAAAAATAGAAACCATTTATATCCTTATAAGTATCCTGGTCTTTACCTTATAATTCTCACCATTGATCTTAGATCTTCACTTCTGTAATTGTGCCACTTGGCTAGTCTACATGCCTTCTTTGTACTCTATACCATTTAGTCAACAAGATTATGCCAATTGGTAGTTATACATGTAATATAAGCACTTTTTTTACTTATTGAATCAATACACTCTATTGGATCATAATATTCATGATCATGCACTCACCATTTATCTCTATTTGATAGGTTTCATGCTTATTGTTAGATATGCTGCTCAAACTCCATGATTGTGACACAACACTAGCGCATGTAATATTTAATATTTGAATTTGAACCATGCTATTATATCATTATATATTTATATTTATTTATTTATTTTTATCCTTAATCTAATTGAATGATCATCGTAGATCTTTAATATCATAAATTTGGCTAAGTATAAAAACTTAGTGAACTCTGTCTAAGAGGCTAACTTTGCACTATTATAACTTTTTCTAAGCTCAATTTACAAACCTAAAATTTTAACCACATGATAAAATTTCATAGGTGAATCCATCCAAGTATCAAAATTCTCTTTAAACCTTCACACATGTGAAATGCGATGTCATTAATCTTCTCACTCATCCTTATTTGTCAAGATGACTACTTGAACATATACACTCATGACTACTCTGATGAATTCCTTTCACTTCCATAAATTCCCCAAGAACTCATAAAACACCATATGGTATCTAAAACTTGACCATACCATCAATAACATCCACTGTCTACCTATCTAAGTCAAACATTGAATGACTATGTAAAAACACTGAAAGACACTTTGTCATTATCATTTTAGTACACATGACACCTCATCAACATCTTTGATCACCTTGGAGAAATCATTTAAAAACCTAAAACATATACATTTATAATTACCTTAGTATCAACTATCTCCTTCTCCTACTCAACCTATCTATTTTTGGTGATTCTAGACTTGGTTCTATTTCTTGAGCCTTCTACATCCTCCTTAGGTGGGATCATTCTAGGTCTCTTCCATGACTATTCCTTCACATGGGTATTCTTGGTGGGTGATTATAGGGGGAAAATTGCGTAATAATTCTCTACCTCCTTGACAAGTTGATTCTGGGGAATACCTTTAACCTTTTCTAGTTGAGAGAAAGTTTGAATCATTTTGAAAACCTCCTTATTCATGGAGTTTTAGTCTTGGATTAAACCTACCAAACACATCCATACCTCATTTAATTTGTTATTAAACCCTTATAACTTATCCTTGTTGGTTTTTTTCACCTCCACTAGGAGGAACTTACCTTTGATCTATGCTTCCATCGAGCTTCTTTCCTCTAACATAAGGGGTTTAGGGTTGATGACAATGAGTTTTAGGGGAGGATCCCTGATAGAGCTCTTGGAATTGAGGATAATAGGGGAAAGATGGGCATCATATGGTGAGATCCTAAGGTAGGATATTTCTCAAGGGATTCTTACTCTATGAATGACCCCTTTAGTGGGATATCCTTGCCTTGAAACTATCTACAATGTATCACTAATCCATCACCAAAATCAAAAAATACCTAAAAACATTCATGCACATGTGGATAATTTTCACATGGAAATCATAAAATTTCACGTGGATAACATTCATGCACACATGGTTGATGCAATATAAACTATAATTAGTTGATTTAGAAAAATCATAGTTAAAATGGATGATATGGTAGAGATAAATATCTTTTTTTAATGTAAATGGTTAGTTACATTTTTATTTTATTTAACATTTTTTGATCAAATATATAATTGGGTTTAATTATTTGATATTTTATATAGATAGAGTCCCTTTTGGAGGATGATAATTTGTAATTGGTTATCAAATATATAGATAAGGTTGACACACATGGAAAAAACACGCCTACTTAGCCTAGGCTTTAGAGGAATAATGGAGATGTGTAATGTCTCTTGAGCATATAGCTAATAGCTATGTTCTTTAGTGATTGGGATATTATCATAGACTCATTCAAATGGGTGCTGGATGGGGACATAGTTGAGGTTTCCATCATCCTAGATGTTATGCATGAAATACTAGGTATTCTTATTAAGGGCACACCTATGATGTGAAAGGTGTGATTTTCTATGGCTCTAGCATTAAGATTAAGATTTTGTATTGCTCTAGCAGTAAGATCAACTATTAATATTTTCTATTACTCCATGGTTTGATGAGTATAATTAGTGTAAGATGATCATCAAAGTATTTTTTTCTACATGTGGCCATTATACATTTTTCTCTTATACCAATTTATATTGGACTAG
The DNA here is from genome assembly GCA_037957365.1 of Torreya grandis. Classification (NCBI taxonomy): domain Eukaryota; kingdom Viridiplantae; phylum Streptophyta; class Pinopsida; order Cupressales; family Taxaceae; genus Torreya; species Torreya grandis. The sequence continues at coordinate 958,340 of JARHVA010004653.1, forward strand.
GGTACCATATATGATATGTAAACTACCATTTGAATGAAAGTCATACATTATTTTTATGGGATGAGGAAAAGGGGTTAGAGAAAATGAATCCAATGACCTTGTTTATGTGTTAGATATATGAGAAATTTATAATGCACCAACCAATAAGGATCTCACACTAGGGTAATTTTGATTTGGCATTGTCTTTTATACCTATTGATGTTTAATTTACATTTTCATGAGTTGGTTTTCCATTTGTATGATTTGATAATAGTTAATAACTTGTATTTTATCCATTTCGTTCATTGATTTTAATATGATTTATATAGGATTATAAGTGTTTTGTGTTGAAAAAGAGGCTCATGTGGCCTATTGGTAAGCACTAGGTGCAACATTAACATTGGTATTAACATGATCAATTTAGACATGCACAATAAATGAAATAACTACCATGTTATTATATTTATTAGGAATCATGGATGATGAAGTAAAGAGGGAAGTTGAAAATTTATTTGGTCTAAGTCTCAAAAAAAAATGTGAGTATGGGAAGGAGGATATTCCACATGGGGTTCTATCATGTTGTGGTAGATAGCCGTATGGTCTTTTCCCTTATGCTTGGGATGATTTTAGATAAATGTTTTCATTTTGTATATATATTCAATGTCATATTCATTTTTAACCTCATGTTCTTGGAGTAGGTGATCTCATCTATGTTTATTAAGGTTATGATATAGATCATAATGTTTGGATCTAGTGGAATCCATATTAAAATAATTAGTATATTGACATTGAGAGTCATAAAAAGGATAGGGCATGTAAATAATTTTGTATAATCTATCAAAATTAGTTAATTTCATAGTGTTTTCAAAAAATCCTTGGAAATCCTAGTAGGTTTTTAATTCAAAATGTTCCATAAGATGTTGAATTTTAAAAGATAAAAACACAATTGTATTAGGCTATATGATATAGTTGTTTTCATATGAATGCTAAAAATAGACTATATTAGACATGACAATATAGTAGGAAATAAAATTAGGAAATAAGAATCTAAATTATGTTGGCCAATACCATTGATATAAACACATAAATATATACAATTGGATAATTCACATTATACATGAACATAACTATATTAGGTTTTCCAATGTAATTGGAAAAATGTGTAGAATAGTATTACCCTCACTAATATAATTGGGAAATACACAACTTTATCTAGATGGTTGATACAATAAGGAAAACTATAAAATTTTATATGGTTGGATGATATAATTATGAAAATAAACAAAATGTATCATTCTAGTTGATATAGTTGGGTTAAGAGATCTTACTAAAGTGTATGATAATGTGAGGATGACACTAAGAATCAAAAAATAAAAATATGAAAAATATCCAATCAGATGTGGGATAAGATTCATGTTGGGTTCACTAGAATATATGCATGAGCTAGGATGAATTATAATAATATTATTTCTCTTAATAGAATATGATAAAAATAATGTCATTACAATAAATATTTCACATACTTGGAAGGGTAGGCAAGGACTTAGAATAATCATATAAATAGTAGATGGAAATGTAGACTCAAATTTCAAGCGGAAATGGTTTTAATTCTTAAGCCTATAACATAGTGTATATCTCTCACTTGGGTTCAATATAGATGAGTGATTTTAATAATGATAATAAAGGGGTGTATCAAGGATATAATAAGGATATTGCATGTGAAGAAATAGAAAATAAGGGTAACCTAGATCCAAGATAGCTTAAATTACTAAATTAAAAAGAAGATAAGAGGTGAAATGGTCAACCAATGGGAGGTCTATATATCCTAAGGTGATTAATGGAAATCCTAAATAACCCTATAGCTATATTAACTAATTTGGTATAAGGATAAGCATAAGTAAGGATAGAAAACACATCTAAAATATCAATGAGAAAAAATATATCTAATCTACTAAGTAAATAAATGAAAGAGATTAAGGATAGAGATACTTACCTTTGAGTGGACTTGGTAGTGCCTCAATCTCCCCACCTTGGTTTAAGTGGCACTTTTAAAGAGATGTTGCAAGATGGATATCTCAAATGTCTAGACAAAGACCTAAATATCCTTAATTGGGAAATATATAGGTTGGGACACTCATTAGACATGAAGCCACCTATTGAGCTTCAAATGGCATAAATAAGAATAGATATCCTATATAAGAATATAAACTATAACTCCTAATTTCATTATGTATGAGTATAAATGTGAGCACATGCAAAGCAAATGATTATATTATATGGTTTGGGAGTGAAATATGACCTTTATATGTATGGATCAAATATCTATAATTAACCTTGATATCTAATCCAATAGTATAAACAAGGTTGATATAGCTGAAAATATGTTCACATACATAATATCATATCAACCAGGCTAATATAATAAAGTTTATAGAATACATACTCATAACTATATCTAATAGGTTGATATAGTATAGAGAGTGAAAAGTATGAAATAATTTTATAGGTCTAGCCAACATAATAGGAATATAGAGTGGCTAATAGTACTGAATGGAAAGTAGATGGAGAGATAAAATTGAAAGATACTTGAAGGAGGTCAAACTGATCGTAATGAAGGTATGATTGAATATTATGCAAACATATCTTGAAAAGTATCATGAGATGATCCCACCCTATTATTGGTGTGCCCTTTAAAGTATACACTTAGGTATATTAATACATTAAGAAACATTTATAAGAAAAATTATTAAATAAGTGATAAAGTGAAAATTATCAAGTGTATATAACCCATATACATAGCTCCAATACCCAAAATTGACACTAAAATATAAGTGAATGGTATCAACCAGGTCAATCTAGTTGAAAATATGTTGGATAACATATAATTGTATTGAATAGGTCAATACAATAAAATGATAGGGACATAACTTAAAACTATATTATCTATTCTGATACAGTACATGGAGAGATAAGTATAAAATAGATAGCATCAACTTTGATGATATAGTAGGAATATAGCATGGCTAGCAAGGTTGGGTGAAAATTAGATGGAGAGGTAAGATGTAAAAAGACCCATAGGAGGTCATACTAATAGTAATGAAGGTATGATAAAATAATATGAAAAAAAATCATAAATCACCAATAGCCAATCTAACCTTATTTTAGTTGCACCCTTTAATATGTGCACTCAAGTATATTAATGAGACAACAAGACCCTACAAAAGAAAATATCAGTAAAGTGATAAAAGTGAAAAAAAAATAGGTGTATACCTATGGCACACCTAAATCTCATCATGTCTCACAATAATGTAATATGGGATACTGATTTAGGATAGATACATAGTAACACAAAAGAGCATAACTAAAAATACAAATTAAAATAATTGATAATAAATGAATAATTGAAACTACCATATAAATACTTGGATTTAAATTTCCATATAAATGATATATCAAAATACCATAATATCAATCTTGGAGGATGAATGAAATGCATTTGAGAAACCCTAAGGATAAAGGTTTAAAAAGGGATAAAAGCAATGTGTGCATACGTAGGATGGTCAATAAATGGAAGTAAATTAAAAACATCTTAGAAATGATTGAGAAATTTGGAAAAACTAGAAAGCTAAGATTGATAAGGGTAGGTTAGAACCAAAATTTATAAGGAAGCAATTAATTAAGAAGGGAAATTTAGAAAGATATCAAGCTAGGGAAACTCCAAGACCCAAAACCCCAAGAAATGAATCCAAATTAAGATAGGTTAAAACCAAAATAAGATAATTGGTAAAAAACAATTGAATACTGTTTGAAATATCGGTTTAAGAGAAATAAAGTTTAAAATAATATGTGAAGTAATTAAAAAGAAATTGAATGTTCCAAAAAAGTGTGAAACATGAAAGAATGAAAAGAAAAATGGGGATGGATGTCTTGAAAAAGAGAATATAAAACTCAAGGTCCATAAAATAGCTTAGATAAATCCTATAAAGATAAGGAAATTACCAAAATACCATTTTACAATAACTCAAAGATGTAGATTTTATTCTTAGAATCGAAAAGCTAAATCTATCATAAAGTTAACATGTATGAAATTAAATAAAGAAAAGTAAGTAAATATGATGGGACATATTTATAAATAAGCATTCATATCAAGGGGGGAAATGTATGGATGTAAAATAGGTCATCAAGAAGGTGAAAACATGGTCTTTAGCAGAAATAAGACATTCAAATCAAGTTGGTAAGACCAAGAGTTTTAAAAATCAATGATTTGTTATAACCCTAATATAAAACATAAGTTTAGGCTAACTAGAGAAGTATAAATATCATCCCATGAAGGATAACATATAGAAAGAATAAAATGATCTTACCTTCACAAAATATGTTCCCCATTCCTCACGACCCTTTACTGATCCATCAGTCTACTATGAAGATTTGGTACTTGTGTGATAAATTAGGTGGCATGATAATGTAAGATATAGATAAGTAATGATATAATTATACCTAATATTATATTATAATGGCCTAACACACCCCATTGGAACTTGGATTTATCATGATGCAAATAGTGGAGTTTGAGATTTTAACACAATTGGAGATGTGCCAAAAACATCACGTCTTTTGGTTTGATCTAAATTTTTAGATATTATTTTGCATTTTAACATTTAATTTTATTATTATATGGATGATAAATATTTTGTATTTTTATACTTTCCTAATTTACATAGAATTAGTAAAACAAAAAATGAGCGATAAATATGACTAACACAAGATATCTTACACCTAACTGCTAAAGAGAAAAACTTACATACCAAAATGCCTAAGACTCCTAGATTTTTACCTTATAAAAGAGGTGAAATATTGAAGATAACATTGGTTATACCAAAATTAGATTATAAATAGGGAGGTCATGGAAGAGATAATAGAATGATTAGATTTACCCAATCATAAAAATTATATAAGATAATATGTTACAATGATAGGTAGGTTGAGAAATCATAATAAGAGAGGGTAAAATATGGATGAAGACATGCAGATAAGATATTACAAATATTATATAAGATAATATGACTAACTCTAAGTGATAAAACACTACTTGTGACCATTAACTTATCTTTCTATAAAGACACCTAAGTAAGGTCATAAGCAAATGAAATATATGTAGCAAAATAAACAAAGAAGGCTGTTTATTAGGAGGGCCTAGTTAAATCCATATTTATTACCCTAAAAATCATAAAATAAAAATAATAGAGGCAAAATTAAGACAAATATATGAATCAAATAAATTACAAAGATATGAGCTGTACAAATGATAAATTTATGAAGTGGAGAAAAGATAGTAGAAACTCAAAGGGTGTACATAATAGTAAAAAGATACCAAATAATAATAAAAGAAATAATGGATTTTTAAATAAATTAAATGAGGTATAAATAAATATAATGAGGATGGGGATTTATGATTAGGGCCTATTTGGTTACCCAGGTCTTACCATGCAAATAAAAAATTGAAAACTCAAGTGGTGTAAAAATGACATAAGACCTACATGACCAAGCATAGGTATTAGGAATAATGCTAAGAAACCTAGTTGTGTATATAAATTAGAGATAATTTCAAAGTATTATCATGAAATAAAAGAATTTAAATATATACATGAAATAAAATATGTTAAATAAATGAAACTATCAAGCATAAGACATGCTTGTCTATTTAAAAATTTCTTGAAGTTGGATATTTGTATGATTATGTGATGTGGAGGAAGAATGGGAATCACAAGATGCCCTAAATGGTAATTTGATGTAGGGATGATAATTTTAAGATTCGCCAATGTCTAAATCAAGAGAAGGGTGGGTATTTTAAGATGCCCTAAAGTATGAAGTGAGATGAGGATGGGTATCACAAGATGTCCCAACATGTGATATAGAGTGAGGTAATGTAGGATTATGATTGATAGAAAATTTAATATTGACATATGGATTACATTTGATGTAAAATTTTATGTATATATTTATTAAAATTGGAATTTTGGGAGATAAGTTATTTTTTAATATATTTGGGAGGTGATTTGAAATTTTATTGTATGATATTGGTTAGGCATATATAGTTTGATCTAATAGAATTGGTATAAAGTATATCTATAAGTATAATATAATTTATTGAAATTGAACTATATTTAGATATATTAGTTACGTATATATAATTTAATGAATCTAGAAGAATAAGTAATTAACAATGTATTAACACTATCTGGATCTTGGCCCATGTAGATGAAAAATATCAAGGGATGTTGATAATACTATATCATAACTCCATATTATTTGGAAGGTAAAATTGGAAGAATTTATTGTTAATGTATCAATAATTTGTAGTGAATGATAGATGAAATAGTTGAAAATATCTAGGTGATATTGAACTATTTTAGAATACCTGATACATTCAAAAGGATGGAGAACTTTATGAACTATATTGAGATGGACAATAAATTTATATGGAAGTGAAACTGTATAAAATATATTAGGCTAGATGATATAGTCAAAAGGATGATAAAATTTTGAAACTATATCAAGCTGGCCAATATAGTCAAAAGGATGAATTTTGTTTGAATTGTATTGGGTTGGCCAATATAATAAAAACTACTAGGAAAATTAATTTTTTTGAACAACCCTTAAGTGTTCACCAATGATGGGTAGTTAGGGAGATCATAGCCTTTGGGTTAACAATTATCCTTTTAAATAATGTAATATATATAAGAAATATGGATGAAGTGGACATCCTGATTAAAATCTTGAATGTAAGAAAGATATTTTTATAATGAACCACATCCACGATCCTCAATTGAGATTAGGAAATGATGTAATCAATACCATAGGACTAGGAAACAATAAAAGTATGTATAATATGTTGATAATATTTAAAAAATATATCAATTTAACTAAAGGTATTTAGGGAAAGTGATTAGCCATCTTGGAAGATTTTGGCTAAACAATGTCATTTCATGAAAAATCATCTTATGTATAAGAAGCTTAGTTATAATTGAAATGAATTAGGCTCTACTATTATCATTAAGTAATGGAAAGGTCATATATCATGAAAGGAGATATGGAGGAAGTGGTTCTACTATGTAAGGAGGTCATCTATTAGTGTTATAAATTGCTTGAATTTCATTAGCCTCATCATCACTAGAGTCAATAAGAGTGATGTGAAAATTAGAGAACACATTAAAAAACATAGGAAAATGGGGACTAATGTTATGAGGGATAGTTAGGATGTGATATTGAGACTTATGATTAGTTTGATATCCCATGGATTTTTATCATATTCATGTTTATAACACTTACCATTGTGGCTAAACTTAATGCATTAGATATTAGAAGAAGTAATAGATCTCATGTGAGGACCTGAAGGATGACCTAAAATGAGATCATAAGATACTAGAATATCTAAGATCATGATCTTGGTGTGCATTACTTTGGGTTTAATAGTAAGATGGATCCAAATGCAACCAAAAGGATTTTGGTTGGTCTTGTCAAATGCATAACATGTAAGTATAGTTTGTTTAAGGTGATCATTGTAATATCCATTTTTTTGAATTAACCAAAGTGAGGTATCATTGATTCCTAAACCTTCATCCAAAATTAATTTCATTATAAAAGTGTCATGAGTACAATTTTAATTAATATAGGTGAATCTTCATCTCTAAAAATAAATTCATCATTGATCATGTTATCTTTGGGAAATTCTATGGTAAGTTTATTAGATGAGGGAGGATGAGATATTATTTCAAACATGAAATTACATAGGTGTGGGAAATTTAGGAGGTTGATAATATGGTTAAATCTCACTAGATGGGGATTCTTGTATGTCTTATAATTTTTACATGAGAAATTATGTTGATAGTTGATGTTATCATGAGTTCCATTAATGGAATCTTAAAAGGCAGTGAGTTAAGATCATCTAGGAAGATCCATCATGGTTTTGGATTAGGACAAAAAAATACTTATATTAATTTGAAAGGTTGAATTTATGAGGTAAGGTAGGAGGAGGATTCAACATGATAGGTTAAAACTCTAGTGGTAGAGTATGCTCATCACTAAATGGAAAATTGGAAGAAAAATTATTAGTGGTATCCTTAAGAATGATTTCATTGAGGGAAGGATTATTAGGCTTGGTAATGGGAACTTTTGGGAGTGAAATTAAAATGATAGTTAGCCTTGGACACATTCACATATTTATAATTAATGTAATAATGATCATAATCAACATCAATAACACAAATGTATTCACTAAAGTGTTATGTATTGGGATTATATGTTTAAGGGGTTTCTTGATAGTTTTGATTTAAAGGTTTGGATTAGTTATTATAACCATTAAGATATTATTGATTATGTTATTTGGTAATTAGATCATTATTAAATTTTCCCCCAACATGAGATTCAAAACAAACTTCACATGTGTGCAACATGTGTTATGTGATTGACCAATGTTTGGATGGAACCAAAAAAAATTATTGGGATAGTGTCATGGTTATGGTGAATAATCATGAATGTAAGATATAGATGGTGATTATAAATTCTTAAGCTATTTAAAACTCATGGAAGGATTGGTGGGAATATTATTATTTTAATTAGAGGTTCCCATTTTAGGTTGGGAAGGATTATTTTGAAAGGAATTAACATTGATTACATCTGTTGAGGTTTGAGAAGACTCATTTTAGTGTTTTGAGATGGTTTAAATGGACTCATGAGGAAATGTTGTGTTTTTTATTGATCAAAGGCCTTTTATAAGGTTTGAGGATATAATATCCTAATTTTGTATTGAAGAGGGGCCTTTAAAGTGATAAAAAAGAGTTTGAAGAGATTTTCATCACTTATGCTATGGTCTAATTTATGTACTAAATATTTACATCATTTGATAGGTGATTTTTTGGCATTAATGAATTTTATATGACTATTCCTAGGAAGCTCATTATGTCATAATTCCTTAGCTAAAACATTGACTAAATCCTTTCATTTTGTAATGAAATTTATATGTAGTTTGTTTTAATACTATAATACATCCCCAAAAAAGGTTTTAGATAGATGTTTTTTAGTAGCATTTGTGTTATTTTTAATCTATTTATTATAGTGGTTATCAAAGGTTCTAAGGTGTAAGTTAAGATCAATAGTTTCATCATATGTGATGGTTGGATAATTATTACAATATACATAGACATAATTAAGGAAGCTAAAGGTCTTTTTTGAATATTTTGAAACATATTATTTTTGAGTTGAATGTTAACTAATAAGATTTCAATTACCATATCTAAGAGGCTGAGGGAATTTTTTTGATTTAGTTGATTCATATGACTTAAGAATATTGACTAAAAAATTGTAAGATATGATTTTTCATTTGAAAGATTTGAATACTACTATATGATTTCCTAAGGATCACCTTTTAAACCATTTATTCAAGGACTTGTGAATTATGAATAAGAGGATTGGAAATATTAGTAGGATTTATATTGGAATTAGGTGGATGATTCCTATCATTGGTATTGGTTACCCCAACTAATGTATAAGGGGGGTAGGAACATGTTTGGGGGGGGGTCAGTTCAGGGTGGGGGGAAGCAGTGGGGGTCATAAAGGAAGGAATTTACTAAAACTCTTATTATTGTTTGGGGTATAAAAAAAGATATCTTCAATATTTTTAATAAGTTGATTAGGATTTCCTAGATCTAAATTTTCCTATTTGAACCATGTTACATTTGATAAATATAGGTTGAGATTAAAGGAATACACACCATGGGTAGTTTTCATAAATGTTGGATAACAAAAGAATGTAATAACAACCCATGTATAAACTAAATACATTTAAATTCAATATAAATATCTTTGTGGATACAACATGATGAAAATTTTAAAACCAAGTTATAGAAAATAAAGGATAATATAAAAATTTGTAAGATAATATCATCTTGGTTGATGTAATTGGAGACACAAGGATGTAGAAGTATAATGTATAGGGTTGGCTGATATAGTAGTATTGAGGCTGATAAAACAAAGGAAATTTATCAATTTTTTTGATACAATTGTGATCAATATAAAAATGTATTTATTTGGTTAATATAGTTGGTGAAAACAAAAAAATATATCAGGTTGACTAATACAGTTAGAAAAAACTATAAAATCATATCAGGTTAACTGATATAAAGGGAAAAAAAGATTCACTAAAATGTATGGTGATGTAATGATGACACTATGGATAAGAAAAAATAAAGTTGACAATGATCTAACAAGAGGTGGGATAATATTAACATTAGGTTCATTAGGATGTATGCACAGGGTAAGATGACCTATAACAATCCTTTATATTTCAATAAAATAAGACACAAACAAGGTCATAATAATAGACATTGAGTATACTTGGATGAGAAAGTAAGGACCTAGAATAATTATATACCTAGTAGAGGATAAAAAACACTAAAATTCCAAAAGTATAGGGTCTCAAAGCCCATGGCTATGACATGAGGCATGTTTATAATTAGGCCTCAAGATGGATAAAAGATACAATAATGATACCACATGCAATTAATTAATGAACAAGAGTAATCTAGATCCAAGTAACTATAAGTACTAAATTAATAATAAAGTAAATGGTGAAATGGTCAACCAATGGGTAGTATATGAAACCTAAGATAACAAAAGGAAATAATTTGAAACCCTATAGGTATACCATATTATTAAGTATAATAAGGAGAATAATAAAGGATCAAAAACATATCTACAATAGTAATGAGAAAATAAATATCTAATATACTATGTAAAAAAGGTAAAGAGAGTAAGGGTAGAGATACTTACCTTTGGGTGACTCGTCAATGCCTCAATATCCCCCTTTATCTAAAGTGGTACTTAGAAATATATTTTATCAGTTGAAGACATTACATGTTAAAAATAAGACCTATATATCCTTAGGTGGGGACTCTAAGTACTGGGACACCTCCTCAGTAGGACTCCTATTGAGCTTTAAAGACCATTAACAATCCTGACCTCCAAGATAACAATCTAACCTATAACTCTTATTTTCACTAATTAATAAAATTAATGAGATAATAATGAAAAGAGATGAGGGTGTTATATGGTTTGGAATGATAATACGATCTCATGGATATAATACCTAGAGATGACCTTAAACTCTAAGTCAATGGTATCAATGAGTTTGATATAAACAGAAAGATTTTCGCTAATATAACTAAGTTAACTAGGTCGATAAAATAAAAATTATAGGGACATGAATAAAAAATTATATCAGCTAGGTTGATACACTATAGGTATAGATACGTATGGAACACATTATATCAACCGGTCATTACAATAGTAATATAAATTAGAGAGTAAGATTAAATGGAAGGTACACATAGAGTTAAGACATTAAGAGACTCAAAGGAGGTTATAATAATAATAATAATAATAATAATAATAATAATAATAATAATAATAATAATAATAATAATAATAATAATAATAATAATAAAGGTATGATATAATAATATGCAAACATCTCTTGTAAAGTACCATTAGTTAATCTCAGCCCATTCTAGGTGCACCCTTTAAGGTTTGTACTCAATGAGATTAATGTACCAATAGTCCTCTATAAGATAAACTATCAATAAAGATATAAATATTAAACATATTAGATGTAAGAAAATTGTACTTGGATAATTTTTACAAGACTCCATGCCATAACCTATAAGATGTATAAAATTTAATATAGGAATGATAATGATATAAACATCACTTGATTTACACCATCAAAACTCATGGAGATATTAAAAAAACATCCAAAATAATGTCCCTATAATATGAATACATGTGTACTTAAATCATGCAAGAATGTATGAAATTAAATATATATATATATATATATATATATATATATATATATATATATATATATATATATATATATATATATATATATATATATATATATATATATATATATATATATATATATATATAAAAGGAACTATTGATATATGGAAAAAAAATGAGGATATGAATGAATATACTTGATTGTGTTGAAAACTGTAAAGATTCCTTTATGACATATATGTCTCAACATATGTGCCACATATAAATATGCATGGTTTCTGAGAATTCCAAGTGCAATATGTTATTTGCCACCATTTTCATGATTCCATATAATGGTGGAATGGAGAGTTTATTGTTTAAAAACTTATGGTTGATTCTCTAAGTGGGGATAAATGGAAAATTTATTGTATATCACCATGTGATATCTTCCATAAGATGAATTGAGAGAGAATATAATGTGTACCACCATGTGATTGAAAATAGAAAAAGTGGATCATATTCTACCTTTTTATGGACCAATATAAAACTAAGAATCACATATATTAAAAGAAAGAGATTACACAAAATTAATAAATGATGCATAATCATATGAATATATCATCATTAAAGTATGTTCCATGTATGACTTAGTTTAAGTGATGTACGCGTAATGATAAATATTTTCCCTAGATGGTCAAGGTATAATCAATGTAGGTGTATAAGGATCATGACACTTTTTGGGAGACATAATAAACATAGAAACAATAATAATATGTCCATTATGGATAAAATATAATAAATGAAAAAAATAAAAATAAAAATAGCATGTTCCAATATGGACAAGGTATTGTCAATTTAATCACAAGTGTAGCATGGTATTAATGTACAACATATAATCAATGAATGAAATCAAATTATACCTAGGTATAGTTAATTTAAGAACAATAAGAACATGTTTATAATGGAAAACATGAAAAAATAATAGGCCCTAATATAAAGATCTTGTATTTATCATAGGGAAACATGGTTTCAATGTGTGTAATTGTACAAATAAGTAAGAAGGATCAACATTGATGATAATAGTTAATGAGGTGTCCTTTTAGGCCATCCAATTTGAAAGAAAATTAAATGATTCATAAACTAAGAGATTTGAAAAAAATATATAAGTGGAACAAGTTAGTTAATAATAACATGGAGATGGATTCCCACTCAGAAAGCTACATTGAGATTAATTATAATGAAAGGAAAGATATCTAAATTGGAATATATGTTAGTACATTAGATTCAATGAAAAATATTTGTGTGAAAATGATTTATATGATAGATTTACTTGAAACACCTAATCATCAAAACACACATAGGGAAAAATAAATACATGCAAAGAGATTAGTTGATTACATAATAATTATTAAGGATAATGTAGAGGATTTGAAGAAATTGATCAAATCTCTTGGGGGAAAAATTAAAATTACAAAAAATACTTTTGATAAGTTTTAGATAAACCCACACAAACATCAAGGATAGTATAAACAAATAAGAGTTATCATACAAAACCTTATTGGCATGCATAAAGCCAAAGACAAACTAGAAGATATACCAATTACGGTATGGTAACACGAAGATGTTCAAGTTGAATATGGATCATAATTGCACTAAATTGGAATTTTTTTTTGGAGTTTAAAAAAATAATGATGGAAAAAGATAAATAATATATATATATATATATATATATATATATATATATATATATATAATTAAAATAGGTAGGATATCTAAAAACTAACAAGAAAGTAAAATTCAAATTCTGACAATTTGACTTTTATTTGGAAATCCTAATATAACAAGAAACACAAATGAAAAATCAAGTAGAAGTTACATAACAATGGTAAAATTCAATAATTATTAAAATGGATAGGTTATTTAGGATTTGATTGTATAGGAAGATGATACCAATAAATAGGAATAGTTATAAGGTTTATGTTAGGACCAAAACATAGTTAATATAAGGGAATGTTGATCACACATTTACAAATAAGACCATGAAAACTAAGAATTTACTTAATTATATAATTTTGTATAAATATTCATAATTTTTAGCTAATAATGCATAAGTATCAATATGTTTTGATGAAATAAATAACAAGTTGAATTATACACATGACTAAATAATAAGGAACAATAAGGATTATTATTTAGACCAAAAGAACAAGAAAGTTGTGTAATTAGACATTTGTCAAAGAACTACTATATTTTCATGAATTTGTGAAATTTTTTTATGTCAATTTATTTTTTTGATATCATTAAAACATGTTTATGTGAGATATGTTTTCTAACACAAAGTATGTCAGATCTCAAACAACACTAAATTTGGCTAGGAAAATATCTCTACTTTTCGAGGTTTTATCTTTTGTGATGCATATTGTGTCAATAATGTGAAATTATGTATTCAAACCATTTTATTTATTTTTTACCAACTAAGGAATTTTAATCTTTTAATTTTGGTTTATTGAATAAAATGTATTTTTTGAATTATAAACATGAAATTTCAATTTATATTGGGAAATTAAGTTTAATAGATGGTCTGGAAACCCTCACATATGAATTACATACAAAGCTAAATTTTTTGCTATTTTCAAAAAATAAAATCCTAATATTAAACATTAAAATTAAAATTAATTAAATTAAAATAATATAAGTTTTATTATATATATATATATATATATATATATATATATATATATATGTATGTATGTATGTATGTATGTATGTATATCATTGAGATTAAAAATTTATGTGAAAATATTCCATTTTTATTAGTGTTTTTTCTCTTCACACCACATACTTATGGAGAGCATAATAGAACTAAAAATGATGAAAATGGAAAGGAGTAGAATGTGATGGATGATCTAATAATTGTACATGAAAATTATGAAAAAGGGTGAATCAAAAACATTTAAAATGAAAACTAAGGAACTTGGAGATATGCCAAAGAGAATCCAATGTTTATAACATGTAAGTGAAGACACAAGTGACTGCACAAGTTAGCATAGTGGATTATTGTAAAAAGAGGTGTCACAAAAATTGTGAAAATCCATTATAAGTAATAAAATTATAGATTATTGAAATTAAATATGAGTGGTGAGAAATAATACTAAGCAAAGTCATAGAAGAAAATTATACACTTTTTATTAGGCTATGATGATCACATAATTCTATAATTTAAGTCCTCATTTCAATTTGGAGTCAATTTTCATAGTTAAAACACTTCTTGAATTTTGTGTGTTGCATATTATTGCTAAATTATTATTCTTCATAATCATTATCATAATACCCCACAATAATTTATTTCAAAATTGAAAAAAAACCTTATATAAACTGAAAAAAAAGTGAAATACCCCCAAAACAAAACTTAAAGGTATAAACATCATAAGAAATTAATATATTATTCCAATCACAAATGCAATTTAGGCTAATTTATATCTCATTATGCTTATTGTGATTATATGATGTGATTTGGAGATTAATTATCCCTAATTTCATTATTTATCAAACTAGTTAGACACTTTCATTAGTTGTAGGCATATAATCTCTGATAGAATTTCCCCTGTAACATGTGCCTAACTATTTCATCATAGAATTATATGCCTCATTGTGAACTATTGTTTTATACAATGTTAAACGTGTGTTGTTGTGTGCAAGTATAGAAACATGTATCATTTACTTTGAAACCACAACTCTAATTTTAACACTAGATTTAATTAAAATATAGAATAGATAATATGGTTTGATCTAACCCTAACCACCCCATGTTAAGTGGCTAAGAAATTCCTATATCTACAATACTCCAAATAGGGGTAAAATAAAATTTAGTTCTTCCAATGAAGTGGAGGTTTTAAATAATGACCCTTTAGTATTAATTCAACCTTTAATATAGATTTGACAATTGAAAAATGGAAAACTTGACATGGCTTAGGGTTTTAGACTTGGCTAGTGCCTATTTCTTATGAATAGTATCTTATTTTGGAGATTTAGGGTAGATCTTCTCAATGTGTAATTGATAGATAAATACATGCGTAATAATTGCTACAAATGATCAAGATTAGAACTATTTTATATAAATATATGAATATTTGGTTAATTGTCATGCCATTGACATCCAAAACATATGGGCTAACGTATATGAATGATTTAAATTTCAAAAATGATAATTATAAGGTATATATAAAGATCTAACATAGGTAGATGAATTTTGTAATCTAAATAGGTCTAAGTATTATAGGATGTGTCTTAATATTTTTAAAAATGATCATATTATTAGGAGATATTTTTATTAGGATAATAAGCACACTATGCACTGACTAGGTAATTCTTATATCTGAGTACTAGTAAATTGATAAGGTCAGGGTGATATAATAAAAATGAATAGGAAATAAGGGATTATACAAGACATATTTATATGCAAAAAATGTGTAAGGTAAACATAGGTAAATAATAACAATTTCAAGTGTCTAAAACCATATTTATGTGTATATAGCTATACAATGTGATTTGGGGCTCAATTGGTCCAATTTCATCACTGATTGAATTGATTACTCAATTAGTTCAATCAAGGATGTAATAGGGGATAAATTGATCCCAATAAACCTAATTATGATTATAGAATGTGATTATAAGATTAATTGGGTCTAATTTCATCATGTATTGAACTAATTACTTGATTATTTTAATGACTGACATAATTTGGGCCAATTTGAGCCCCAGGAACCTAATTTCAATAATTCAATGTGATTTGGGATTAATTAGGTTCAATTTCATCACTAATTGATCTAATTATTTGATTTATTTAATTAGGGAATCAATTTAGGCCATTTTAAAATGAGCCTAAATGGGACTATAAAATATTATTTGGGGCTCAATTGGCTATAATCTCATCATTAACAAAAAAACATAATTTGGGATAATTTAGGCTTTTGAACTTAATTTATACTATATAATGTGATTTTAGGCTCATTTGGATCCAATATTATCATTGATTGAATCAATTACTCAATTTATTCAATTAGGGACATAATCTGGACAAATTTTAACCACATGAACATAAGTATGACTATAAAATGTTATTTAGGTATGAATTCATCCCAATTTCACCAATGATTGAAAATAATTATTTAAATACTTTGATCATGATGATTTTTTTTCTAATTTGTGCCCCATGAACTTGATTACAATAAGACAATGTGGTTTGAGGGTTAATTATCCCAATTTTCATCAATGATTGATTAAATTTCTTGATTGGTTCAATTATTCATATAATTTTGGCCAATTTTAGCTATGTGAACCTAATTAGGACTATACAATGTGACTTGAGGTTTAATTGGCCCCAATTTCATCACAAATTAAAAAAATGAAGTTTGGTGTAATTTGAGCATTTTAAACCTAATTAGGGCATTATGATATGATGTAGGGTTTAATTAGATTAAGTTTCAATAGCGATAAAACTAATTACATGGTTAAATTCAATTAAATACATAATTTGTGATAATTTGAGACATGTGCACCTAAATATAACTCTATGATGTGTTTTTCTACTGAATTGGCACCAGTTTTAGTGTTAATTTAACTAATTACTTGATTGGTTTAATCATTGATGCAATTTGGGTCAATTTGAGCCACATGAAATTAATTTCAACTATATTATGTGATTTGGGGCTCAATTGGCCCTAATTTCATCAATGATTGAACCAATTACTTAATTGGTTATATCAGGGATGTGATTTAGGATAATTTGAGCCTTGTGAATCTAATTATGACTATACATTATGATTTAAGGCTGAACTGGAAAAAAATTCATTATTGATTGAACCAATTACTTGATTTCTTCAATCATAGATACAAATTGGGAATATTTAGGCCTCATAAATCTAGTTAAGAATATACAATATGGTTTTTGGCTTAATTTTCACTAATTTCACTAATGATTGAACAAATAACTTGATTAGTTAAAAAACTAATGAAATATAAGATATTATTATCCCTATGAACCTAATTATAAATATATGATGTGATTTTGGACTCCATTGGGCCAATTTCATCATTGATTCAAATAATTACTAGATTAGTTAAATCTTAGAGATAATTTGGTGAATTTGAGCTTGTAAACCTAATTGTGGCTATACAATGCTATTTGAGACTTATTTTAACCCAATTTAATCGCTTATTTAACAAATTATTCAATTGGTTCAATCATTGACTCAATTTGGGGAGCTTAATTCTAACTATAAAATGTGATTTGGGGCTCACTTGATACAAATTTCAACTCTCATGAAAACTATTTACTTATTTTTTCCATTTGGGATGTAATTTATAAGTATTTGCACTTCATAGACCTAATTATGACTGTATGATGTGATTTGGGGCTTAATTAGCCCCATTTTCATAAATAATTGATCAAATTACATAATTAGTTCAATCTCAAATAGAATTTTGTCCAATATGTGCCCCATAAACCTGATTGAGAATATAATATGTGGGATAAATAGGCTAAATTTATTCTATAATTAATTAAATTACTCAATTATATCAATTAATATCATAATTGGGGCCAATTTAAGGCTCCATGAGCATAATTTTGACTATAAAATGTGATTTATGGATCAATTCACCAAAATGTTATGAGTTATTGAGATAATTACTCAATTAATTCAATAAAATATTATATTTAAGCCAATTTGAGCCTATAGATACTCAAACTTTCTCATGAATACTTCATGATTTAATTTATGGCCCACTTTTACATTAATTGACTTAAACACTTAAATCATTCCCATTTCACCACCTCATTCTAACCTAAGTACTTGTATGGACCCATCCCTTAAATATTTTTTGGTTTAAACATAAATAATATTAGTTGTTACTAAATTATAAACATTTGTACAATCATGCCAAATTCTAGAGATCAAACATCACCAACCCTATCAATAATAAAACTTGACCTTATGGGTTGATATTTCCCTTCACCTAGTAATGTATATTATTAAACTTAACATCCTCCCTTATAGGTTGATCCATATTATTAGGATATGTAACATGAGGTTCCACTCATTTGGATTGATATAAAATCACATCTAAGTGTCCTATTCTACCACTTTGTAATTTCACTATTTGGGCATATTCATAATATAACACATTAAAAAAATATTCCATATTTGTTTCCATATTAGATTATATATAATAGAAGTAACCCTTATCCAGGTCATGATCATATTATATCTAAGTGAAGCAAAACAATACCAAGTATATACACCATCTTTAGATGCATACATGTAACAAAGGAGTACAATTACACGAAGAACTCTAGGTAGGAGAAATACATGGGATTGATTCCAAATTTGGAGTAATATGGATACTATGTAATGTTCAATCATCACAAGGGTGATTCATATTAGCTAAACCCATTACACACCTCTGTTTTATTTTATACCTTTTTAGCTATCATAGACCCTAATAAGGGTTCAACCTTTAAGATGTCATTTTTAGCTCATCCACACATATATGGAGGTTAAATTTACACATAGAGTCATATTTGATGGAAGTTTAGATTACAATGCCATATATTTTTCAGTATAGGATAGATAAAAGTAATGGTATTCATTCTTGACTATTTTATGTCATTTTGGACCCATAAAAGTGACATCTATTTCTTCAATTTCACATGCATAATCCATCTAAGTTGGTCATCTCTAGAAATATTTTAGTCACACATAGTCAACCTAACAAGATTAAATCAACTAAGACTTATTTATATATATTTTATTTGTCTTCTTTCATCCATTTGTACTTTATCAATTATAGTGCTTTACTTATATTTTATTATTACACATTATGATATTATAATTATTTATAGCATTTGATACCATTCATTTTATTTTATATTAATTATATTTAATATTCCATTTAATTAATTTATTTTGACATTAGATTTTAGGGGAATATACTTATCTGCATACACAAATAATTTGCTTCTTGTTCTAAAATTTCATTTTAAGTTATTGTTTACATTATATTTTCCATGTTATTATTTTATTCGATCTAGAAAATTTACCTCCATTATTCCTATAAGATGTAGGGATAGCTTAAGTGAGGCCCATATTTAACATATTCAAATTCCATTGACAACATTCAAAATGGATTCCCTAAATGCGAACAATTATTCCTCATATCTTGATGAAATTTTTTCTCTTGAATATATTCAAGAAGATAATCACAATAAAAAATCAAATCAAGATGATCATAATGAACAAGATAATCATGAATACTTAGATAGAATCCATCATGATGAAATGAATGGTGTAGATCATGAAAAAATATAACATTTATCTAGATTATAATTAGGACTTCATGAAATTCCATGAGATATAAAAAAATTAATCACATTGCTCTTAGCTTATAAAGGTACACACCAAACAAAAATTTATACTATTAATGCACAAAACAACCATTATTTTGCATTGTAAACCCAACCACATGTTTTTTTACCTCTACTATAGATATTTATATTACATGTGCACCTTTGTATTTGGGGGAAACATAAGGCTTCCAATAAATATCTATGATTATGCCTAATCAAATGACTCATACTTAATACTTTATATATATGCATACTACATCACCTACCTTTGGATTATGCTATCAATGAAAATTTGTTAACTAAGTTATTTCCTAGAAGATTATAATATTATGCTTTACATTGGTTTTATGATTTACCTATCCAATCAGTCATTGTACTTAATCCATTAGTAGATTAGTGTCTCAATAATTTTACTATCAACATTGATAAAAATCTCTATTATGCACAATTTGATAAACTTAAGAAAGGAAATAATGAGGGTATTAGTGATTATGTAATTTTTTAATAAGATTAATCTTAATAAAATGGATAATACCTTGGGAAGATATTAATTATAGCATATATTAAAAAAAATACTATCACCTTTGCATGAGTCAATAATTTTTGAGAAATGGAGACTAGTTTATGAACTTTTCATATAATAAGATAAAGAGAAGTCAATATTATTGGTTTGAATAAGCTCAAATATGCACATGTAATATAATTGAACTTATATAATGAAGTTATATATCAATCCATCATATAAATCTAATCCAAAAGATAAAAAATTTGATGCAAACATAAAAAATAATGGTATATCTCAAACTTTAAATAATTTTATTTTATCAGAGTTACCAATAAGGTAATTATATATATATATATTACCAAAAATGCCTCATAAATTACTAAAAAGTTAATTAAGTGTAATCTCATTACTCTACATCCACCTGTATAGGTTGGAATGACTAAAAATAAAATTAAATAATTTAATATACATGCATAATGTGATTACCATAGATGTAATAGACACTCTACCAGTAGATGTTTCAAGATTAAACACCACATTTAAGATATTATATATAAAAATGTCATTAAATTAAGTTATTCCACAAAGGAAAATATGCCACAATGAAATTAAAATGACAAGTTGCATAATTCAGTGAGCCACTTTAAAACCATGAGACAAACAAGAATAATTAAGTAGAGCATCATACCTATAATACACAAACACCTCTTAAGGCATATGATCATCCATTATATGGAATTATTAGTATAGTTATTAAAAAATTTGAACCATGTAATATGATCACCTTTTTTGATATTGAGATAGTGGATGATTGATTTTAATTTCCATGTTTTATATATAAGAGCATACCTTGATCAACAACCCATACATAATATATTAGATGATGATAGATGAAGTGAGAATGAATGTACAATGACATTAATCCATTCACTAGGATAAAAAAAATGTGACATATAAGAGACATCTAAAAACATCAAAATATTTAATGGGAAACACAAAAATACTTTGGGACACATTGTGTTACCTCTTCAGTTGGGTGTAATTATATAATCCACTTGTTTAATGGTTGTTTTTATTAAAAAATGAAATGTAATAAATAATAAATGATGGAAAAAATGAATTAGATTTATATAATACACATTAATATAAATGTAAAATATAATAAATTATAGAAATTTAAATTAGATATAAATAGTAACTTTCAATGAAAAGTGCAAACCTAGATCAAATCTAATTTATGTTGACTATGTAGGAAGATAAATTATGTGGAACTAGCTAAAAGGATTTATGAAGTGTGTTGTAAATGAAAAATGAATCCTATAATGTGATGGGATATGGTCATGTTAGGGTGGATAGGGGTACATTTTGATGGCTACAACCACATTTGATTTGATTATATGACATATTTTCTTATTTGGATTATTTCACCCTTAAAATATAGTCTTTTAATAGTCTACAGGTGAAGAATCATCATGTAAAAGTGCATATAATGTTGAAATCCTAGTTGTTTCACATAAACCAAATAAATATCAAATATAAAGGGGGAATTATTGACATTTTATTTGGCATGAGTCACTAACATTAAGATATCAAGGTGGAAAAGCTTGTCTAGCCTATCCTAAAATGAGTCCTACAAGGTAGATGTCCCTAAGGTCCTTTGTACTTGGTTGAGGCATACTGATCTTAACTCAGTGTTTCATTATGACCATTATATTCTAAGGGGCCATTGTTAGTGAAACTAACTTTGAATGATGGATTAAGTTATAAACACTATGAGACTTGATTGCCCATCACTAATCTATTTAAAAGTGCTTTAAATGGTGATGGATGACATTAAAAAATCATTATTTATTATGAGAAATAGATTGATATTAATCTTAAGATAACACACTAATTAAAAAAAAGAGAAAAAGAGAGAAGGGTAGGGGAAAAAGAGAAGAAAGGCCATGCTATAATGTATATGAATCTAAAGTGTCTGATTGCATAAACCACACAAAAATTAGTTAATAGATGAGATAGACCCAACATAACTCTACCTAAAGGATGGTGTGAGAGTCTAGGGAGAAGTTTTTGTGAGCAAAGAGGAACATGACCACCATAAAAATGCATAGGAAATGGACATTTGACAACACAAAAATAATAATATCAAGATGTTTCTTGTTGATTAGCAATGTTGATATCTATACTAGTTATCTAGTTACAAACTTCATTTGTATAAGAAAAATAAAATCATTATGCTAGGTGAGAATTAAAAATGATTAGTCTACTAACTATGAGAATCTAAGCATGTCTGGTCCACTAATCTAATCTATTATAAAAGGAAATTTCTTAAGCATAGTTTCCTCAATCCTAAAAGGACCAGCCTTTAATACATCACAAGAGTTGATATTATATAGGCATGCATGCTTAAGGAGTTTTAACTCAATAAAATATTCCCACTAATGGGGTAGTTATAAACATCCAATGGGGTAGTTTTATCTCAATAAAACCCGCCTGCCGGGAGGCGGGAGGAGGACGCCGTGAGGCGGATGGAGGTCGCTTGTCAATCCTTTACCCCGATCTGTGCAGGGATGTATTTTAATAGAGATATATATGTATGCCATGGCGGCATGATGTTTTTGCAGCTATTGGGGTGGAAGGTTTGGATGGTGGCACTGGGTTTTGGCAATAGGGAGGCAGAGCTTAACGTTGAAACCCTAGCCAACCCCCTGGTCTGCGCGGCATCAATTGCTAGATCTGCCTTTGCATGGAACTTTATTTTGGAAACATGGCTGGATCTCCAGCCTGAAAGTGTGTCTTTGGTGTCGTGAGGGAGCCGTACAAGTATTATGGAGGCCGCTGTGGGTTGTTGGGTCAGGTCTGGTCTTGACCTGGTGCCTCTGTTTCGGGGGCGGTTCTACCTACACCGAATGGGCGTGTAGGTAGGTGTGTGGCATTTTGGATGCTGTGGTATTGCTAGGGGAAACCCCTATGGGGGAGCTGCACAGAGTTTTATTTAGCAGCTGTGGTTCTGAACTAAGCCCAAACCTTTGTGGCTGCCTTATTCGCCTTCTCATTCTATCAACTGGGCTCTTATTGAGGTGTTAACAGATGTTGGGGATTTCTCCGATGATTTTTGATTTCCATGGTGGCATTTCCTTTACTGAGGGGGAGTTTGGGTAGTTGTGCAAGTGAATGGAAGGGGCATTGGTGGTGATGGTTCTGGTGCTTGTTTCTTTGTTGGCGATGTTGTTTCTGTGGGTAACACTTTTTTTAGGGTTTGTTGGCTTGACCCTGAGTTTCACCGTCATTACTGTTGGATCTGACGGTGTCTTCTTCATTCTTGAGTAATGCTTGTTGCTAATGATTTATTTTTTAGCATTGTTTCAGGTTGTAATGCCTGGTTTTTGTTTAGGTATCAGGTCCTTGTAAAACCTAGTTTTGGTACTATTTTTCAGTAGGTTTGCCTCTCTTGGCGGTTTGTATTTTTTTATCTTTCTTGAATTGTATTAGGTTTCAGGGCCCCATCAAAACCTGCTTTTACCTTAATCTAAAACATCCAATGTGACTGAGGGAATGTGGTTGAGTAAACAACTCAAGATATTTGATATATTAAAGGTGCACCTAGGATTTACTCAATTGAACCATGCCTTAATTAAATTTTGGAAGTTGAAAGTAGTTGGGGTTGCATCAAAATTACCAACCACCTTGGATTATATGCAATCAATTACCATGCCTCTTTAATGAAATATTTATCTTATGTACTGAACATTTTATCCTAATGCACACACCATGCTTTGGTCAATACAACTACTTAGTCTTGCATTGAATTTTTCCACCTTTATGATCATTTGTTGGTGAGGAATCGATATTTGATTTGATTCTATAAATCAAATTGGATATGAAATCCTTCTTTATATTTTGATAGTTTTGATGGCTAGATGAGCTATCAAATTTAGGCTAGTGACTTATTAGCTATGCAACCAACATGTCCTTTACTTTGATAGGCTAATACCAAACATCTTCTCTTTGATCTTTTGCTACTTAACTTGGGGCTTTATGATCATGGTTATTTTTCTTTCCATGATGAATTGATATTTAACTACATGGCATCATATCACTTACTTACTACTCTAACACATTGTTAGGATTGTAAAAAATCCTAGGGCTATAAAGTTTTAATATTTCACCATGTGGTGTTATCTTGATCACTTGTTTGCTTGGGGCTTATTGATGTCATCTCCCATTTTTAAAAAAATCCTTGGGATCGCATATCACCAATAAAAAGCCACATGACTTGATCCCACTAACTCACTTACCTAGAGGCTCTTTTTTGTATGAGTTGTTCCAAGATACTAGGTCATTGATATCTTTCCATTTTGTAGTATACTGCTAGCCTGCTTGCTCAAAACTTTTTTCACATGCAGACCCATCAAGTAACATCAAATAAAATTGACTAAATATTTGAAAATAATTTTTAATAGGGTTGAGACCACTAATAAATCAACACATGGCACTGGGAAAATTTCAAAGAGAAATGGTCAAGTCCATTAAGCAAAAGGGTACCATGTGGCTCTTGAAAATTTTGAATAATCGACTGTCAAAAGTTTTTTTAATGGCTCTAGGCCATTGACAGCCCTAAAAGGATGCTATATGGAATGGGAAAAAAGTATGGTACCTATGGGAAAATAATAAAAGTTCCTAGTTATAAACTTTGATTTAAAATTCAATGGCTAAGCAAATTTAAAAATAAAATGGCTATCTTTTGAAATACAATAAAGAGGCATGAAAACTTAGTGAAATAAATCCATTTAAAATCAACTTTCATCAATTATAATGAAAATATTATAAGTAAAATAATAAAAATATATCATCACTTAGTCGTTTAAGTCAAAATTAAACCATAAATGTATAATAATTAGTCATAAGAAGAGGAAGAAATTTCTAAAATAGTTAGATCATTTGCACAAACCTAAGGTGAAATAGTCTAAAAAAGAAGCTTCAAATATGTTTCAATACACAAAAAGACAAATAGATTAAGACTTAGTATATTCATTTAAATTAAGATATTAAAATTGAATTAGCCTAGATTAAAATTAGACTAAGCACCTATGATGAACATTTTATTATGTAAACTTTGTCAAAGTAATGAAACACATTCATATTTCAAATCTTCACATCTAAAGGAATGGACTCCCATGAAGGTTGATTTAAGCAAACAACCCCAATGAATTCCTTAAGGTATACGACCAAAATCTAAAAAAAAATAGGTTCCCATTTTCAATTTAAAAATGGGGTGTGTTATGTAAGAAACAAAAGATGGAAATTCTTGATAGGAAATACTCTTGAGTATTTAGAGTATATAAAATCTCTAATTTCACAGGAAGAAAAAGCTTGGTTATAAACAATTACTTCAAACAAATTAAAATTAAAAGGTACTAATGTATATAGAAACAGGTGAAATACTAAGATATAATCCTACCAAAGACCATCTATGTGGGTGATTAATTTATTTACTAATTTTGTTTGCATTCACACACAATAATTTATAGTTGCAAAGGTTTAAAATTACTAATGGAAAACAATTTTTCAATTTAACTTGGGAGAAGTAGTGTGGGCATTGATCTTCTACTATCTAGGCATATATGTCCTCAATAAAGATACCTATGGTCCCTAATAATAATAAAATATCCCATTTATAAACTTTTATTTAAAATATAATGGCTAAGCAAACAATGATGTTCATCTATCAATTCCCTTCTACAACTGTAGAACAACTCAAAACTTACAGAAAACATAATATTAGACTTATCTATATAACTTATAGTATGTAAAAATTGAGTGTAAAGGGGCCTTAGAGAATGAATTATAGATAAAAAAACACTTTCAAGGAAATTTGACTCCTCTTAGATGCATAATTTTTCATATCTTCTCCATCGAGTTTACACAAGGGTTTTAGGTCATTTGGGTTACTAATGTTGATTCATAAAAGATAGAATCTCAAACCTTGAACTAATTCCATTTATATCAATTTAGTTCCCCCATAAACTATCCCTATTTTATTTATGTACCTTGAAAACCATATGTATGGATATGAGCAAAGGAAGTTGGCTCTCAAGCTTCTACTTAGCATTGTAGACACCCTTAAGACCAAATTAGGTCAAAATGACCAGTTATTGATTGTTCTATGTAAATTGATGGTTATAATCCATCCTTAAATCTTCCCTAAAGGTTATTAAATATATTTTAAGGATCTCATGGTTATATTAATGGAGTTAAGCACCTGAGTGTTCATGTCCAGTTTTAGGCCTAAAAGGCCTAAACTATATTTGACTATATATGACCACTTATAAGTAGTTCTAATGGATGTAGATAATTTTAAAACCTTGTTTGCATCCAATTAAAATTTATACATAACCTTAAATTCATATAATTATCTCACATTTATCCTTTTTACCATTCACATACTAGGTCTACAAGTGTGTTGACTATGGAGTGCCCTCTATTTGAGATAAAATAGGGGATACTTCCCCTGTTCATATTATCTAAAATAGATAATGGTAGCCTAGTTTATGTCATGGTGGAAATTTGTGTCAAGTAATAAATATTGTTCACCTCTTTATAGATATTAACACTATAAACCCTCAAGACTATCTTTTATGATAGTGATTGTGTGCATGGTTGACTGAATATGAGGTTAGAGGCTAGTTTACTTTATCTTTACTCCATCTCCTTGATTATGAAGATAACATAGAAATTTTTTATCATTAAATTAGGAGTGATTATTTATGTGATCATCCAATTTACCTCTTCCCACCTTTCTAAACTTTCATTTTCCATTTGCTAGGATAGTGTACAGTATATGTTGACAGTGTCACCTATAGGTGTGCATGTTATGGAAAATGTGAGATTCATGTAGGTAGTGATTTATGTCTAAGAATCATATGGAATGTGATATCATCTTTATTAATTTTTTTAATTAATTTTCATTCATTTCATACTTCTATCTACCAACTAATATTGCATCCTTCATTAAGATAGGCTAGTTTGAGTTCTCACTTCAAACTGTAGGTGCTTATTTGGGTAGAAGTTGAAGGTTTCCTATAGGTGATGATATGGTTAACACTTAATCGCACCCTTTTTTCTATTCAAGTCATTATAAACATCACTTTGAAATAGACTCATTTATTCTTTATGACCATGCATCATTCCTATATCATTAATTCACTGTATATGTTACAAGTTATATGTTTATCTTAGTCTAATTGCACTGTAGTTACTGAGTGTTTCTTACAAGATTGTGATTGAGTTAAAAACCTAATATATCCTCAATTTATCCTAAACAAACAAAATCATTTTATATTTAATATATGACATTTAATCTAATCTATAAGTATAAAACTATCAATCTCATCCAAACCTCATTTACACTTACTAACAAATGATACATTGTATGGATCAAAATATCCTTTTAGAAAAGTTAAGGTAACATTTCCCTCTTATAACTTTCTTAAACTCTGATTGAATACAAGTTATGAATTGATATAAGGATAAACACAATAAACCCTAACTGACTTGATAATTCCATTCATGTCTTGTAATTATACACAACCTATTTATTGGGTTTTGAATAGACTTACAATTATCCATACAAAACTATAGGTGACTATCATACTGAAGTCTAACTATGTATACGATTTCAATGTTCAAATCCACTTATTTTCAAGTTCTTTGAGATTTACATTAGTCCATTATATTTTTTTAAACAATCACCATGTTATGATTTAAGGGAAAATAAGTATGTCACCTTTGATCTAGAGACACTCACATGAAAAGGAATACTGTAATTATTAAACACTATTCTACAGACCATGATGGTGTTCATTTCCAACACAATGATATGCTCTTGTTTACCCTCCATGATTCAAACATGAAAACTATATTTAAATCCACTTAGGAAGGATTATCATACTCTACAAGTACATATACCATGTTTGGTTCACTTATAATAATTTAAACAATTGAGAAAATCAAAGTGTTTGGGATGTGTAGGCAGTTTGGAGTCACTAAAATTCTTAATGATTATTCATGAAGCATATACCACCAATCCTATAAATATTTAAATTTAAATTAATTACATATAGGGTACTAACATCCACCAAGTTCACTCAACTCAACTCTCCTCCTCCTGTCTATACTAACTAACAATCATTGACCTCTCTTGATTTGTCTAAGAGAGTGATGAGAGAGAAGAACAAATTTTTTCCATTTTTTGATCTATCAAAGCCATAATAACCTATAAAATACTTGTGGGGATATTAATATACCTTATTGAATCCTTCCCATGTGACAAGTGTGTAATTCAATCTATACAACTATCTAAAACTACCTATTTTATAGTTTATCTCATTCTTCATACATTTAACCTATATTTTTCAATTTACAAACTGACATATAACATATAAATGACATGTGGTATATTATATTTCATTTTTAAACCTTTTTACTTTATTTAAAAATATACATTTCACTCTAACATGACTAAAAGGTGGCAAAAGGGAATATGAAAACAAATGACAAACATGACAAAGTTGGAACATATTATGTGACCTTCAAAATGTGACTAGACTCTCTTATGACCAAGTTGACCATGTTAAAACCTATAATACCTCATTAAAAAATTTAATCTAAAAGGTGGCTTGAATTTTTTTGACCTAGGGTCAAATTTAGCCAAAATTTTGGTGATTTCTTAGGGGTAGCATGCTTGCTATTCTAAGGATCAGTTGCCTTCTCCTATCCTTTGGAAATGGATTAAACCACACATTACACTTGACATTGATAAACCTATAAAATTACACAAAACCACACTAAAAAAAAAAAAAAAAGACACAAATTAAAACACAAAACACACACTTGTGCTCTCATGAACACTTAGAGAAAACACACAACTATCCTACTATTTATAATACCTCAAAACACTTAAGGTGAAGAACATATTCTCATTGATTTAACTAGGGTAAAATATAATTCTTCTTACATAAATGAAACTCCATGAAAATAAACTCTGATTTGATGCATAATTGTCAATGAACACTTGCTAAAGTAGATAGTTAAATGGCATACTATCTTTGGAGATTTTGCTAGTAGCAAGTTTATTATTTAAAGCTCTCATGAACACTCCATATATTTCCATAAGAAGCTTATTTAGGATTTTATCTTGTTTGAAATCTATCATGTTCACTTGATAATCCTAAATTTTATCATTGGG
Organism: Torreya grandis; assembly: GCA_037957365.1. Taxonomy (NCBI): domain Eukaryota; kingdom Viridiplantae; phylum Streptophyta; class Pinopsida; order Cupressales; family Taxaceae; genus Torreya; species Torreya grandis. The sequence goes on from JARHVA010004653.1 coordinate 988,298, forward strand.
AGTCATGAAAACCTTCTTAACTTTAGATGTGTTTGACTCATTATATGTCTACTATTGGGAGTCTTCAAGGATGTAATCTTGTTCACAAAACACTACCTAGTCTATCAAAGTTGTTCATTGCTTGGAAAAGACATGAATTTCTTCCCTATGCTCATTTCAAACATGGTTGACCTCATTAGTAGGTTTGTACTCATTTTGAAAATTTGTATACCTATTTACATCCTCAAAATCCTACACTATGACATTGAATTATTTCCACATATCATCCACTTCCTATTGAGGTTCATGTTCATGAGTGTTCTCTTCTTTGGCATGCATAATTGACTGTTCACTAAGACTATCATTATTTTTTATAGTTTGGATCTCAACATCATCACCCATGTGTATAAGATAATTGTCCCATGCAACTTTCTATAGAATATCATCAAAATCTGCCTCAAGATATCCATCATAATCCTCATGGAGGATGTAAGTACTAATGCCTTTTTTTTCAAATCCTCTTGCTCAACTCCCCACTCATCAAGATACAAGTATGATATGTCATCAAGAAGTGTTAGAGGCTCTTGATCATTAGGATTATTTCATTATTCAATGAAATTGTAATTTATGTTAGAGGCATAAGGCACATATGGTTCTACATGAAAACTAGATAGAGGTTCAAATTTGATTGTCACCTTTACATTATACCTAGTCCTAAATGTCATTTCTGACCAATATGAAGTTAGATAAACTCCAATATTAGATATGAACTCTCTTGAAAAACAAATTTCAAAATGAGGTGGCACATATACAATCAAAACATCTTGAGAAATAGTGAAGGTAGGACAAATATGAAGAACCAATTGCACACCTTTGATTATGTCAATGGTCTTGGTAGTTGAGTCATCTAATTGTAACACTCCTTTGGCATGGGGCTCATAATTCAAGTTTAGTTTATTATATAATTTCTTAGTCATGACATAAGTGATAGCTCTACTATCAATAAGAAAATTTTTAACCAAGGCATGTCCAATGATGATTGATAGATAAAAAGGAGGAGGTTTGTCTACCTTTTCAAATTTGTTTAATTGTCCTTCACTAGGATTTAATGTGTTTACCAATGCTACCTATTTATGATGTAGGGGAATCCTATAAGGACCTGAAATGTTATTTAATTTTGTCTTATAATGGTCTATTATATGTTTTATAGGTGTTATAATTTATAAGTGGTCCATAGGAGAAGTCTAGGTTATCTCAAAGTGCATAGAATTTGAATTATTCATTTTCCCACCAAAAGCATTATTTGAAAATTTAATTCTTAATGAGGTTTTGTAAGGACCCTTATCTGCTTATAAAGGTGGTAAGATGTTAACCAAACTTATTAAAATGAGTTTGATACTTTAGAAGGTTCATCAAATTTAATGAGTCTTAGATCATGGTTCCATATAGGTCCTCTTTTGTAAAATCATGAAAATATAATGTAAGAAATAGACTTTTACATGGAAAAAGGGATTCAAGAAGTAGTTATGCACTATATTAAAGTTGATATGAGTCTTGGATTAAATTTTTTGTTAGTTAGATGATGATCCCATTTTAATAGTGTAATGGAGAGATTAATGTATTGAACAAGTTTGTGAAAAGGGGAGATTGAAAAAATGGTAACCCTTTTTTTTAAATGAATAGATACATGCCCAATTGAGGTCATTTTACAATTGTTGTTGATTTAATGGATAATTTTGAGGATTGAATGTAATTTGGAATGTTTTAAATGAGTTATTTAAGGATATATACATTTATGATTGAGGGATATGTTTGAAGGAATAGTGAAACGATAAACCATATTCCACTGAATGTGTTGAGAACCCTTTATTGTGTAAATGTCTTGAATGATGGACTATATTTTTAGGTTGAATGATTAAATGGAATTTGTAAATTTTTGTATATGTTCTTTAATGTATTTATAATGAGTTGAATATGTGATTTTCTAGGATTAAAAGCCAAGTATTTAATCTTCATTTATATTATGTGAACATACCCCTATTAGGGAATATTTCTTTATGCACATATTACATTTGGTTGTTAATGGATTGAATGATGTTTGAAATATAGTGTCATGTGTTTATTAAGTTTTAGTAAGTATTTTTATAGGTATAAATATACAACTACAAACAATAAACCATTTGTAAACAGTCTTTACCAAAATGGACCCCTGGTTTCTATAGTAAACATTGTCAAGGTGAACTGTACTTCATATTCTTATAAAGATGTGTAAAGGATCAAGTTAAAAAGATAAATAAATTTTTTGGTAAGTGTATTATAAATATTTGAAAGTGGTTTGATATTTTTTTGGCCAAGAATCAAAGTAAAAGTATGTAAATGCTAACACAAACCTGTGATGGTCATTTACTTGCCTAGTTAACTATAGTCTATTTGGAAAACTAGTGAATTGATAATAGAAAACCAATGATTGTATAACATTAATTAGGTAAATATATAATTATAAAATAAATTGGGAATATTTTAAACTTGTTACAATATAGATATTAGTTGTTTCCAAAACCTGGATAATGCGAATGCAATGGAGACGTGATCACATGAGATGAAGCAAGTGCACACCACATAGATGCTAAAGCAATTTGAAATTATACAAGAAGATAAATTGCACAAGACAAAATGGATAAAACAAAAATCTAATTAACATGAGATGGCCAAAGTGAAGAATACATATAGGAGAGCACGTAAGTAACTCCTCCACAAAAGGTGGTCAAGGCACCCAAGAATAGACTGTAACTCCTCCATGAAAGGTGGTGACAAGGTGTTGAGAATTGAGAAGTAACTCCCATCAAGGGAGTTACTTATGCCATTCTTATGACACCTATGACACATCTATGACACACATCTCCACATAAGCTAGCCTATCCCACAAATGTATGAAAACTCCATATATGCACAAAAATACAATTTCCCTAATAAAAAAATAGGAAAAAATAAAAACCTACATTAATACCCCCTATAAGCACAACTTAGGTGGGCAGTGTGGAAATATAAAATGGGTATCGACAACTAGGCCTGATGAGGTACCCATGTACAAATGCAATCTCCCATAAGATAGAGAAAAGGAGAAAACCCATAGGAAAAAACTCCCCCCCCAAAAGAGAGACATAAAAGAAAGGAAGAGGCTAGTGCCCCCCCTCGAAGATGATGTTGCTGTAGATGTGGACCGCACCCTAAGAAGAGCTCGTAGATGAATGAACTTGTTCTTAGTAAAAATTTTGGTGAAGATGTCTGTAACCTACTCTGAAGACTAGCAAAATATCAAGTTAATGACCTAACTATGTATAAGCTCCTAAATGAAATGCATGTGAATCTCTATGTGCTTGGTCTGCTAGTGTTGAATTGCATTCTTGCAAATCTAAATGGTACTCTGGTTGTCACAATAAATGATGGTGGGCTACTTGATAGGAATGCCAAACTCAAAAAGAATCCCTTAAAGCCAAATAGCCTCAGTAGCTGCATTAACAGCTCCCTTGTACTCTGCCTCTGTGGATGATATATCAATAGCATTCTATTTCTTGCTAGACCAATTGATAGGACCTAAAACTAGAGAGAAACTATAACTAGAAGTGGACTTGCGAGTCTGTGAATCACCAACCCAGTCTAAATCTATATATCCAACCAAATCAACCTCTATGCCAAATTTGTAATGAATCCCATATCTATGTGAGCCCTATATGTAATGCAAAATCCTCTTAGCTACTTTCCAATGCAACTCATGAGGTTCTTGCATGAATTTGGAGACAAGTCCCACTATATATGATATGTCAAGTTTGGTGTAAGTCAAGTAGATGAGACTACAAACAAGTTATTGATACTGAGTGGCATCAACCAATGGTGAAGAACAATCAACCTCAAGCTTGACTCCTGATAGAAGAGGAGTCGGAGATGGCTTGCAATCAGCCATGTGAAACCAAGACAATAAATCTAGAGCACACTTAGGTTGTCTAAGAGAAATCCCTGAATCTGACTGTGAGATCTTGATGCCAAGAGAGTAGTGCAACAAAGCCAAGTCTATCATGTAAAATCTATCCTAGAGAGATGCCTTCACCACTGCAATAGCCGATGAAGAACTCCCGGTGATCAAAAGGTCATCAACATATAAAACCAAAATCAGGAGTGAATCATCCTATCACAAGAAGTAGACATTGGGGTCAGAATGGCACCTAGTGAAACCCGCTATGAGAAGGAAGGAATCCATCTTAGCATACCAAGCTTGAGGGGCCTATTTGAGGCCATAGATAGATTTCTTAAGTCTGCATACTAAGGAAGAATCTTGAACAAATCTTGGTGGCTGCTCTATGTAGATCTCCTCCTCTAGGTCTCCATGAAGAAAGGCACTCTTCACATCCATGTGGTGCACATCCAAACCATGTGCTATGACAATAGCCAAGGTGAGTCAAATAGAAGTCATCTTTGTAATAAGTGCAAAGGTCTCTGAGTAGTCAATGCCTACCACCTATGAGAAACACTTGGTAACCAATCATGCCTTGTACTTATCAACTGAACCATCTGTTGCAAATTTGGTCTGATATATCCACCTAAATTGAACCATCTTTCTTCCCTTAGGAAGTGAAGTCAAGTCCCAAGTGTGATTTTTGATTAAGGAAGAATATTCTTCCTCCATAGCATTATCCCACTCAGGTACTCGTGATGCCTCTCAAAAAGTCTGTGGATCTGAAACTGAAGTAAAGAAGGCATGTGGATCTCTCTAAAAATCCCCCCTAGTACGTCTATCATCTACGAGATCTCTTGCCCAATTGCTAGCACTCTCAAGTGTTTGTATGGCCCAAAGTGGCCCAGAAGTGGGCAAGTTAGGTGTTAACTCCTCATCCTCTGACTGACTAGAGGTGGATGACCCTGCATCACTATCCTTGCTATCTAAACTCAAATAAGAAGAAGATGTCTCTAGCTCAAGAACCTACTGTGGCTGCTCTAAATCTAATGAGGAATCATCATGAAGAAGTATATCCAATGAGGGAAAAGAAGTTTCAAGTGTTGAGTCTCTAGGACTCTCCTAAAAATGGACACTTCTCTCAATGAACAACTCATGAGTGACTGGATCTAAAAAGTGATACCCCTTAATACCATTTAGATATCCTACAAAGATGCAAGGCTTAGACTGACATTCCATAGCTTTGTGTTTCTTCTTTGGAATGTGGGTCATGGCTAGGGATTTGAAAACCCTAAGGTGCTCAACATCAAGTTTACTTTTATGCCAAGCTTTAAAGGGTGTTATCCTTTTCAAATCTTTGTGAGGAACCCTGTTTTGAATGTAGCAAACATAATTGATGGCTTCAGCCTAGTATTGTGGTGCTAAGGATTTGGAGTGAATAATATAGTTACCTATCTCTTTCAAGAACCTATTTTTGCATTTAGCAACGCCATTCTGTGAAGGACTGTAAGTGACTATGTGCTGCAAATCAATCCCCTTTGTGGTGCAAAATTGCTCAAACGTGATGCTGACATACTCCCCTCCATTATCAGTTTGAAAAACCTTGATGGATTTCTCACTCTGTTTCTCAACAAAAGCCTTGAAGTATAGAAAAATTTCAAACACTTTAGACTTTTGTTTGAGAAAATATATCCAAGTGTACCTAGAGAAATTATCAATGAAAGTGAGGATGTACTTGGCCCTTATGAAAGATGGTTTGGGAAAGGGTCCTGATACATCACTAGGGACTAACTCCAAAGGTTGTGAATCCCTCCAAGCTTTGCCTTTGTCAAATTTTGCTTTGGGATTCTTCCCAAGGGAGCACCCTTCATTAAGTCCTTTTGAGAATTGGACACAAGGCAAGCCAATGACCATGTCATTTTTGCAAAGTTGTTCAAGGTAGCGATAGTTAAGGTGGCCAAACCACTCATGCCACAATTTACTAACTTCATCTAAATGAGTTAGAAATGTTATTGGAGAAGAATTAGGTGAAAAATGTGAGGTGTATAACCTTGCTTGGTGATCTACCCTACCCACTACCACTATAGTATCACTATGCAACTCGCTGATAGCCACTAAATCTGGTGAAAACTCAACTCTCATGGCCTGACCAATGTGAGTGATTTGGTACATTGACATGAGATTGGTTGAAAGAGAAGGAACACTTAGAACATTATTGAATGTTCCTCCTTCCATTTCAATTGACCCTCTCCCTACAATAGAAACTGATGTGTCATCACTAAAACTAATTAAAGTCATGCTACAAGGCTCTAAAGATGAAAACTCAACTAGGGAAGAGCCCATGTGGTGAGAAGCACGTGAATCAATGATCCATGATGATGTAGGAGCTATAGTAGCTACAAGGGCCTTGCCCTTTTCTTTCTCCTTACCCTTTCCTTTTGCCTTGGTAGAATCTTGGGTAGATGAATTCTGCTTGATGGACTCAAGAACACCTATGTTGTGCTTCTCTAGAAGATGAGTTAGGTGATCTATTTGTTTCTTCATTCATTTGTGTTCATCATGCCCTATATTTTTTCAATAGGCACACTTAACCTTCTCCTTCTTAGGTTTATCATTGGAAGAGGAAGACTCAGTGTTATTTTTGGCAGGATTGTTGTTTTCTTTCTTCTTCTCTTGGTCCTTATTCTTTTTCTTCTTCTCCTTTGTTGAAGTCTTATCCCTACCATTTCTAGCTATCAAAGCTTGGGGTTGAGTAGACTTCATTGTGTCCATTTGAATTAGCTTATCTTGCTCCCTAGTCAAGTCGACAATGAATGAATCCAAAGAAGGCATTTTCCATGTAGTACCAAGGGCACTTTTTGCTGCATAGAATGTGGAGACAAAGACTAAATTGTAATCTAAGGGCCTTAAACTTAGTGAAGAAGTCCTTTAGGGTGTCAAAGTTGCTAGGACTTAGACTTATGAGTTTGTTTTCAAGCTCATGTCCTCTCATCTCATCAAGCTTCCTAAATAAGATTTATAAGGTGTCCCATATGTCTTTGGGAGTCTTGAAGGTTTCTAAATGGAAGAGAATTTTTGAAGACATAGACAAGCTCAGTAATCCATAGGCTTCATCACTATGGTTGTACCACTTGACCTTTTCAGCATCAGTGTTGGGTTCTACTTCAATACCCATGGTGATCCTATACAACCCTTTGCTTCTAAGAATGATTGACATCTTAACCTTCCATTCATGATAGTTGAAGGGTGTTAGGGGTTTAAGTTGAAAAGAATCCATTTTAAGCTGAATTTAGGTGAAGTTGTGTTGATTGCAAGTTGTGAAATTATGTAGAAAGGAGAATGAAAGCAAAAACATTGCAAGTGTTGAAAAGCAATCACACCCCCTTGAAATGTTGAGCCCTCCCAAAATAAGCAAGTGCACACTCAAAAGATGTCGGGCTTAGTTGAGAATGCATCTTAGAGCAATCAGTGCAAGACTTAAGCAAACAACATGTCAGACTCAGTCGAAAATGCATCTTGGGAGACCCAAATTTTTTGAACTTTATAAACTAGTGAATTTTTAACAAATAACAAGCCTAGGCTGTGGAGAATTGAATTACAAACACTTTTGCAAAAAAATTCACCCAAATTCAAGCTACCGTTTACAAGATATTAAATGTTCAATTTTCTTGTAAACTAGTGTTTCTGCAAAAAAAAGCACTAAAACATTAAAAAATTCCTATTTTGAGAGAGAAAGTGGCCTTCCAACCACTTGTTGGATTTGGCACAGAGTGGGAAATACAAAGGAGGTCTTTGTGAGGGGGAATTGGCCTCTTGCCAACCTAGGCCTCACCCTTTGTCTTCCACAGGCGAAGATACAAGTTTAAATGTAAACCCCCAAATTATCACGCTGTCTAAAAAACTTAATAGTCAGTCAAATTCACTGATTTTTTTTTACAAGTCAATTTTAACTAAAAAATTAAAGTTGAAGACAAAATTAATAGAATGGCCAAGTATCTAAGGGTCCACATGGGACGCCAAACAAGAAAAAAATGCCATTTTCAAAAAAGCTGCTGGCAAAATTCTCTCACAAAAAAAAGGGGACAGTTCTGATTTACTGGGCAAAGAAAAGTTATGAATCTATAGAATTCAATGCACAACAAGTCTAGCATGCAAAATAAGACCAAAATAAGTTGCCATTTTTAGAAAATTATAGTCTTGATTTTGCTCACTACGCCCCTATACGCTGGATGCCGTATAGGTTCACTTCGCCTTGCTGTAAAGAAGACTTTTGCTGCAACCAGAAGCCCAGGCCGTGAATATCTGCTTGACATGGCTAATGTCTATTTGGTGTGGCTATCTACTTGGCGTGGCTATCTACTTGGCATGGCTATGCTGAAGCATATGAGGTGCAAAACTTTCAAGTTCCAAATGAACAAAGATATATCTTTTCTTGTAGAATGACCAAAACAAAAGAATTCCACTGCCTTTGCTGAAGCCACAACAGATCTATACAAGATGTCTTGGAAAATTATAACTCAGAAGTAATATTTTTTAACAAGTTTTCATATGGATTTGCATGAGTTTTCAAAAAACTCTACCAAAACTCTCAAATGCAATGTAGTTAAACAAAAAAAACTACTAAGAAACCAAAATAAGAATTTTAGAATAAACTAATAGCATAACTAGACACACAATTACCGGAGTTGATCTGATACCATATTGGAGTTGTTTTGAGAATCTGGATAATGCAAATGCAATGGAGATGTGATCACACAAGATGAAGCAAGTGCACACCACATAGATGCTAAAGCAATTTGAATTTATACAAGAAGATAAATTGACAAAAAAAAGTGGAGAAAACCAAAATCTGATTACCATGAGATTACCAAAGTGAAGAATACATATAGGAGAGCATGTAAGTAACTCATCCACAAAAGGTGGTCAAGGCACCCAAGAATAGACTGTAACTCCTCCATGAAAGGTGGTGACAATATGCTAAGAATAGAGAAGTAACTCCCATCAAGGGAGTTACTTATGACATTCTTATGACACCTATGACACATTTATGACACACATTTCCACATAAGCTAGCCTATCCCACAAATGTAGGAAAACTCCATGTATGCACAAAAATATAATTTCCCCAATTAAAAAATAGGGAAAAATGAAAAACCACACTAATATTAGATAGTTGAATTTCGTGTGTTCTTAGGCTAGTGTAAGGTCCATTAAGCCCTAAACTAGGGTTTGGGGAATACAGAGAGATTCCACCATTAAATTTTGTTGAAACTTTGTAAACATATTAAATTAAATGTGAATGAATATATTTTCAAGTTTTATTTGTGATAATGTACATATATGTATAGATATTTAGGACTGTTTTCAAACTAGACCCCACAAACCTAATAGGGGTAAACAACAAGCTTTAGAGCATTGAAAAAGAGACTTAAGGAAATATTTTTGGATTGTAACTTTTTGAATATAAGTAAAAAGATATAGGTCATAATAATCAAGTCTCATATTTAAAACTAGTGAAGCTATAGTCCATACAAATTAAAGAAAGTCCATAAATAGGGCTACTAAGATTATGAGTAAAGTGATAGAATTATGAAGAGTGGTAAATTGGAACTTGGAAAGTGTTTGTAATTTATATAAATTGAATAGAGAGGGTTGATTAAAACCATATAATCATGTTTAATACCATTGAAACCATATATTTACAAGTGAAACTTAGAATCTTGCATAGAGAAGTGAGCTAGTAAGTATTGCTTAAGAAAGTGGATTTTGAAATAAGGTTAATATTGATCATTTGGCATATGATTTGCATCATTTTTTTATTAGCATGAGTGAAATATTCTTGTGTATTATTTAAAATATTTGACATGTGTTTTGAAGTGCAATGCAGGATAGGTAATCAAGGATAGTGTTCTATGGAGAGAGCTAGCATGGATGAAGATGATTTGGTTAGGATAATGACATATAAAATTTCTCTATTAGTTATGAGTATGGAGGCTATAGAGGATACTCTCAAATGGAGAGAATTAAAAAATGTGATAGAGAGAGAAGGTGATGATAGGCAACAAGTTCAGTTAGTACCTTTGCAAGCAAGGATGGAAAAGAGAGGAAATAGAGAGGTGGTTCAAGAGAGATCACAAAAGAATACAACAAAAATTTAAGAAAATAACATGGGGTATCACCATGAAAGGTAAGTTACAACATTTGAAAATGATAGATTGAGAAGAGATGAAGCTCCAATGAGACAAGGACTAAGATAGAGATTTTAGGGGCAATATTGGAATTACCATAAAGAGGGACATAAGGCAGTATACAGTAGCAGAGAGAAGAGAATGAGGAGAGAATGCATGATAAGAATGAGTCATTACTCATAAGGAGAGTCTTATTACATTAGAATCAAGTTAAGGAACCAAACCAAAGGAGAAGTCTATATAGAGGCAAGTGCAAGACAAGAGGTAAAGTATGCAATTTGGTAATTGATGGAGGTAGTACTAATAAAATTCTTTCTTTGGAGATGGTGTATATTTTAGGATTGAAGAGGATGCCACACCTTCAACTATATAAGGTTCCATGGGTTTAGAAGGGTCATCATTTACTAGTAAGTGAACAAAGTTAGGTTAAATTTTAGATAAGTGGATATAGAAGTGAAGTGTTATGTGATATTTTGTCTATAGATGTGTGTCATTTGTTATAAGGTATACCATGCTAGTTTGGTAAACATGCCATACACAATGGTCAAGCAAATACATACACCATTAAGCAATATGGGAAGGTACATACATTAATCCCACTGAAGGGTGAAGAAGAGAAAAGAGATGAGAGAATAATGATGATGATGATTATGACAAGGTAGTATTGGAGTAAAACAATGGATATTTTGGGTTTGGTCAAATAACCTGAAGAAGACAAGGTAAGATGTTTTGAATTGATTGATATGTTACAGTATTATGAGTCCACAAGGATGGACATGAGTGAGATAATAAAAGAGTGCAAGGTGACATCAAATAGTTTCCCAAGAGAAGAAGATATAATACCCAAGAGAGTGCTCAAGGCAGAAGGTAGTCAAGATAACCATGGAAACCAAACCTATGTGAAAGAGTATAGCAGTATAATGATGGATATTATAGTTAATATGGAGAATAAATAGTTTGGATATGAAACTATGTAAGCTAATAAGAAGTTCGAGTTAGAAATGTACAAACACCCAACCCATGAGAGAGTCATGAAGCCTATAAATTATATTGATAATGAGTTGGTTTGTGATGAAAATGCAAGGAGCAAGTAGAAGACAAATAAGGGTGTATCTACAACCTAAAGTGATTGAGTTAGCTAAGAAAAGATTGGATGATAGTCTTAAACAAGAAGAGGATGTTGCTAAGATGGGAAATATGAAATAGACCCATGAATAATGTAACCATGAAGGAGTGACCAATAAAGAAGATGGGATAGTGAGAATGAGTATGTGGCCTTTGTAAGTGTAGGAATTAGAAAGCATTCATGAAGGTATTAAGTAACAAATTAAGAGTCTAAATGAGCATGAGATAAGTAAGCAACAAGAATATGTTATGTATGAAGTGGAATGGGAAGCACAAGAAGTGTGGATGAAGGAATAAGAATTCAAATTTGTAGAAGTGGTTGATAATGGAGTTAAGGAGGAGAATCAATATGTAGAGGAGAAAGAGTGGTATACACCTACCAAGCAAGAAGAAGATGGCAACAGACATGTTTTACTTAACACTATTGTTTCATGTGTAGGTATGAAGATGAAGAAAAGAAGGACTAAAGATAAGGCCCAAGATCATGTTTACCTCTATTAGAGGCAAGTAAAATCTAATGCTTTCTACAAGGAGGTTCAATGCTAGTAGATAATATCATATGCCAAGGGGATCACCAAACAAATGTGGTAAAGATTTTTCCAGCTTGGTAGTATGATGCAGGGGCATCCTATAAGGACCCAAAAATTTGTTCAATTTTGTATTATAATGGTATATTAGATGTATTATAGGTGTTAGAGGTCATAAGTGGTCCATGGTGAAGTCTAGGTTGTCTTAAAGTGCACAGAATTTAAATTATTCATTTTCCTACTAAAAGCATTATTTGAAAATTTGAATCTTAATGAGCTTTTGTAAGGATCTTTATGTTATTATAAAGGTGGTAAGATGTTAAACACACTTATGAAAGGGGTTTTGATACTTTATAAGGTCCATCAAATGTCATGAGTTGAAGAAAAGAAGGAATAAAGATAAGGCCCAAGATCATGTTTACCTCTATGAGAGGCAAGTAAAAGCTAATGCTTGTTATAAGGAGGTTCAATGCTAGCAGATAATATCATATGCCAAGGGGATCACCAAACACATGTGGTAAAGATTTTTCTAGCTTGGTAGTATGATGCAGGGGCATCCTATAAGGACCCAAAAATTTGTTCAATTTTGTATTATAATGGTATATTAGATGTATTATAGGTGTTAGAGGTCATAAGTGGTCCATGGTGAAGTCTAGGTTGTCTCAAAGTGCACAGAATTTAAATTATTCATTTTCCTACTAAAAGCATTATTTGAAAATTTGAATCTTAATGAGCTTTTGTAAGGATCCTTATGTTATTGTAAAGGTGGTAAGATTTTAAACACACTTATGAAAGGGGTTTTGATACTTTATAAGGTCCATCAAATGTCATGAGTCTTAGATCATGGTTATATATAGGTCCTCTTTTGTAAAGTCATGAAAATGCAATGTAAGAACAAGACCTCTACATGGAAAAAGGGATTCAAGAAGTAGTTATGAACTTTATTGAAGTTGATAGGAGTCTTGGAGTTAGTTTTGTGTTAGTTAGATGATGATCCCATTCTAATGGTGGAATGGAGAGATGAATTTATTGAACAAGTTTGTGAAAAGGGGAGATTGAAAAAAATAGCAACCCCTATTTTTGAAATGAATAGGTGCAGGCCTTGTTGAGGTCATTTTAGTATTGTTGCTGATTACATGGATAATTTTAAGGGATGAGTATAATTGGGAATTTTTAAAAATAGTGATTTAAGGATACATTCATTTATGATTGAGAGATATGAAAAAAGGAATAGTGAAAGGATAAACCTTGTTTTAATAAATGTGTTGAGAACCCTATGTTGTGTAAATGTCTTGAATGATTGAATATATTTCTAGGTTAAATGATTAAATGGAATTTGTCAATTTTTATATATGTTCTTGAATGTGTGTATAAAAATTTGAAGATGTGAGTTTCCAGGATTAGAACTCAAGTATTTAATCTTTATTTATATTATGTAAACAAACCCCTGTTAGAGAATCTTTAATTATACATAGATTGTATTTGGATTTTAATTGATTGAATGCTATTTGAACTGTAGTGTCACATGTTTCTTAAGGTTGAGTTATTTTTTTTAGAGGGAGAAATATAAAACTATAAGAAACCATTTGTAAATAGTCTACCAAAATGGACCCCTATTTTCTATAGTAACCATTGTCAAGGTGAACTATGCTTCATGTTCTTGCAAAGATGTGTAAAGGATCACGTTAAAAAGATAAAAAAAATATTTGGTAAGTGTATTATAAATATTTAAGAGTGGTTTGATATTTTTTTGGTCAAAAATCGAAGTAAGAGTCTATAAACCCTAACATAGACTTGTGATGGTCATTTACTTGCCTAGTCAACTATAGTTTTTTTGGAAAATCATAGATAGTAAATTGATAATAGAAAACCAATGATTTTAGAACCTAAATGAGGTAAATAAAAACCTATAAAATCCATTTTTAAAATTTTAAACTTGTTATAACACACACAATAGAATTTAGTGTGTTCTCATGTTAGTGCAGGGTCCATTAAACCCTAAACTAGGGTTTAGGGAATACAAAGAGATTAAATTGTTAATTTTTTAAAAAAAACCTTAAATTTAAGGTGAATGAATATATTTTCAAGTTTTATTTGTGATAATGTACATACAAGTACAAATATTCAGGACTATTTGTAAACTAGACCCTACAGACCTAATAGGGGTAAACAACAAGCTTTAGAGCATTACAAAAGAGACTTAAGGAAATATTTTTGGATTGTAAATTTATGGATAGAGGTAATTAAAATAATGTTTAAAATTTTAAATTAGTATATGTATGGTTCTTACAAATCAAATAAATTCAATAAATAGGGCTACTAGGACTGTGAGTAGAGTGACAAAATTGTGAAGAGAGGTAAATTAGAGCTTGAAAAGTGATTATGAGTTATATGAAGTGGATAGAGAGGGTTGATGAAAACCATATAAGCATGTTGAATACCATTAAAACCATATATTGACAATTTAAACTTATAGTATTTCATAGATAACTGAGCTAGTAAGCATTACTTAAGGAAGTGGATTTTGAAATAAGGTTAAAAGTGATCATATAGCATATGTTCTGCATCACTTTCCCAATAGGTTGCTTGGTTTCCAAACTAATATTAGATAGTTACTATTGAAGTAGGTTTAATTGTATAGTTATTTAATATGTATCCCACATTAATACATTTACATGAGACATCTTCATTTTTTATAATGTTAGTGAAATAGCCACTAACCTTAGCTCATCCACTAATAGGAAAAATACTATCTATACCTTGAGAATTATGAGGTGTGAGAGAGTTTATAACATTATGAATTATTTTTTAACTTGTGTATATGTAATTTCATTAGACATACCTACCCTTTGATATGTTTGAGCATTTATTGATTGACCATTAGTAGCCCCTTGAACTTCTTCAACTACCTTTCTCTTTGCCCTTGTGTTTACAACTATAGGAATTGAATCCTTGATTGGATACCTTTGATAATTCATAGTAAATGAATCATATTTATAAAAATTGACTAATTTATACCCCACTTGAGCACTCTTACCATTATTCTCTCCTCCATTTGGTACCTCATCTTTAGTCATAGCTGGCATAGTTCCAAAACTTGCCATGAAGGCTTTATTAAAGGACTTATTAACATAGGAAGATGGATCATGAGGTTGAATATCATGCTCTTGGGCAAGGTTATTTTGAGTAGGAAATAATGGTATTGAATTGAAAGGATAATTTGGGCTATATCCATTATATGACTTGGCTTGAACAAGCTATCTTTGACCTTTAGAAAGACCTTTCAAAGGTGGCCTATTTCCTTGATAGTTAGGGTAGGATTGAATATTCTGATAGTGGATTTGAAAAGTCTTTACTTCATTATATTTGATGATCCTCTTTAGACATAATATCTTTTGCTCCATTACTCCCATTCTTTTGACCTCATTAGAATTACTTGGTTGACTAGGGGAAGCAAGGTTATGTTTAGGTAAATGAATAGGAGCAATAATAGATGTAGGTGTTTTAAAATCAAGGAATATAGGCATGAGATGTCTTGGGGTAATCTTACCTACCTAAATCAAATAATTATATACCCTAATGGCCACTTCATATGGATTAGGCAATGTGATTCCTCCCATAGATTATATCATCATAGTAATGAAACTATCTAAAAATTTAAAATAGTAAAGAAAAGCATGGTGAGCTATGGGTATTACCAAGATTGGGATCCTATTCCATGTCTTATAAAATATTATGTTAATGTCTTGAATGAATTATTGAGGTGTTCTCCTTGTGTTTCTTATCTACTTAGTTACTAATAGGTTATCACTCTTGTCCTCAACTCTTCTCCCTAATGCATCTCCCAACTCATCCCATGTGGTGATTGATTTAGGTGGAAAAATTCCATACCAGTCAATAACTTTTCATTTGAAAGAGATAGCCAACAACCTAATGGATATTCTCTTCAATGATGTGATGGATATTGTAAAAGATATAAATTTTTATTATATTCTCCATAGGGACAATGGTAGACTCACTAGTATATGATGAAACACTTTTGAGGGTAGCTATGGGAATATCATCATAATGGGAAATCCTTATAGGAATATATCTATTGAAGGCAATAACAAGAAATTTCTTTATCATGGTAGATTTAGGAATTTTCAAGAATGGTCCTATCAAAAAAATTCTTATAGGCTTATGAGCAAGGTATGACTTCTTTGGATAAGGATGAGTATAAGAAAATCTACTTGTTTTGTATGAATAATGAGGAGGATCTTGAAATTCAAAAGGGATTCCCTTGGTAAGAGACCTTGTGTTTAAATTAGGAATGAAATAGTGCACTAGTTTGAAACCAAGATTGAAATGTTGGAGTTGCTAGATACTAGAGGAAGTGGACTATTACAACTCCTTGTTGTCAAGACTAGTATCCAGCTTGAATAATATTATTGGATTTCATGTCCCATTAGGCATGCCAAAACTGTTATAGCCTAAATTTTCACCCTGGACAAGTCAAGTAGACCTTTTCACATTTGGGGTAACATGGAACTATCTCTACGTATAGAGAAACTACTACAAGAGATAGATCTCTAGATTTGAAAGGGCTATCTCCCTTGATCTATCTTATAGGATTAAAAGACACTAGGCTAATTACTATTGAGGGTGAAAAGGGAAGAAGGAAACATAAATCAACCTAAAATAATGAATTTACCAAAGATAAGTCTACAAAACACACTTACATCTATACTAAGAAAGAAGATCAATAAAATTGACCTTAACTCAATGTTCTATCATAAGTGTTGTTGAGTAAAACACACCTTATTTTCCTAAAAATGGGGACCCTATCAAATTTTTTGTCATTTACCCTAGGACATACCTTACCATTTATTCCACATGATATAAAACCATTTTCTTGATGTTAAATTTTTTAAATTCATGTGGGTCCATAATGGATATTAATGAGTACCTTTTAAAAAATGTTTTACTAATATTTAAGTTCATTAATTTTATAATGATCTAATTTGTTTAAAAGTGCTCTTGCGAGGTGTTACAAGTTGAAGATCAAGGTATGGTCTCTAAAATACAATAAAAAGCATTAATTAAGGTTTCAAAATCATATTATTACTTTGGATATGTCAAAAATTGTATTCAATACTATGTCATACCTTGGTTTTAAGTTTCAAATTAAAAGGTCCAAGTCAAATTATATACTTATGGTTTGTGAAATTTGGATTATCCCTTTTTATTATCACACAAATCACTAACTTTTGCATCTTTTGCCTTCACATAGTATCCCAATGCCAGCCTAGACTCAATCGACGTACAAAGGTATTACATGCATTGGTCACTTGGTCATAAAGTTTGGGACTTAGTGCATACATTTTATCCTTGAAAATGGTCTACTACCTAGTGACCTAGCCAGAACATGCCACTTGGAATTCAATTACAACATTTCTAATTTATAAAGGAATCATGAAAGGTATTCCATGTAACATCTCCATCACATCATGCCACTTAGAATCTAATCATGATATTTTAGGGACCTTATTTCTTTCTCAAGTCTCATGATCAAGTGACTTAGTAGGAATGTGTCACTTGTCATTTGATCATGGAATTTCATCCTATAGAGAAGAGCAACCTAGTTAAGGCATTTCATGTGGCATTTAGTCACAACCTTCTAAGACCCTGGTTATTTTTAATATCTTGTGATAGAGTGACCCAACCACATCATGACACTTGGTATTCAATCACACCCTTTTTGACCCTAAGGCTATGATGCAAAGTTGAATTCTAAAAACACTACAAGTACACAACAAGGTGATATTTATCACTTGGTATCTCAATCTTGGATAGCTAGATGCTATGTAGATGCCACCCTGTAGCTAGAAATAATAGGTTAATTACATGTGTACCCTTAACTTCATGGTAATACATGATCAACCAAAAATATGAAACCCATCAAAGAGAAATCCAATCAAAGGCCAACATATGTAAAAGTGCTACAGTAGTTGGGCCCATCGATAGTCTCATATAAAAATGATACATGATAGTGAGAGCAAGTAAAAGCCTATCACTTAAAAATTTAGAAGGGGTCCCAAGACCACACCAGCCCAAAGCAAAAGGGGTCGAATAATGAAATATCAAAAGGATCATAAGCAAATAAAAAGATGCCACTTGGTATAATATTGCATAACTCACTTAAATATCCTAATATTTCAAATAAAAGGCTAAAATGCATGAAAAAGATGCTAAGTGTTGAATGCATTTCAAATTACAACACCTAAAAAACACATAGTTATCTATGAAGTTCTAGTTTTAGATGTGAATTGAATGTTGATGGGGCTCATTTTGGTAGTTATAAAGCCAAGTCATCTCAATGGAAAAGTCAAGCCTATGATGTGAAGACACATGGATGAATCAAGAGAAGTGATTGGCTAATCTCCAAAAGTGTATTTTTGAAGCCATTATAACAAAAATGAAGATCTACCCTAGATTTAAATTAAAGCAACTAAAAGATACTTGCTACTTATGACTCATATCTTGTAGTTCAAAATTATAAAAATATAGAGCTTAAATCTTGTAGTCTCAAGGATTTGTAATCACTTTCAATTTTCATTTGCTAAAAATCTCTGAAGTTCACTTTGTTGTTCACTAAATACTTATGTGCATTCATCCATCATCGAGATAATACACATGTTTCTATGCTATATTCGCTTTCTACATTCAAAGAGAGAATAAGAAACTAAGAGAAATGGTCTAAGGCATGTATGTACCTGGACGAAGTCATGTGTACCATTATCCAGACGTCGTGAGAACTCCTCTTTGGTTGTGGAGGATGACACGTGCAAAAGAAAGAGACTAAGACAAAGAAGGTGTTAGATGAGGAGATGGTGGGTTGCCAAGCAAAAGCTTGATCCCAGAAGCAAAAGATTGAATGATGTCAACCCACTGATTGATAAAAGTAATGTTTGATAAAAGGCAGAGTAATAAAATAATGAAATGATTAAAGACTGAAAAGGAAATAGAAGCAAATGCTTACCTGAATGTTGATGTCAGCCCGATCACAGTCACCGATGTCGGTGGTCCTACCGGCATCAGTTGTCAAGGTCTACCGACGTCGGTTAGTCTGTCGATGTCAGTGGGGGCAGTGGTCTCTGTGGCTGGCGTCGTTCAGGGTAGTAGTCTGTGGACGAAGTCTGGATGAGTTTTTGGTCTGTGGATGGGTCTGAGAAAGGCTATGGGTCTAGTTGAATGGTCTGGGGGTCTGGCTCTGAGACTCTGGTTGAATGCTCTATATAGGGATTTTGTAGGCAAAAAGAATGGTCTAAAATAGGGACCAAATAGAAGATGGAAGCAACAAGGAGATAAGGATTTGGGTCTAGTCTGGTGATAGTATGGCTTAGAAGCAATAAATAGAAAGCTGATTACAGAGACATTCTAAGCTATTGAAAATGACATAACAGAAGAGTGCTTACCTCTTGCCTACTGAAGAAGTGTAGGATCCTAGGTTGCTGATATACCTATTGTTGATGTAGAACACTATTGCAAGGTGGGGCTCCTGATACCTATTGTGCTTGCTGGTGTAGAAGCCTGCTATGTGTACCTGAGGGAGAGAGTGAGAGGTCTGGCAGAAGGATTGGTCGATTGATTGATCCGAGTGTAAGATTCTAGAGTCGGATGAAGAGTAGGGGTAAAGGGGGGATAATGGATGTAGAAAACCATTATGAAGGAAACTGACACTGACAATACCGCTGACGTCGATCGACAGTTGACCGATGTCGGTAGCTAGAATGTAGGAAAAAGGCTAAAAATAGCGTTTTGTCCATTTTCCCAACTGCCAGGTTTAAGTGGCGGGGTAAGAAATGGTCAAGAGAGGTTAAATGGGTGCGAGGATGAGGAATAGGTCATAAATGGGTCATGGGGGGATGAAGGGAATCCAAAGAAGGGCATCCTAGGGTGGTGAGGTGGTAAGGAAGAGAGAATTATTAACTTAAAATAAGGTAATTATTTCAAATTAACAAGACATGGGTTAGGAGTGGTTAAGTGGACCAAAGGGGACTAAGGGGGGGAGAAAGGACCAAGGGAGTAGACATGATTTCAGTGTCTACACTTTTCCCTTTTTGTTTTGTTGGTTGTTCTGGACGAACTACAAGACAAAAATAGGAGTTGATTGCCCCAGGTGTGGGATAAAGTTGATTTTGTCTTGTTGGTTGTTTAAGTGAATTGCAACACAAAAATAAGAGGGTTGGTTGCCCCGATGTGGGATGAGGTATTCCCCCTCAAAGTAGGAGTCGAGGGAAGGGAACTTGAGAGTGAGTGCCACTTTGATAGAGAGATGGATAGAGAGGGTGAGGATCAAGTGTGAACGCTGTAAAGGGTGAGATTGCATGTGTACCACACCATGGGATGGACAGGTCAAATTATCACAGGTCAAGGTCGAGGAGTGCCAAAATTGAAATAAATAGGCCCCATCATTTAGTCATAGCTAATCGGGTTATTCAATCTAAGCTGAAGCTCCAATGGTCGTCATGTTTTAGGTATCTCGGGCTCAGGAAGTGCTCTTGGAAACATGAAAATGTCATAAGTAGTGGGGATCAACTGGCTTGCGATCCTATACTTGTGAAGGTCATAAATAGTCTGCACAAAATTTTGCTAACCATTCATGAAGTAGCATACATGAAAAAACAACCAAGGCAACGTTTGTCTTGGAAGTGGTCGGAGTCAGAGGAGATGGGCATGATCTCTAAAGTGGTTGGTCGAGATGAGGCTGAGATAGATAACTGGTCGAATGTATGGGCAGACGAAAGGAAAAGTGTGGTTGAGCTAACCTCAGAAGATGTGTGATCTGAGTGCTACCTACATAGCCCTTGTGTGAAGGGCCTCAGGCCAATGTAGTTCTCCCTAAAAGGGAGGAAGGGTCAAAGTGGTTTATTGGTTTTGGTCTTGGTTAAGGTCATGGTCAAAAAGAGGAAGGTTTATCCATCAGAGAGATGAATAAATAGAGGTGGTCAAGATAACCCCAGAAGACATCGTATCATCTGAGTGCTGCCTACATAGCCCTGGTCTTAGGGCCTCAGACCAATGTAGTTCAGACTAGTTGAGAAGATTGGTCGCTGATTAGTTTGGTCATGTGTCGAAATGATGAGGAGAAAAAGATGTTACAGCCTTTTCCAAATGGTGTATGCTGTAACATTGGTTGAGGGGTCTTTCATCCCTAGCAATTTTCCATATTCATGATGGATGTATGCTAAAAATGAATTGAGTTCTACTTATGCTTCAGCAAGTATTGGTTTATGCTTAACATAAATTGTGTAGTCCATAGTCTCCATGTGTATTGGTGTCCATAGAAACTAGTGTGAATAGGCTATGTGAGTGGTCTGAAAAGAAATTGGGTTGAGTTGGTTTGACAAATGATGAAGTTCAAATGTGACCAAAATGTAAGCAAAAAGTGAAAGGCATAATCGCTCTTTCATTGACAAGGACTAGAATGATAGCATAGATAGGGGTTGTTAGAACAAAGAGCCCCATTCATGCATTGCGTCGTTGACCATGGTTGTGTTAAAATGGTAATCGAATCACTTTGACATTAAAGTGAGCTCGAAGTCCCTTAAGCAGGTGTTATGATAGGAGGAGGATAGGGTAATTCATTTTAAGAGTAGGGATAACCTTTCCCCTTTTTATAGGAGACCCTGAGACAACTACAAGCCAAGTCCATGACCCATTTTTTTTTGGTGCAGACTGATCAATGTAGGAAGTCTACATAGAGATGTCATTTTGCTTGGTGGTCATTTGTGAAGCTGATCAATGCGGGAAGCTTCTAAGAAAGATTGTTGTTTGTAGCAAGATTTAGTCATAGCCATCCTTCGAGGGAGTGGTCTATATTTTTGCATTATATGCTTTTGATATGACTTTGGCCTAGCTGTCCTTCAAGGGAGCAGTCTAGTAATACAACAATTATGTAGCTATCCTTCAAGGGAGTAGTCTACATTTAGAGTTTATGACCTTTGATATGATAGATATCCCATTTTTTGACATGTTTTGTTGACTGAAGTTTTTAGCCATGGACAAGCCTCTAGAAGTTTAAGGGTCCCTTTTATTAGGACAAAACATTCATGCTTGACAAAAAAGGTTGACCAGTGTTGGGAAATAGGGTTGAAAGGAATAGGAATGACAATGACAGGGGGTTGCTCAAGAGACGAGCTTAGGTAAAACGTCAAGTGATCGAGTACTTGACTAACAATAGAATGGTCGAAGATGCAAGGCATAAAAAGGGCTTAGGTTCTAATAAGTCCCTGGGCCATGCTTGTGCGTTATGATAAGGTTTGAGTTAATTAGGAGCAAACTTGCCCCATTTGCCTCTTTCCAGATTGGTCACGTGTTGATTGATGTTGGATGTGAAGTTGGTTGATATGGTCACTGATTGGTTGAGACTGGTTGAATGTTTGGTCAAGGGTCAGGATGATGGATATTTGGTCGATGATTGGTCAATGGCATGGTCAACATCTGGTCATGGTCAATGTTTGGGTGAATGTCTGGTCAATGTCTTGGTCAAAATTTGGTTGAGGTCTTGGTTAATGTCATGATCGAGGTTTGGTCGATGCCTGGTTGATGTTATGGTTAAAAGGTTGGTTGAATGTTTGGTCAAGGTTTGATAGGTCAAGACTGGTTGAGGTCAGGTTGATATTTGGTTGAGATTTGGTTGAGGTTTGGTCGATGGTTTGGTCGAGGTTAGGTTGAATGTTTGGATAAGGTTGGGTTGAGGTTTAGGATTAAAAGAGTGATTGATATTTGGTTGAGATTGGGTTGAAGGGTTGGTCGAGGCTTGGATGAACGTTGAATTCCCCCAATGGCTAGGGAGAATGTTTGACAGATTAGTCAAGGTTGGTTGAGGCTTAGTGGTCAGATTGATTGTGTTGATGTTGAATAAGGGGGTTAAAGGTAGTAAAGGGACCATAGTCTAGAGTGGAGATCCCAATTTAGGTGATGATGTTTGAGAAGCATGGGTTGGTGATGATGATTTGTCGAAGGGGTGGTCAAGAGGATCCTTGATGAGAAGGGAATCCTTTCTCCATTGTTAACGAATGATAGCTTTGAGAGCACAACAACGCTCAGTGTCATGTCCCAGAGTGTGATGATAGTGGAAAAATTTAGAGTTGTCAAACCTGGTCTTGATCCTAGAGTCAATGAGTGGGGTGGTGTTGAAGGCTTGTTGCTAACATGGTCGAGAAGAAAGGTGTCATTCCCCAGACATTGGCAAATGATAACCTTGAGGGCACAAAAATGCTTAGTGTCATGCCCAGGCATGCGATGATATGCACAAATCTGAGTGTCATCAAACTAAGGTGGTTTTGGTCTGAGAGATTGATATGGTTTAAGAGGCGAGAGATTGATGTGAGAAGACTTCAACAATTGCCGTAACAGCAAGGCATAAGAACCTGCTAATGGGTCTGTGTGTCTTGTTGTAATGGGGGTTGATGACTTTGCTTTAGGAGGCATTGGTGGATGGATTGGAGGAGATATATGTCTGATGGGTTGAGAGAGTAATGGAGGTGAGTTGCCTCTGTGAAGTATGGGAGTAGGAAGCACTCCTATTAAAGTGGACGGATGTGGGCCCAAAATTGAAGGTAATGACGAAGGTGGGGGAGGAGTCCTCCAGTGTAGTTTAGTGGCCTTTTTTGGTTTGGGTTGAGGGCCACCATTGTGTGAGGCAACGTTAGATATGGGTTTGGGTTCGGATGTGGATGGAGATGAGTGAGATGTAGCAATCTCAAGCAACAAGTAAGAAAAAACTGTGACTGGGTCTTCTTCGATCGAAGTGGGCGGAGAGACTGGGTCTTCTCTTTGTGGAGAAGAAATAGGAGAGTGTGGCTCCTCAAGAGGGCAGAGGGCAGGGATGATGGTGCCTTCTACTTGTGGAGGAGAAATAGGGGAATAAGGGTCTTCCACTTGTGAAGGATATTGGTTCGGGACAAGAAGCGAGACCGTGTTGACCATGTGTATGTCATGCTTGTGGGAGCTATCGGTCACGGTCTGGACATTGTTTTGGGTAGGCAGATGATTAGGAAAGGGTTGATTGAAGATATCAATGTGTTGTTTGGGTGGGGTGTTCAGGTTATCCAAAATAAGATCCCCCTTGTCGATCATGTCTTGGATGATGTTTTTTAAGGTTCAGCAATTGTCGATGTCATGGCTATGGATGCGATGAAAGTGACAGAAGTTAGCCTCCCTATACCATGTAGGGAGGGATTTCGAAGGGTCAAATTAAGGTGGTTAGATTGGAGGGAGATTGAGGACCCCCTGCTTGACGAGTTTTTCCAAAACGGAAGCGTATGATTCTTCAAGCGGAGTGTATGAACGCTGGATGTACCGTTGTTGGAATTGTTTGGTAATGCTTAAAGATGTAGAAGGTTGAGAGTGATTAGTTGTTATCAAGGATGGTGATCTAATGACCACAGTGTTGGCCACTCCTTTGGGCTTGGAGTGGGAAGAAGAAGGTCTGGAAGAAGAAGGGTCATTGGCTTTTGCGTTGGTATTACGCAATTTGACCTTATCCTCTTCAATGGCGCAGAGTTCAAGCTTTCGAGCCATGGTGAAAGCTTCATCGAAAGTGTGGAATGTTTGAACCCACAAGGTGGAAGAGATGTGTCTGGCACATGCTCGAGAAAAGATCTCGATGATCTTAGGTTGAGGCAAGGAGAAGGAGAGTTGGTTAATCAAGCCTCTCTAAAATCGACTATTTATTCGTCATCAAATTGCCTGATGGAGTAAAGGTCTGTGATTGAGACTTGTTTGGTGATATTGATAGAAAAATGGTCGAGAAATAATTGGGCAAGTTGAATGAATGAAAAGATAGAATGTCTAGTAAGAGAGCTATAACATTCAAGGGCGAGGCCAAAAAGTGACATGGGGAATGTGCGTAGAAGTAACGCATCGTCATGGGCTATGAGGTAACAAGCATGTCTGAATGCCCATAGATGCTGTTGTGGGTCTTCTTTACTCTAGAAGAGAGTAAATTTAAGAAGCTCCCACTAGTTGGGTTATGGTCGGATCGGGACAGAAGGATGGATGGGTTCATTACAAATTTGCTCATACGAGAGAGCATTGGGTGAACCAAAAATAGAGGTCTCGAGACTGGACATTTTGTCCATCAACATTTTGATGAGATATACTGATGGATTGGTAGATGGGGCACCCCCTAGGTTGTAGGGCACTTGAAAGGTGCTAAAAGGGAAATGCGACTTAGTCAGTTGCACTTGTAGGGGCGCAACATATGTGTAACTAGTCGCAGGGACAGAAGTGGAGGCCAAAGGTGGTTGGGTTATGGAAGTAGAAGGCATAAGTTGAGTAGATACCACCAAAGGTGGTTGCGTGGTGGCATTGACAAAGGGGGAGGTAGACACTCTTGCATTTATGGGTGTAAGAGTGTGAGGGGTTGAGACAATCAAGTTCTGGTATGATGTAGAACTTGGTTGAATTGTGTGTGGTTGAGGGGGTAATGGAACCCCAATGGAGGTCAGTCTAAAAATAGATGGGGAGGCCAAACTTTGCATATTGGCCATGGTCAGGTTAATGGTTGAGGCAAAAGACTGGATAGCGAAAGGTGTTAGTGTCATTGCCGCTTCACTCGAAAGGTCTCACGTTGGGTTTCTTGCGAGATAGTTTTAGAGCGCTGTGACATTGAGGTTCAAGAATCTTTTGAAATCTTGGTCCCCTTCAGGGATAATGGGAGACTGAGTTGGGGTCGGTCTATGAGTGGTACTCCATTATAGGATTGGTTATGGATAGGGAAGGTGAAAGTGATTGATGGCTTGCTTGGTCAAGAAGGGCCTTGGTTTGACTGCGTGTCAAAACCATTCAAGGCAAGAAGAGGGTCAGGTTTCAGAAACTATGTTTTTTTCCAAAAACTCAGAATGGGTTTTGGTAGAAAAAGGGTTGGGTTTTAGGCTACTATTTTGGAAAAGGACTGTGACAGTGACCGACGTCGGTTAAAAAACCGATGTCGGTGGGGATAGATGGCCGACGTCAGTCAGATAACCGATGTCAGTGAGAATGGTTACCGACGTCGGTGGTAAAATCGATGCCGGTGACTATGGTTTCTAGAAACTTAGAAAATTTGAAGATTCTTTGGAAAAAAAGGAAGAAGAATGTCCTCACTAGCTCAAACAAGCAAATAAGAATAGAAAAGATGAAGAACACAAGCAGATCCTAAGTGTTAAATCCTAAGAATCAAATTTTAGAATCCTGTTGGCTTATGCCTTAAAGTGATGTTTGGGAAGGTTGGCTTGTAGAAGGGTCCTAGAAGAGGTAGTCTATGGATGGTTTCAGGTTTGTTTAGGTGCTCAAGAGTCTGGGTTAGGTTCCGTACATGGCCTAGTGCTAAGGAACAAGATCCCCTCACTTCACGAGCCCAGTGATAAGCTGGTCTCGCTTAGCCAAAATATACTTTCCATAGAGATTATCCTCTGCCAGAGAATAGAGTGGGCTTTCCCCTTGGTGATGAAATCCAAGTGGGATTGTCAGGACAGGTAAGGTATCCGCTGGGTGATGAAATCCCAGTCGGGCCTTGTCTCAGGGGAGTTTGATGTTTGATTTGATGCAAGTGGTTTGGTTGTGTAACATAAAGTGGACTACAATTAATTCATGATGCAATTTGTTAATTACTAGGTGTGGACTAAGAAATGCAAGAAAGCAGAAATGAAAATGCAATGTGTTTTAAACCCAAGTTGAAATGTTAGTTTGTATGAAAACAAGTTGAGAAAGGGTTGAAGAATATGACTTTTGACTAGTTTGAAATGCAAGAAAAAAAAGAAAGGTTCTTTTTAATCCTACTTATGATGTCATTTAGAAGAGAAGAAAGAGGTGAAAAGGGAGAAACCTAATGCACCTATATGAATAGAAAGAAAAGGAACCCAAGGAAGACCCTAAGGTCCCACCGGGCGTGCCAGAATGTTTCTATGCTATATTCACTTTCTACATTCAAAGAGAGAATAAGAAACTAAGAGAAATGGTCTAAGGCTTGTATGTACCTGGACGAAGTCGTGGGCACCATTATCCATACATTGTGAGAACTCCTCTTTGGTTGTGGAGGATGACACCTGCAAAAGAAAGAGACTAAGACAAAGAAGGCGTTAGATGAGGAGATGGTGGGTTGCCAAGCAAAAGCTTGAACCCAAAAGAAAAAGCTTGAAGGATGTCAACCCACTGATTGATAAAAGTAATGTCTGATAAAAGGCAGAGTAATAAAAGAATGAAATGATTGAAGACTAAAAAGGAAATGGAAGCAAATGCTTACCTAAATGTTGCTGTCGGCCCGATCACAGTCACAACGTCGGTGGTCATACCGGAGTCGGTTGTCAAGGTCTACCGACATCGGTTAGTCTATCGATGTCGGTGGGGGCAGTGGTCTCTGTGGCTAGCATTGGTTAGGGCAGTAGTCTGTGGACAAAGTCTGGATGAGTTTTTGGTTTGTGGGCGGGTCTGAGAAAGGCTATGGGTCTGGTTGAATGGTCTGGGGGTCTAGCTCTGAGACTCTGGTTGAATGCTCTGTATAGGGTTTTTGCAGGCAAAAAGAATGGTCTGAAAGAGGGACCAAATAGAAGATAGAAGCAATAGGTAGACAAGGATTCGGGTCTGGTCTGGTGATAGTATGGCTTAGAAGCAATAAATAGAAAGCTGATTATAGAGACATTCTAAGCTATTGAAAATGACATAACAGAAGAGTGCTTACCTCTTGCCTGCTGAAGAAGAAGTGTAGGATCCTAGGTTGCTAATATACCTATTGTTGATGCAGAACACTGTTGCAAGGTGGGGCTCCTGATACCTGTTGTGCTTGCTAGTGTAGAAGCCTGCTATGTGTACCTGAGGGAGAGAGTGAGAGGTCTGGCAGAAGGATTGGCCGATTGATTGATCCAAGTGTAAGATTCTAGAGTCGGATGAAGAGTAGGGGTAAAGGGGGGATAATGGATGTAGAAAACCATTATGAAGGAAACTGACACTGACAATACCGCTGACGTCGATCGACAGTTAACCAATGTCGGCAACTAGAATGTAGGAAAAAGGCTAAAAATAGCCTTTTGTCCATTTTCCCAACTGCCGGGTTTAAGTGGCGGGGTAAGAAACGGTCAAGAGAGGTTAAATGGGTGTGAGGATGAGGAATAGGTCATAAATGGGTCATGGGGGGATGAAGGGAATCCAAAGAAGGGCATCTTAGGGTGGTGAGGTGGCAAGGGAGAGAGAATTATTAACTTAAAATAAGGTAATTATTTCAAATTAACAAGACATGGGTTAGGAGTGGTTAAGTGGACCAAAGGGGACTAAGGGGGGGAGAAAGGACCAAGGGAGTAGACACGATTTTGGTGTCTACAACACAAGCCCATCAATCAAAATATAAAAGCCATGGCTGAAACTAGAATGTCTAGAGTTGCCAAGTTAGAAAAAGTTTTATTTCTCTATTCATATGGAATGAACACAGTTTTTTGGGACACACTAATTTTAATTCAATTTCATTAGCCACTAAAGACAAGCACTACAATGATTTATTATACCATGTGGAGAGGATGATAGAATCAGACAATGATAATGAGGAGGATCCCAATGTTACAAAAGAGAGGTCTAAAATTTTGGCACTCAAGTCTATAGGATTGCACAAGGATGCATCCAACCTAGAGGTACTTCCCTATGTGGACTTAGTCCACCAAATATTCATATAATCTAGGTGTATAGATAATATGATCAATTCTTTCAATTCAAGCAATGACATTAATTTCATAGTTGGGTTATCCTTCTAGGCCTATTTTGATTTACCTAGGCCTAAAATTATTTATAATCAAGAAATCATGACCCAATGGATCAAATCACACAACATCAAAAAAGTCTTGAGAATTTGGGTAGAAAACCTAGGGAGGTTTGTCTACAAATCCAAAATCAATCAGATCCCATTCACCCAATTCAAGAAGGGGGTGAGAATGGGGATGGTAATGATGAATAGGTTACATAGAGATAAAGATACTGGCCATGTGGATGAGAAGTGGTTTCACTTATGTTCACAATCATAGATGACTCTACCACTCCCCCTATTAGAGAAATCATTTCTTGTAACTTGGCTACCTAAATCAAGAGAATCATGACCAACTAAGGAAATAATTTATGTATGATGTCCTACTTGGTTGATGCCATCTATGCGAATATAAAATTAACTTAGTTTACCAATTGGGATCTAATTTAAGTGGACCATGCCCCATGTCTTCTCAAAATTAAGAATTTATAAGTACAGGTTAGGAGATGCAAGCCATTACTGAGTAACTCTAGCCAATTATATATAGATCCATCCATAAGTAGACTATGCCTAGGTTATCTGAAGAGAACAGAGCAACACTCAAGAAATTAGGAGCCTATTGGTATTATCTTGGCTAGATAGTGATACAAGTAGTGGGAATTAGGGAAACCCCATTTAGGTTTCCCACTACAGTGGTAGATAAGCTAGTTTAGTATGAGATTGCCTCCTAACTATTATTGCTATAGAGTGCACCCTATTTGAACATGTGTATACACATATTCTCTCCATCTAATACAACCATAAATTCTTAGAGTGTGGGTGACTCTGTACTAAGAAAAATCTCTAGAGAGGGATATTTCTCTTAAGATTTATCTATAAAAATTAATCTACTTTTGATTTTTTAGGATGAAAAAGGAGAAAGAAACTAAAGTGGAAAACACTATCTAATTAGGTGATACACCTGAATGATTGGTATTATCTAAAATCTTTTTGAAATTGAGTAAGATACACATATGAATCTAAAATAAAACTTTGCATTCAATCCTAAACATCAGTGTTTCAAAAGAAGGCATGGAAGACATTTGTAAAGCAAATTCAAATCCTAGCTCTTAAAATGACCTATAGAGGATGAGGTTTTCACATTAGGTGTGGAAAGGAAATACAAAAATAAAAAGTAGATGCCACTTTTATGATGGTACGTATTCAAAATACACTCTATTCTAATATCAAACTCATGAAAATAAAATCTTCTTTATTTGATAAAAATGGTGTCAATTATAATTTCTTCTTTGTCTTTAGGAATTAATAATGAATAATGGCTTGAAAAAACCAATATATGTGTTTAAAACTAATAAAAATCCAAATTGGTTTTGATTTTAGATAAGGATTAGTATTTTTTAGTTAAATCAAGACCTAATCCTTTTACAATACTAAAATAAATCATCAAAATCCCCAAACTTTATAAAAAATTACATAATCTTCAAATTTTGGCATGGAAGGAAAGTGGTGGGGCCCATGGATAAGTCAAAAATGTTTCATGCATGAAATTCCATGAAAATATACAAAAAAGAACTCCAATTTAGTATTTTAACATGTTTTAGAACATAATAAAGTCCCTCTTTACATGGAAAGCATGATCTAGTCAAAAGTCAACTGAAGAGATTTGATCCTTAAGGACTAGTTAACTCAACTTAAGCTCAAATTGCATGATTGAAACTTTTGGATTAACCTGAGAGTGATATATAAAATTAAAAAACATATATGGCATGTGGTAACTCCAAATTTAATTCATTTTATATATTTTTAATGTCATTCTTTACTTGCTTGATTGACCAATTAGGCTTATTAGCCAATTAGGCTTAATAGCCTATCTTCTTGCATTTGGACTCTATTAAACCTAAAAAAATATTCCATGAAATATTAAAAAATAATTAAATATACTATAAATTTTTTTATCATCATAATATATGTGATTTTGATGAGAAAACACTCATCATTTAGTCAAAAGGGTTTACTATGCCTATTTTACTCCATTTTCTTGTAGATTGGCCATTTTGATTGAGCTGGTTGGGACACTTATAGGATGATTTATGGAAAAATTAAAATTTTAGGATGAATAAAAAGTCTTATTTTTTTTATCTCCATTGATTATATTTCATTGAATTGTCCTGTACTTTATTTTACATGATGTTTCCTTAAAAAACATGATTTATGTCCTCATCTATATAGTTTCATGCATAAAATTGACATTTATGGGATACTATATGAGTTTAATTGAAAATTTAAAAGGTTTAAGGTTGATCCAATATTATTTTATGGTAAGAAAATCAACTTTTTTCAAAATTAATTTTTTGAGGGTTTAGGAGGGCTTTGAAGCTAAATCTTCAAAATGATGATTCATGAAGTAAAACCTTCAAAATATAAAAATATTTAAAGTTATGTATATAAAAATAACCCCCATAACATTCCTAAAAATATTAGGTTCCCATACAAAATATATGAAAAGTTATCACATGGAGAATTTTGCATGTGGGGTTTTGACTACATTCTAGGCTGCCTATGCTCTTAATGATTGTTCATAAATCACAAACCATAAAATATTATCAATTATTAATGAATTATAATTAAATATGGGTCATAAAAACATACTAATATCATTCATCCAAATGCCACATGTGGTGAAATAAATGACCATCTAAACATGAGGCTTGGAAGGGTGCCTAAAATTGCAAAAAGTGAAAAAAATCACCAAAATGAAAATAAATATTCAAATACTTCCCATTTCCTAAAAAAACAATCATGGGGTCTATAACATGCTATCAAAACATTCTAAAATCTCATTTTTCTTGAAAATTCAAAAAACCCCTTTTTGGCTTATATGCTTATTTGCTTGCATAAGCATGTATGAGTATGGTTTCCTTAAAAAATACAGTTTTTACACTCTTTTAAGGTCTTATTATTATGTAAAAACATCATATCATTATTTTTGAACTTTTACTTGGACTTAGAAACCCCTGTGACACTCCAGAATGATTCATGTTCTAACGGTGACCTCTAAAAGGCATGCTAAGGACTGTTACAAAATAGAAAGTATATCCACTCATATAATGGACAAAATTTTTTTTCATAAGGTTTCTCAAGTCATGATGACTTTGTGGACAAAATTTTAGGTCTTGAGACCACCTGTAGCTCCCAAAAACCTCAATTTTCTCTTAAAATTGACCCCTGTACATGGATTGTCTACATATTTGAACTTGAAAATGCTCTTTTGAAATGATAATGACCCATTTAAAATCCATTTTTGACATATTTTTTCAAAATTAGTGATTTTTAGGCTACAAATGATTAGTTTGAATAACTACAAAGGGTTAATGACCAGCTTTAGGAAAGTTTTGAATGATAGGGGCAATAATTTGACCTTGATAGGTCATATTACTAAAACCAACTACTCATAGGAGTATATGGATTGTGAAAGAACAATAAAAAGGGACCAGTCCATCAATAATTAACCAAAATTGGCTGATTCAAGATTGAGAATTGGAATTTAGTTATGGTTGATGCCAAACAAAGGTCCAACTTTAGTTTGGAGGAGGATACCAATAGGGAATGGGACCTTGCACATTTGAAATTAAATCATTACATCAAACCAAGGGTATCTCTCAAAATTACATACCATCATGAGACTAAAGTTTTACACTAATTCTACCTTAATGGAGTTAATAATGTAGAGGTGAAGTAGAGACTAAATGCTGATGGGATCCTAGAAGTGAAAGAAAGATCAGATGATGTAGAGTTTTTCCAAGTTTTTGAATGCCAAGATACTCAGGTTGAATCATCATCATCATCTCCAATCCATGTTGCTGGTATTGAAGAATAAAATTTGACTAACCCACAAATCAGTCACATAATACTTCATACACTATATCCCTCTTTAGAGAAGGGAGGAGTTAGCATAGGGAAACAAATTAAGTAGGCTACTACCTAAGGATCCCCATCTAGAAGCCCATCCCAAATGTAGAGTGTTGCCTCAACATAGGCAACACCTTCAATAAGGGTGAAAATCACTTCTACTCTAGCAACTTTAGCATCAACATTTCATCCCCTTATGCCTAGTAGAGAAGGACCAAGTATTAAGGGTTAGGAACATGTCTTCTTACCTCATTCTTTTCTCTATAAGTAACCCCTAAACATATTTTGTGAGCCCCCAACCCTGGATTATGTCAACCTCCTACCCTATAGGCATCTCACCAGACCTATAATTAGGATTATGATGATGCCATTTCCCACCATTAACCCCTTCAGCATATCATCCACCTCTAGGTTATTAGTAATGGCAAATTTTCCCCCAGTCATGTCTGGGACTATGCCTAGACCTAGATCACAACTACCTAAGAAGAGGCTCACTATCATCAATCCCCAAGTTCCCCTATTCATAAATAATTATTCAACTAATACCAGTTCTTATTTTCCCCCTAGTTCTATATTTATGTTGATCATGCCTATTGATACCTCCTAGATGTTTGATTTCCAAAGACTAACTCTAGCTCAGCCATTGATTCCATCATCAAATCCCCCAAGTGGTTAATTGGACAAGTCATGGATTAAGTAGAAGTAATTAGCTACAATGGATAACCCATATTTGGTCATAATGGCCCCCCCCATAGGTCACATTTAAGTTTACAAAGGAGGCTAGGGAAATGAAGAGGGTGATTAAGAGAAAGGTCACCCACCTATACTAAATAATCATGTATGATTTAGAGGAAACCTTGTTTGAATTGAATAAGATAAAGAAAGCTAAGCTAGACCAACAATAATAGTATAAGGAAGACCCCCTCTTAGCTCTTCAAGTAACTACATATGTGGATGTTGAATTGGTTAAAGGAATGAAACAAAGAACAGCTGACTTGGAGCAGTAACACAAGGCCACCTTCCTAGAGTATACCATAACAAATGTAGAATGGGTTGTGGGAGAAATGTTTGACATGTTGAATACCTTGGATCAATATAAGGCAAGGGGAGATGAAGTATATGATAAAGTCCTCAAGGTGGAAGCTATATATGGGGCATATGACAATATAATAATTAACTTGATGAAGTTGATTAGAATGAATAAATTTGAGGACTTAAATATTATCCCATTGGAGGACTTGAGCATTGCTCAGTATTATGTGATTGGTAGAATTAAGGCCATAAACAAGTGGATCAATGAAATCGAGTCCCTAGTTCAGTCTCTCACACAAGGTGATAGATTTATCACCTTCCTAAAAGATGCTAAAATTATGCACCTTGATAACAAGGATGGATCTATTATTAGAAAGGATGCCTTCAGGGCCCAGCAACAAAAATTCATGGTGAACTTCTAAAAGCAAGCCATGGCTAGAGGGGTGACCTTTAGATAGGGGATCGTAGATTTAGTAGCCTCTACCACTTAGATGATAGAGAAGGCTTTAGCAATCAATGAATCTTTAGGACCTCTCCTAAGTAAACATGATACAATGGTCATAATTATAGTCAGGATACTAAAGGAGCCTATCATCGATCATAGATTGATCGATATTGACTACAAAAAATGATCCAAAGCTTGGAGATGGCAAGTTAAATCCCAAAAACAAACTGCAATCACAAGAGCCACTACCTCTTTAGCTCCTCTTAGGTAATCTTTATCCTTAGCTAGTTCTAACATTTTTTTTGGCTAAAATTGGTTCACATATGTCTTCCTCTGCATTAGGAGATTCATCATCAACTACACCAGCGAGATCATATACCAACTCTTCAAGAATGAAATAGACTTATATTGGCCTCCCTCTAGACTAGAATCATGCCTCAAGTCCCTTCAAATTGTATTGTAAAACATTTCCCTATTTTAAACAGGGAATATTAACTAACTTTAAGACATTAGAAACCTTATCTACTGACATGTGTCATTTTATCTGCTTCTTTTGTAACTAATGAGGCATTCAAATGGCCTATATATAGTGGTTGTTATAATTTATTGTAATTTAAAGACATAATTTTGTGAGATTAATGCCAAGCGAAAGGAAATTTTTGAAATTGACTTGTTATTTTTCATTATTTTCATGCATTATTATTTCTCAAACTTTGCTAATAATATATGATCTTATTTACTCAATGGTTGAAATCTGGTAGTAGTGCTTCAAAAGCATCTTATTAGTTTGTGCTTTTAGCTAGGCTAACAAAGTCTGTTATGTATGCTATGTTTTCTTCCTACTTTGCTAGTAAATGTGTTTAAAGCAATTTATTGTGGGTAACTTTTTAAAGTGAATTATTTAGGTATAAGCATTTTATCCACTCTATAATTCTCACTTCACTTATGACATTCTAAGTCTAAGTACTATGATCTCATAGTTGTTAGTTTTATTTGCATTATTATTAGAGAGAACAAAAGAGGATTTGTTGGTCGTTGTTGTTGCAAAGAAATATTTCTTTTCTACCTTAACCTTCTTTCTCTTTTTAACCTTTTTAAACATGAATCACTTTAGATTAAAGCTCACTATTTATATCCATTTGTTTATTTAAGGGTTTAGGATTATATTGGAAAATACAAATTAATTTACATCATAACTATTGTAGCATAAAGTTACACCCTTGTGGGATATTTTTTATGCTCTCTCACTCCTAG
Organism: Torreya grandis; assembly: GCA_037957365.1. Taxonomy (NCBI): domain Eukaryota; kingdom Viridiplantae; phylum Streptophyta; class Pinopsida; order Cupressales; family Taxaceae; genus Torreya; species Torreya grandis. Next base: position 1,023,462 of record JARHVA010004653.1, read on the forward strand.
ATACAATAGTGGAACAACCTTAGGCTATGGGTATCCGATAGTGAGGTTAAACCTCTAGAGAAGGCCAACTTACTCTTAGTAGATCACCTAAGCTAATACTTCTACTCAAAAAAGGGATAGAAAAGGGGTATAAGATGACTAAGAACACTATAAAAGTGATACACCAAATTAATTGACACTCACATAAGCTTGAAATAAACACTAATTCAAAATGAGATAATCTTTGTTCACAAAATCTCACAAACTAGCTAATTTGCATAAGTATTTCTTAAACTAGACTCACAAACAATTAAAGAAATAAACATGAGTTCCAAAACTCACACGAAGTGTCCATTAATGGTGGAAATAGCTCAAGTTCAAACCTACAACTAGCTTGAAAACACCTAAAAAGAAGCAAGAAAGAAGGATAATGGACATGAAAGAACACTTATTCACAAGGCCATCATACACAAGCTTGATAAACACAAGTTAGAGGCAAGAGATAGGTGAAAAATGATCTTTATTTATTCAAAAGGTATTTATTACAAATTTTGATAGGGTTTTTCCTTGTCAAATAAGAATATCTTACAAAAATGGAGGAGAAATGGGAGATATAGGAGAAAATGGGAAGAGAGAGAGAAGAAGCAAGCAAATAAAATTTAATAAATGAGACACAACCACATTCCATGGATTCTCAACCACTTTGAATAAACTATAACTAATCCTTTCTCAACAAAATAACCCTCATTAGTCCAAATAGCCTTAAAGCCTTCTCATTAGCTTAGAAACATACTAAAAGATAGATTTTTAAGGATGGTGATGTCATGATCCACCCAAAAGGGAAAAGTCTCCAAAGACTTTGAAAAATCATTTAATTATCTACTTCCTCTTCCTAATCTCCAAACTTCTCTCCTTTGGACTTATACGCCCCCCTCTACTTGTTCTTCTAGAAGATGCTAGGCAAAATGTTAGTTGACTTCCCATTTGGTGATTAACTAAACATGGAGGTTATCTTTTGGAGTTTGGTTTTTGATGTTATATTATATTTTCAACTTGAATTTTATCCTCCAACCTACAATAAACTCCATAAAACTTGAAAATTTCATAGACCCCATTGATGGAGGCCTCAAGCTTAAGCCACCTTTAACTAGCTACCCTAAAACCTACTCCCAAGGCTATTTGGCACCTTAAAGACCACTTCTAGACCTATATAAGACTTTAAAACAACCATGGAATTCATATTAGGAAGAAGATGAAGATTTGGACAACCTTCAAGACCTGTAATAATGGTGTAAATCACCATTAAACCTGCAACAATGCACAAAATGTAAGAAAACTAGATTTTTGACCCTTTAGTTTAGCAAGGCACCATATAAACTCTTGTTAATATATCCAAGTGACATGTAATGACTTTTTAGGTCCCATTAGGCCTCTTCCATAGATTTTAACCATTTCTCTCTTTGAAGAACTACAAAAATAGTCATTTTTGAGACATTTTTGGCCTCTTAGGCACCCAAACATGCCAAATTATTTTTAAAAATAGGTTAGTAAATATATTCAAGTAATATTATACACATTATAGGTGTTTTACAAGTCGTTATAGGCAATTTGATGGAATTATGTGTCCAAAACACAAAACTAGTCAAAAAGCTCCTTTGACATCTCAAACAAGCTCACCTTCAAGATAATTTTTCATGAAATTAAGACTCCCATTCCATCACTTATTTATATGGATCTATAGTAAATATACCCCTTCAATGCCCCTAATAATATTAGGCTACCATATAGATGATTACTTTTAGGGTTTGCAAGCATTCTGGACATGCTTACACTCTTAGTAATTGTTCATAAAACTTAAGACCTTAACATACATAAATCCACAACTAATTTCAATTAAATATGGGTACTCAAAACACACTAGAATCACTTGTCCCAAATCCTCATGATTTCAAAGGTATGAGCATTTGAAAAAGGGCTAAAATTAGGTATCTTAGGCCTAAAGCTCAAATTTCTCCAAAGGACAAATTTTACCTTTCCACTGATATTATTTGCCTTAAAACACCTTCCTAACATCTTAAATATCCCATAACACCTTTTCAAATGATCAAAAACCAACTTTGCTCTTTATGCCTTTAAGACTGTCTAAGGGGTTTGGAGCTTGCCTGTGTAGTTTGCATGAATTTTGGAGTGATATCAATATTTAAATGTGTTTAAGTGTGATTAAAAACATCCTAAAATATTTCTAAACTACTTCTCTAATCCTTTAACCTAAAACCATACCTTAAAACTCTAAAAAGTATGCCTGCACTAATGGTGACCATTATGAGACATAGAGGGGATTGTGTATAAAAAAAGTCACTTTCACTTGACACATGACTTTAATAATATTATTTATAGGTATATTAGGTTTTTATTACCAATAATTCCAAGTTTAAAGTCTTTTATATTCATACTTTATCTTGTAGACCCTTTTTACCAAAATTTACCTTGAGCTGTCTCCAGGCCTAAACTTGTCTTTCTCCAAAAGTGTTCTTTAAAAACATGAATTTAATCACTTATATAGGACAATATATGCTTAAAACATCATATTATACTATTTTTATACCTCTCTACGGCCTAAACTCCTTCTTATCACCCATAATTGACAAAAATTCAATTGGCCTTTGATGGCTACCTTCTTGACTATAAGAGGCATGTATAAGAACAAGAAGTACATTAACTCTTATTAAGACATTAAGTATTTCATGGGATGATTTTTTTGGTCATTTATACCATTTTTACCAAACTTTAAGGCTTTTAATTGACCTATAGATTCCCCAAAATGGCCAATTCCTCCAAGGTAGGCTCCAAAGTTGACCGTGATTAGACATAGGGTTGAATTTACTAAAATAGTGAATAGTTCCCATTGTCAAAAAACCTAAAAAATAATTTTAATAGTTATAGTAGGTCATATTCATGCTTTCCACCAAATTTCATGATTAGATCATGCATATTTTGGCCTGTAGGACCATTTTGTCAAAAGCTAGTGACATTTGCCTACTTGGTCAAATTCACAACTGAGTTTTCCTGCTTTTTACCTTGGTTTGTTCCTTAAAAAGGTGAATTTTCTTTTAATATTATCATTAAAATTTTTATTACATGATTTAACCCTTCACTACTATCTTTTACCTTCATGAAACTCATGTATGACTTAAGCCCCTTAAGGAAAATCCATGGATGATTGTGTGCTTAGTGATGTAGGTTATGGTTATGAATTACATGATTGTAGATTTAAGTGTGAGGTATTACATCATCTAACTATAATCCATTCCATATCCACATGTTCTTATGACCCTTTACACCATGAGAATCCACCATGGAACACCTTGCTTGAGCTACCTTTTTCCCTTTTGAAGATAGGCTTGCTCTTATTGACCATCTCCAAATTTGAACATAGTCCTCCTATAGGTGAAAACTAATCCCCTGATTAGTTTTAAATATATTCATTGAATCCACCTTGGTTAATTAGTCTCAATTAATTCTACTATCTTTCCAAATAACATGAACACATCTTGAGCCCAACTCATTATTTAAATAAAAGGTAGCTGATAGGTGTGTTGTTGACCTTGACTGTACTTCATGAAGTTTTAAATTCATTCATGTACTATTGGTAATATTTTATATTATTTTCTTGTTTTTATCATGAAACCCCATCTTCTAAAGTGGCTATTTAATTATACCATTACTTAATCATTCTTGATTCTTGAAAATAGGCTTGCCTATTAAGAGGGTTGTAGGTGCAGGTCTAAGGTGAACCTCATTGCAATAGTCATCTCTAGGCCTTATTCATAATTTATGAATTCATTCATTTATTATCTTTTTAAACATTCATAATCTTGACTCCTCCTTTGACCACTATGCATGATATTGAAACAAACTTGAGGAGAGGCTAAGTTCTCATGGTGGCTGTATCATGGTGTTTGAATTTACTTTGACTAATTCTTGGATTCTTGGAGCTCGTCATCTTTTCATATTATATACTCATAATTACATTTGCTTAGGTGTTTCACAATAATGAGATGACTCTACCATAGTGAACTACTATGCCTTAAACCTCCTCAAGCTTATTTATAGTTGACCAGTCTATGTTCATAATGTTTTAGGTGGAGATTTTCAAGGGAAAAATAAATGTTCAATTGAGTTTAGATGCTTATACATTACCTTTGAAAACCATGAACCTTACATGATTCATGGAGATGATCATATCTCCTGAAGATAACCTCTTTTTTATACCAATTGAGTATGAACTATACATGATGATTGTGTTATCTTTGTGTATGAAGATAGGCTTATATTGACCCCTAGGTCAACTTGGTGATCCTACTAATAAGGTTTTGTAAAATTTATTGTTACCAATATGAGTCCAAAGACCCATTACTAACCCATGATTTCCATCAACTTCTTAGCACTATAATTTTATGCATTTGATTGTTGTTCTAAAGTATTCATATGTAGCTTGATGAGATAAGGCTTCTCTATATATAAAATGTCAAAATATGGCCTTGAGGATGATATCAAAACTTTTCTGAGCTTCTCCTTGATTTATGTAACTTAAATGAAAAGGCTAAACCTCATTTCTTGATTATAGGTCATTATTTAAGCTTATTGTAGATCTCCCTTTGGTGGAAAACCAATTCCCTTATTGGTTTTCCATGAACATCTCACCATTTTAAATACAATAAGAATTCATCTCACTCTACTTCACCTCTTAATACCTTTCTTATAGTCTTCACACACTAAGCAAAAGGCTTTAATGATCTGAGCAATAATTTGGGTGATGGTTCTACCCCAATTGATGATGAAACTTCTACGAGCCATAACTTTTGCATCGTAGCTCCAATTGACTCATCATTTGAACCATTGGAAATATAAGAATTAGGATAAAATGACGAGATTCATAGAGATTTTTTCAATGGATTTTGACCCCAAAAAACCCAATGGAAGTGCCCCAAATTTTAATTTTAGTAGTGCAGTCTAAAAATAGTAAGTTTCTAAAAATAGTAATTCCTCAAATACTATATTGTTTTAAATCATGGAAGTTGAACCAATTAATCTCCCTCAAGATTGGTGACCTTCCACATCCTCCTCCTACTTTCAAAATGTGTATAAATGAAGATGTAACCTGAAATGGAAAATAGACATCTCTTCCCATAGATAAGCATATAGTTGTATTGTTATCTTGAGTAATAAAACATTTCTTCTCAAAGAATTCATTGTTACAATGTTATTTTTTGTGTTCTTGAAATATCTTTCAATCAAAACTTCTGAGTTTTGGATCATTCAAGCTTCACTAGGTCCAAGTACCCTAGTTCTTAACATGATCTCATAAGGACAATTTTGTCATTTTGAAATAATTTGTAGGACTTAAACATACCTATCTCCTTCAAGTCATACTCTCAAACAATATTAAATTCCTTTCATCACTTCTCAAACCCATCATTCATTGTAATAGCTAAAAGCCCTTTTTTCTTGAGTTTTGACTTGTATGGGAAAATTACATTGAGTTAGTTAAGAAATTTAAAAATTAGTTCTAGGTACCCTTTATTGAGTTTCACCTCTATGTCAAATTTAATGTCTTAACTCCATACCTATGATACACTTCCTTTGTAACCCATCTCTCATTAGGCTTAATTAGCCCTTAAGCACACCAATAGGTCTAGAAACCATATTGTAAGGTCTCCTAAAAAAAACCCAGTTGATTAACTCCCCTTACACTAAAACATGATAAATTATGAGGTTTCAATAATTTTGTATGGTTGAATCAAAAGTTACAGGGTTTTTCCTCTAGAAACATGAGACACCATCCTGTACAGGTCGAGAGCCTTCAAAATTCATTCATTGAGTTTTCCAAAGATTCAAAGGACCAAATAACCTTATGTAGTTCTATCTCAATGTCTTAAACCTATTACAATAGGTTATATCCTTTTATCCACTCATTTCATGCTTCAAACACCAAAAACTCAGTCAACTATGTGTTTTCATTGACTATGCAAGGTAGTGAAGGTTCAACCATGCCATATGTTTGGTTATAGGGAAGTTCAAATAAGTTTAATACCTTATCTAGGTTTTTACAAATTCTATACCACTTTACCAATGCTCAAGGACCCTTTTTTCAACCTATTAGAGCTTCTTCCCTTCAACGTTACTCTTATGCTAAGGATAGGCTCAGTAGGGTGGTTGTAGGTTGCTTTGGATGTAGTCTATACTTCCCCTATTTCCATTTCATAAGCATCATGAGATAGTAACCATCACCTATGAGGAATTATTATCTATGCTTAATACCCATGTTTTATTTCCAACTCAATGTACCTTCATCATTTCTTGACTAGACTAATAGATTGTGTTTTGTATTTTCTTGTTTTGAGGGATGTGCTTGTAGGCGGTACCTAAATGGTTAGTTATTGGAAACAATGCTTAAAAACCATTTGGATCCTTCCAATATCATGTGACATTTATATAGACTTGGTCAAGTCATATTCATGTTGTTTCAACCTTGAGATTATCATACTTTTAGGTCACTACCTACATAGTCAACTATAGTCAACCCTATTAAAGAAAAAAAGATCATGTAAGTTTATTTCTCTCTTTGAAACCTATGTCAAAAGGTTTCATTTCTTCTTGGAGGTCTTATATCAACTTCTCATGGAAAATTTGTGCTTTCAGGCTTAGTAGTACCAAGGTTCACTTCATGAGTTAGTGAGTCACCTACAGTCAATTTATAGGTGATTTTTATGAGTAAGGATGCACCTGTATGTATAAATAGAGGCTAGTACCTTGATTTACAATCTCCTTTTATGATCTTAGAAACACATTGATAGGAATACTAGTCATGCATAATACTCTTTCATGCTTCCTTGGACAATAAGGTCACTTGGAATTCTAATATCCTATAGAAAACACTGCCTTTTTGTAGTGAGCAAATACAATGTTTGAGAGTCTCATTATCACCACTTGTGGGATCAAACACTCATCCTAATTTTGAAAACTATTTCCCTTACATAAGGGCTACAAGGTATATGCATGTAGATTTATCAAAACTCTATACAACATTAATATATATTAACTTCAAAAGCATTGAGGGCTCTAATTTGGAGATTTTAAGGATTTTGTCCCTAAAGCTTCGTATTTTATATGCATATAACCTCTTCCAACCAAACTACCACGTTTGGCTTCAAACATGATTGTCATGGCATCTTCAACACATACAAAATTCATGAGCATTTTAAAGCATGTCAAACCTCCTCTTTAAGCATCTTAGATCTCTGTGGTAGCCTAAAGGTACATACATAGTAGTACATAAGGTAGTGAATGTGTTTGTGGACTATGCATATGATGTGAGTTCATACTTGGTTCTTAGGGCATATACATCTTATTAATTGATGAAGTCTCTGTCAATGCCATCTATAAGTGGACATTTTAATATGTAGGTAGTGAGTGTGGATATGGAATATATGTATGGAATGTGACCTTATGGTTCATATTGAACCTCATATTCTTCAAATAAGATATTTTAACTATGAATTTATTGAATCTAGATAATTGTTCCTTTTCAACATCATGATCTTCTCTATAACACCTACAAGTGCTCATTCATGGTGGATGACTGTGCATATATGGGAAATAGATTATCATAGTCCATATTTTATCATTTGAAATAAGTATGTGTTCAAACCCATTTTAAATCTTAATAAAATATCTATGAACCTCCTCAAGAGCTCACATACCTCACTCAGCTGACTATGTATGGAAATGTAGGAAATTAACTATGTAACCCATGTTCTTGATTGCCACTCCATGAACAAATAGGTGTGAGACTAAACTTTGAAGGAGAGAGATTTTTATGACACTTTAGAGGTGAAAATATCATGTCCACTTTTGTTTTAAACCACTACAATAAATGAAAACCTCTGTAGTTGATAAACTTGCCTATAACTCCATTAGAGCTCCAACTAGTAACATGACTATTTGGCCTATCAAGGCTTTGATGAGATATTCAGGATTGATGAATAAATATCACTTGATTAATTTTATGTGGCATAACAAGGAGGAGATACATTATCCTTCTAACCTAGGTTTTGCTCTAAAACTGATACAAATAAGCCATTCACAAAGAAAAGAAGGAAAATAGATTTTATGCCATAAGTACCTTCCTGGTAGGAATTAACCAATGAAACCAATTTTAAAAGGTCCTATTTTAACTTTAAATTACTCTCCTAAAACCATTATTTCTCATTAAATTTTGAAGTGAATAACTGGGAGAAAACCTATACCCTGTTTAGATGAGTAGACTATCTAGACACCCCTAATATGTTAGTGATTGTTCTTAAATATCAGGAGATAAACTAAATCACCAATTAAAAAAGGTGGAAGGACATTAGGATCCCTATCACTTTTGAAAATATTATGGCCTAACACTCTCTCTCCCCTAACCATACTGAGTGAAAACCTAAGGCTCTCCCAGAGTTATCCAAAACTACCAAAAGTGATTTTTCCTTAGCATGAAGAACCAAAATTCTGCCTATGAAAGAAAAAAAATGGGAAAGATTTTTTATGATATAAATTACATTTCCTTAATTTTTAAAACCTTCGTAATTTATTGGACCTCCATTAATGGTAGAAAACCTCTTTCATGCCTTGTTTGCAAGCAATAGGTTTTCCTTACCTCTACTAGTTCTTATGATGGAATCTAATTTCAAGGGCATATAAGAGGATATTAGGAACACCATATATGATTTTATATGATATATGAGCCCCTTTATCAAGTAAAATATCTAAAAACCTATTCTTCCAAAGCTCTAAAAGGCTCCAAAATGCATACCTTTGCTCCCAAACTCTTTTACTCCACTGAAAATGACTTTAAATGGCCTTAAACATGTCTAAAAAGGGAAAACATTTCATAATTATGTGGGATTAAGTCAAAACCAATTTTACTTCCTCAAAAAGTTACTTTTTAACTTGAAATTTCTATTTTGAGGACCCTTAAGTTATCTAATCCACTTTTGGGTGTCTTTTGGGCATAATAGCTTATTTAAGCCTCATTTTTGACTCACTATAATCTCTAAGACTTTCCAAAAACCTCTTCCATTCCATTTAATGATCATACACCATGGAAACTTGTTGGATCCTTCACTTGCAGTTTTAGACATATTTCTAGGGCTTTTCATTAAAATCATCAAATTCACGTTAAAACTTGCTTGAAGTGTTTCAAAAACTTGAAAGTGACATGTGGTAGGTTCATGGGATTTGTTTACTTCTTCCACCATTAAATCACCCACTTAACAAGGACTCTACTTAGCTTCTCACACCACACTAGGACCTCCCAAGATACTACACTACATCATCATGTTAGAACCCAAGAGGGACTAATCATGGGGGTACAACATTACTAAATGGTTCAAGAGAGTGTATTAATCCATCTATGAAAAAAAATTTATATGTATGAAAAAAATTTCCAACATTTTTAATGACTTCTTAGGATTGCATGCCTACTATGTAATAGATTAGTTGCCTTGTCTAATCCATAAGACATATGAGGTCACAAGTCTTTATTCCCAAGTAATATGAAAATGATACAAGGTTGTCCATTTTTGAAAAACTACTTTTTAAGAAACAAAGACAACAAGAAACAAAACCAACACTATGCCCAAGGCACTTAGGGAAGGGAAATACACAACTAAAAAAGATGTGCACGAGGCACTTAGAGCAAAACATGAAAAACTATAGAAAATGTATAATATATACAATGTCTACAAAATATTCTAATATAAAGGATTTAGATGAATCTGATTATTTGGTATAGATAATACCTCACCATCCAAATGGAAAATCTAAAAAACATTATGTCGTTTACATCTGTGGATCAAGTAAGGGCTACTCCACAAGCTATCAAACTTGGTATGGTTTCCTATCTTGGCCTTATTTGAATCCCATTTGAGGACTAGATCCCACTTTCTAAAGTCCATTGATATGGATCTCTTGTCAAAGGTTTTATTGACTTGAGTTTGATGTGATTTTAGTGTCTTCATTACAAGGTCTCTCATTTCTTCAAGCTCCATGAGCTCTACCATCCTCATGCTCATAGGTTCACTCCCCATCAACTCAAGATGATGGGCTAGTTCCAAGGTAAGTAACTCAAGAGAGACATGAAATTTGGCTTCTCTCCCATTTATAAGGACAAATGTTGAGTTTCCAATGGCAACTTTGGGAGTCACTCTATCAGCCCATAAAATTGTCCTTAACTTTCTATGCCACACTCTATGATGTTCTTTGATAGTCCTCTTGATGATCCTTATCAAGTTTTTATTTGTTGACTCTTCAAGTCCAATGCCTTGGGTGTAGTAATTGGAGGGTGTACTAAAGTAGATGCTAAACTAAAGTAAACACTCACTTATCCTTATGACAATAAATGTTAAGGTATTATCTAAAATGATTATTGCTAGTACACCAAACCTCATTACTATACTATCATAGAAGGCCAACACGATTGATTCATTGGCTTTTTTTAGAGCAATTTCTTTCACCCACCTGGTGAAGTAATCAATGGTAGTGAGTACCCATTTGTGTCCTCCACTAGAAGGTGGATTGATCATTACTATGAATTCTAAACCCCACTACATGAAGGGCTACTCTACCTGAATTGGGTTGAGAGGAAGGTGTTATGCCTATTTTTCACACCCCCTCAATTTTTCCAAAACAAATACTTTTCTACCATAGAGATGACTCAGGCATAAAGATTAAAATTGTGTCAAGGACCTAGTTAATTGGTAGTATATTTGGATTCATATTTTCAATTATGAATTCATGATGATTGGTTTATGAATTCATGTTTATATTTTAAGTAGTTTTTAAAAGCATAATGTATAAATGAATAAAATGTGCATATATATTTATCATTTTGAATGTTTGTGATCAATTTTTTTTGTTTTCAATAGATTATCTAGATTATAATACAACATTTTAGTTTTTAATAGAGATACCTTTGATGGTTTAAGGCATTATATGATTATGGTGATGATTCAAATATATATTGATTTTCAATTGAGTATGATATGAATTTCAAAATAGTTGTCATTTAATAGTTAAGCCATTTGTGATGATTGATTTTATATCTCCATTTTTGTTGACAATTGGTAACTTAGTTTGAAACAAATAATAATGATATATGAATTGGTTATGTGATTTCATTTTTTAGTTGATTTTAAGTATAGAGATAGAGCAGTCACAATTGTTATAGTTGAGAAAATAATGCATCATATGGTTTAATAAATCAAATACATCATTTGATTTATTATAAATTTCATGTTCAAAGATGATTATGATCATGTCTCACATGCATACACAATTAATTTATGATATTTTGACATAATTGAATTTATCTTGATATTTGGGTAGTTTTTTCTAAAGTTCCAAATTCAAACATTGTTTGGCCTAAGTTCTAAAGAAATATAATTTTATGTGTTTAAAGGATCTTAGCCTAAGGTTATTCATCCTAATGTTTTTAAATAAGAATAATAAGGTTATCAGTCATGTTGATTTCAAATGGATTAACCTATGTCTATAGTGTCAAAGGGAATATAGTTTGGTGTTTTTAAAGGTGATAAATCTATATTATAGACTTGTAGTGTGGTGAGTTGGCATTCAACTTGGTAGTTCATTCGATGGTCTATGTGGCACATCCAATTGGAAAGTTAATTTAATGCAAAGGCATATTCTAGGATACTTCAAGATCATGCTAGGTTTTTGGTAGTTCAAGAGTTAATGCATGAAGTACATGCCTTGAAGAGTGGAAGTTGGTAAGAGGTTTAGTAGGAGAATTACTAATTGCTAAGTTTGATTATTTTACTAACCTAGTTGGAAAAATTGCTAAGTGCATCCTTGATTTGGATGAGAAAATGAGAGGTGGACACATAAGCAAGGTAGTTATCATCAGGGTTGGTAATTAAAAATAACTAACCTTTTATTATTTTGGTCATTTAATGAAACTTATTTGTGGAAGTGAAGTTTTGGTAGTTTGGATTTCGAGTTACAAAGAAGGATTTCAAGCAAAAAATTGTAAGGAAGCATGACTAGGTATAATTTGAACAGTTTTGAGAAAGTTTCATTGCTATTTTGAATAGTTTTGGTTGCATTGAATAAATATGGATTTTATTATGCATGTTGATAATATTTGAGGAAGCTATTGGTTTGAACCTATGCATGAATATTCTAAAAGTTAAATAATACTACAGTCTAGAATATCACTTTCTTGCATGAATTTTAATAAAAACTAGTTCTAGTTTTGATATATTCTTGGTCATTGGTAAAATATAGAATTAATTTGGGTTCAAAGCTTGGTATTAGTTGAGAATATAAGAAGCTTTGTTAAATATGTGTTCAATTTTTGGCTTTCAGTAAGTAGTGTATATGGTTTTGGTGCTTTGAAATATGCCATTTTAGTTTTAGAGGTTTTGTCAAAGCTTTAAGTATATATAAAAAAGCTTTGTGAAACGTCAAAGGATGAGTTTTATGTTTATTTTGTTTCATGAATCTGATGAAGCATTGTGACATGGTCTATCACTAAAAGTTATGATGAGCATAACTTTCTTCAATTTCATTTCTTTTGGATTCCAAGAGAAATCTTACATGTTATGTATTTGAAGAACAATGTGATGAATGCAAAGGATATGAAAGTTTGTTATGGTTTGCATATCACTTTTATGGTTTATACAAAAAGTTGAAATATTTTTGGAGATTTTTTTGGTTTTATTCAAGCATCAATATTAGAAAATCAATAGGTTTATCTATTGGTGTCATAAATATATTTTAAATCTATTCCTTTCAAGTATCTATTGTCTAAAGTAGGATTTACTTTCATTATTTTGTGATTCAGTCTGAATGTATTAGTTATGTTGTGGAGATTAGGATTTTGGGTTTTTGCATAGAATGTTTGATTGGTTATAGGTCAACTAAGATATAAAGAAATAGATAAATGACTTGTAATGGTTTGAGCATATAAATGTGAATAAATTTTGATGTCTTGGGCCTATATTTTTCATACACCTATTTTAGTTTCAAATTTCTTTGACATAATTCAGTGTATGTAGAATAGTGGATAGATTTATGAAAATAATGAAAGTGTTTCTAGTTTTACATTTCAGTATTGAAGTTCTTGGTTTTGCCTTAAAATTAGATATCAAAATAATGGTTCTTTGAATGACTATGATAATTTTTTTTAGAATAGATGTGTCAAATCTTTCCTGTTGGAAGGGTTTATGTTCATTCCTGTTCATTTGTTGAAAAAAAATACATCTAAGAAGATGTATATGGATTGTTTATTTATGAAATGATGCATGCAGTAGTTAAATAGGGTTGTTTATTTAGGATGATGTTCAAAAATAAATAGTGCCAAGGAAATTTGAGAAGAATATATTTTTGAAATGATATAGGGTTTCATTTTGAAGATTGTAGACATCATGTTATATTTCAAAGTTCATATAGTTGGTTTCTAAGTTGAAATATGGCTTATGGAAAATATATATGGTTAATAAGAGATATTTTCATGAATAAAATTTGTGAAATCAATTTTTCAAGTTTTAGATTGACTCAGTTTATTTTTCATATAGTGAGCAAGAGAACATGAGTTTTGACATAAAATTATGAATATATAATTTTATTTTAAGCTTTTAGGTAAGTTTTAGAGATATTTTTGATGAAATCAAAGAGATTTTTTAGTGATGAATGATAATATTGGAATAATTTAGATGGTATAGTTTAAGCTAGTTCAAACATTTGTTGATATGTGACTGTGCGTTTGAATTTTCAATTGGTTTCATTTTGAATATATGTTGGTTTTCAGTTATTGTAATCAACTTTGAAGATATTTTAGATTATTTCAAGATGTCTAGATGGGATTAACCAGGGTTGAGTAGAATTAATGATAATAAACATTGGGGCCAAAATTAAGATATTGTAAACCAATAGAATCTAAATAGAAATCTCCTAAGGGGTGGTTTTTGAGCTGGAATATTTGGCCCTAGATTTTGTAGAAGTGCCAATATGTCCATTCACTTTAATGCAATAGATCTTAAGTTTTGGAATGTCCTAAATAATTTACCTTTCAACCATGCAAATAATAAGGGTAATTGATGATTTTATGGATGTAGGTTTGGTTCTAGGACTCCATTTCATTGTAGTTCCTCTCACCATTTCCAAATTAATCTACATCATTTTCCAATCTAGTCACCCACTCCTAAAAGAATTCAGCTTATTGGTAAACCACACCCTACCAATCAAGACACTCAATTTGATCTTGAAGTTTCCCATGCTAAAAATTATGTTAACCTTGCCCTATCTTCAGTGTCTCATGAGCCTTCATCTTTTCAAAAGGAACCTATTTTAGGATGTAAGAATTTATGTTTGGAGATGCCTATTTTAGATTGTAAAAAATGTACACTTGAGATCCATCCTACTACTTCAGATAAATTATTAGATAACCAAAATGATATAGATATTCCTATTGAGGTCAGAGTGCTCAAATGGATTAAGCTAGAGATTGATGATCCCTTAACTAATTCAGGCATAAATATAGTTCATATTCCAACTTTGGAAATGGAATATAATGAATGTATTAATGAATAGGGTAATCTTTTAATAGAAATTCTAATAGATTCAAATGATTATTGGCTGTCTAGGGGATAAAATTTTATTTTCAATTGAACTTTGGTTGGCAAAATTCTATACTTTTAGACTTGATAATTTAAACTTTCAGTTTTGATATTTTGATAGTAAATTTCTGATAGTATAGCAGGTTTTTAGTTCTCTGATATATATATGCCTCAGTTAATTTTTAAAAATAAGCATTATGGTTGATATAAATAGGAATTTCATAAACTTTGATTTATCTATTTTATATCGATATATGTATTCTATTTTATTATTAATTGATAGGGGTCCCACCCATTAGATAATACCCAGTCTATATTCAAAAACTTGATCCATTAAGACTTTTTGACTTTTAATAAAACATAACCATAACTAATAATTGTTTATAATTAATTAACTTTTTAAGTCAATTAGTTAAGCTAAACTACTAAATAACTAAGGTTAGTTGTAACCTATTTCAAGCCAAGTTTGAAGCATAAAAGGAGATCAAGGATTCATTTGAAGAGGAAGAACAACACATAATGGTATTTATTCTGATCGCTGAGTAATTACCTAGGCACCACAGGTATATCCAATTTTTATATTATCATTTATAACTAATTATCTGAGGTTTGTCAAGTTTAACATCTTTTGATGATTGCTATTTTCAATGCTATATGTAGATTCTAAGTATTTAACCCAAATTATGATGAGCATTTCACTATTTGTGACATTTTATTGATATATTTTGATTGTAAAACTTGTCTCTCAAGTGTTTGTAAAGAAAGATGTTAGTTTCTTAAATAAAATCTATATTTCTTGCTAAGATGACTCTCTCTTTAGAGATGTGTAAAGTTTATTGTAATTTATATTGGCTTTCATTTTTAATATAATCTATTTTGTTTTAGATTAATCTTTAATTAATCTATTTATTTTCATATTTCTTAGATTAATATCTTTATCTTTTAGTTTATTGTATTTTACTCTTATTTCTATTTTAAGTTCTTTCTTAGATATAACTTCTTGTAATATTTTCTTAAGGTTAGATTTTTGTCTTTGATTGTATAATTTTAACTATAAATTCATTCAATTTTAGATTAATATTTATAGATATATATTTTAGTTTTGATTTGTTTATAAGTTTTTATCTTAGTTTAGATATATTTCTAAGTTTACTTGTTAGATTTTATTATATTTCTTGATAGTCACTTGTTTAAATTTCAAAATAATATTTTATAGTTCTATTTTAGATTTAGACTATTTATTTTATTACGTAGGTTAGTTTTTAGACTAGATTCTTTCCTTTGTAGTTAGATTTTTTTAGAATTAGATTTTAGTTGTTAGATTTTGTTAAGTAGATTATTGTTTTTATGTTTAGTATAGTTCTTCATTTTGTTAATTAGTTGTTTCTTTCTTGATCTAGTTATTTTTCATCTATTTTCTTTCCTTTTAGTTTTTTGTTTTAGTGTGCTAATTTTTGTTGACTATTTACTTGATTGGAGATTTGTTTATCTTGAGTATTTTGTTTTAGTGTGCTGATTTTTGTTGACTATTTACTTGATTGGAGATTTGTTTATCTTGATTTATCTCAAATTTTTCTTACTTTATAGTTCTAGTTTATTAGTTTGAAGTTACTTGGAGAATATTATATCAAAAATAAGATATTACTTGAAATATATTATTTTACTGAATCAGATTTCTTTCCTTTAAGGGATTATCTAATCCATAGGCCTTCTCTATTGGATATGAAAGATTACACTTGCTTATCTAAACTAATTCATTATTTTTTAAAGTGGATTTATGAAATTATAATAGAATATGTTACATTTGATGACTTATTTATGATTCCAACTTGACCTTCATGATAGTTGACAGTATAATTTTCATCATCAACAAATTTGGTGATTCCATTGGGGACTTTATTCAAAAATATTATTTGTTAAAGTTTTGTTTTCTTCTTACTCATGGTACTTAGAGGACAACAACCTCCTATTATCCAACATAGAATTGATATTATTTATGATCAAGTTGATGTTTCTTTTAATCTAATGAATTATACATGGTATAATCATCCTCAAAATATTCAACTTGTTATTCAAGTCATAAATGAGAAAGAAGAAATAATACATTTTTAGATAGATTAGTATTTTAATCTTATGCGAGAAACTCAACTAGACATTTTAAATACAAATAAAATAATTTGGGGAGATAGAGATAGAGTTTGAGCTGTTAATCCTAGGCCTAGAACTCATTTTATTTATGATTCTTTTCTATTTGGTGATTTTGTTTTACCTTCTAAACCTGCTATTACAAATCTGCAATTAATTCAAGTTAATCAAGTTTTTGATAATCAATCTATTCAAGTAGAAACTACTAAAAGTTTCAATGGGAGATCAAGTAAAATTAGAAGAGAGGATACATGATATGATTCATGGATTACAAAACAATAGAGATCATGATGATCTCACTAAAGGTGAAGATGAGGAATAAGCTAAATCAGAATAGAAGATAGCTATAACTCCATAGATTTTTGCAAATCCAATTAATGTTGGAAACCATCCTGGTAAGTTACCCTCCTTAAATGGATTAAATATACCAATATTTTCTAATGCTATTAGAGAATCTTGGGAAGATCATTTAGAATCATTTAGATTATTTTGTGCTACTCTTGGTATAATAAATGAAAATATTTTTCCAAGATTTTTTTCTCAAACACTTGAAGGAAAATCTTACCAAACA
The DNA here is from genome assembly GCA_037957365.1 of Torreya grandis. Taxonomy (NCBI): domain Eukaryota; kingdom Viridiplantae; phylum Streptophyta; class Pinopsida; order Cupressales; family Taxaceae; genus Torreya; species Torreya grandis. Next base: position 1,040,838 of record JARHVA010004653.1, read on the forward strand.
TTTATTAGTTTGCCTACCATGGTTAACAACACTTGGAAAGACATTGAAGATTGACTAGAATTATCTTTTGGGAAGACTAAAGAGGAATTTGACTTTTCAATGATCTTTTGAATTTATCTCTTGATCTAAGTGAGACCATTTATCATTTATCACTAGATTCACCAAGCTGTATCAAAAGATCTTTTGTGACTTTAGATGTTTGAAGAAGTTATTTAGACTTTATTTTTATAGTGATTTACCTTTAAAATATAAAATGGCTTTAAAATATAAGGATATTAAATAATACTATATAACTATAACATTATATATTGAATATGAAAATAAACATAAACATATTGGGTTTAAGGATAGATCTTCTACCTGTATAAATTTAGATAATTTAAAAAATTTAAAAGACATTCAAAGTCTAGAAACTAAGCTGGTCACTGTTAAAAAACAACTAAATGATAAACCTTCTGCATTAAATAGAAATAATAATGAAAATAAAATGTTAGAAACTGATTATTAATGTAATGTGTGTGAACTAGATCGTGATCTAGATTCATGTGTTGATGTTCATGAGTTTAAAATATTCCTTGAAGGAAAATATATTATATGTAAAGTTCTAGCAGACAACATAAATGTTCTTAATGACCCATCAAAAAATAAAAATTCTTATGTTGTGAATAATATAAATAACTATTATAGTTCTCAAAATAATAAGAAAACAAACAATAATTCTTCTTCTAATGATAAAGGAAAAATAGTTCAAAATAGTGCAAGTAGTTTAACTGATAATGTTTCTCAAAATATTCCATTATAAAATGGTTACAATAATAGTCAATATCAACATTATAATCCTAAATTTTTTAGACAAATTGATGCTAAAACTTATAATATTGTTGATTATTTATCAACAATTAAATCTAGATTCTCATTATTACAGGTAGCTAGTATTCTGAGACAACTTGATAAGATCAATGAAGCTGTTAAGAATCTTAAAACTGATGTAGGCTTAGAAGAAGAAGGCAATAATGAACAATCAACCAGTTATGATTAGAATTATGTGCCTCCTATAGATTATATACCTCATTTTTATGTTATGATTAAAATTGATAATAAAGTAATCCATAATTGTATATTAGATATAGGTGCTTTGAAGAATATAATGCCTAAATTCATTGCAAATGAATTAGGCATATTTTATAAAACTAATAATAGGAAGTTTACTAGATTTGATTTTAGACAAACTAAAAGTTATGGTAAGTTTTGTGACATAGTCATTAAAATTATCCAAGATGAGAGAATTAGATGCATGACTAATGTCTATGTTTTAGATATTCCTAGTAATTACACTATGTTATTAGGAAGAGATTAGTCAAAAGTAATTGATGATTTTATTGGAAAATATATTACATGGGTTCTTGTTATTAATGAAATTATTTTCATAAAAACAGAAGATTGGTCTAGTTCAATTATTGAGTCATCTACTTCTACCATTATTTATTATGTTGAGACTAGAATTGGGACTTATGAATTGTTGAATTTAGATTAACTAAAAAATCAACATGAAGAATTATTTGAAATAAATATTTTGATGGAGCTTATTCTAAGTAAGGTAATGGTGTTGGAATTTATCTAATTTTCCATGTTGGTAAAATTTTCCATTATGCTTATAAATTATCATTTGAAAACACTAATAATTCTATAGAGTTTGAAACTTTATGTTTAGGCTTATTGAAAAGGCCATCAAACTCAATATTAAGCATTTATAAGTCTTTAGAGATTCTGAATTGGTTGTTAGACAAGTTCATAAAATTTATAAAACTAATCAAACTCATCGTCATCATTATACTAAAAAGTTTTGGTCATTACTTGAAAATTTTGAGGCCTTCAATATCACTAATATTTTTAGAGAATTTAATATTAAAGTTGATAAGCTTATTGTTTTTGAATCTAATCTAACTCTAAGTGAGAACGAACCTACTATAGACTTATTTTATGCATAATTTTTCATCCTAAAATTCATGATTTGAATGATAGTTGGCCTATTTTTAGTTATGATGAACACACAGATTATTTTATTAAGGGTAATTATTTTGATCATGATGATTATGTACTAAATTTTAGAGATTATTTGTAATTAGGTACTAAAAAATTATCTATTCGTTTGGAAATTTTAGAATCTATGTTTATGCCTAATGATCAACCTAATATTTCTATAATAGAAGAACCTTTAAGGAGAATAATAGGTGAAACCATTCCTATCAATTTAGGTACCAAAGAGAATCCAAAATATGTTTATTTAGAAATTTAGGTTACTACAAGCAATAAGGTTAAATTCATTACATTATTTAAATAAATCATTGATGTGTTTGTCTAGACATATAAAGATCTTAAAGGTTGTGATACTAATATTATTAAACATGGCATACCTATAAAACTTAGTATCAAACCTATTAGAGGTACATTCACTGAGAGGGAAGTGAATTAGTGAGCTTAGATATTTCAATTATAATTTTAGTCCTTTCAAAATAGTTAAAAAATCAACATATACCAACTTGATCAAGAAACATTAACAAGAGAACTCATTCATTTAATGCATACACAAGATCAAACACATAACACATAGTTCTTATGGGGAACCCTCATGGGGAATAAAACCCACTCTCAATCCTAAAACATAAATGGACTACTACCTTATAATAAATTACAATCAAGAGATTGATAAAATCCTTTAGACTAGCAAACCTTGATCATGTCCTCTTGACCAAAGACTTTTAGTAAAACACCTATTTCACAAGGAGCAACTGCCCCTAAATAAGACCAAGTCATTTAGACCCTACTTTAAACAACTTTAACTTAGAAATGATGTCTTAAACACTTGATGGTGGATCTATATTTATCTAACCCCTACACAAACTCTCTTTCTCTATCTCAAACAAGCCACTCATATAGGTATGACACAATCTCTCTCCTTAATCACTCAAATTATCCTCATATACACACTCAAACCTCTCCACATATCCTCAAATTGTAAGAGAACTATTATGACATTAGGAACATGACGTATAAATCATATAAATATTCAACAAGATATTCTACTTATTAACTCAACCAACAGGCACACTACCTATCCTTCACTTTATAACTCTCACATCCACCTTGCATAAATCTCTCTCACATCCAAGTCTTCCATAAGCCTAGAAACCATCTCATTTAGTTCCATAATTTATAGAGAAATCTTGAATTAAAAACATCATAATCTTTCTTTGTCATCCATAAAACATGCATTTACCCTTAAGGCATCTCACATGGGTCACACTTAAGCATAATCCACTTTCAAATAGACCTAAGTCACTTTTAGGTCCTATGGAGACCCATTAAACTCTTGACACTTCTACAATAAAAATGAAACATATAAACACTTTAAAAATGTATGGACCCATTCCACATGATCTATAGGTCCTCCTTAAGTTCCAAAATCCATCACAATACTCTTTTGCTTAAGCATAAATCACTTAAACAATATTTTGTGTACACAATATCCATAAATAAATACATATTTAACTTGTAAACTTTTTTTCATACTAAAATAATTAAACAAACCTTAAAAATTCAGATAGATCATCCTTATGGAGTCCAAAACATGCTCCAATATCTAATTCATCTTTAAACATCAAAACAACATTAACATAAGCTTGAACATCCTTCTCGGGTCATTTGTAGAGCATAGTCAAATAAATAGTCAACTTTGGACCTTCATAAATTTGAATATACTAATAATTAGACTTTTAAATTCATATTTAAAAATTCATCTTGGAGTCCTCCATAACTTTTATTTTTACTACATCATCAAATTCATCCTAGATCAAAACATATGGATCAAAAACTGAACACTAGTTTTTCATTTTTTAAATTCAAATATTTGAATTCAAATAGTCACAGATAAAACTCAAACACCATGCTCATATCTCATGTCCTCACTACTCATATTAAACATGCACCATGTATCTTGTGTGAACTTTAACACAGGCACCAATGCTTAAATGTTAAATATTTGATAGTTGAACTCATCTTGTGCAATCTAATTTTTTTGACTCAATACACTTAATGCACTCTATTGATCTTCTATATGTAGCTCAGTCTTTAACAAAGCTAAATAGTTGTCATTTTAACTTTTTAACTTTTAATATGCACTATTTATCTCTATCTATATGATCTTCTACTCCTCGTTAATCCTTGGAAGAAGCTCAATATTTATCTTTACATAGCATTAAACATCATACACCTATCCTCATGTCATTGCTTCCTAACTTCTTGTAGCAACATGCTCCATTGATGTTCATCAAACTTTAACTTGTGAAAATTTGACTATGGGAACCTTGATTATCTACCTAGAAGGCCAAATTTACACAGTGATATCTTTTACCTCGCTCACCCGCATGTTCTCAAATTTGGACCATATGATCTCCTCATATAGGAGAATCTAACCATATGATAAACTATTCCTAAAACTCTCACATGTGTGAGATATAACAATTAAAATTCATTCTCAAAATATTCTATCATAGATCCAACTATGATTCGAACTTGTTTGGGAGGCCAACTTTGAAGATGCATATCTTTTGTCATACTTTGGTGCTTGACCTAAAAGTTAGAACAAATCAACTAGACACAAAACTAAACAAATACATATGACCATCATGTTCTGAAACATACACATGTGCAATACATACCACCATCAAAAGGCTTACTCAGCTCTTCTTGCCAAATTGCAAATTTGGATAAGTATGGGAAAACACTATAAAAAAGCCTAAGATCCCAACTTTGCACCCATATATCTTTGACTGCACTTAGGCGTATGACCTAATATTTAATGCATAAAAATGAGGGACTCATACACACATTGTAATGGTGACATCATCAAATTACTTACATAGATTTTCTACCACTAGACTCAAAAGGTCTAGATGAAAACTATGGAATGATAGGTGAATTCCACCTATGTACACAAGCTCTCCAATCATAGAAAACCTCTTATAGGACACCTTGCATATGCTCAACACTCCATACTCATCCCTAAACATCTATATCAATGCAAAAATTGAATATCAACCAATCTAAATTCAATCACACTAGAATAAGCAAATTGCACACGTTGTCATTGTTACTTAGGCTATTAAAACACTTCATACACTCATCAAGACACCTCCATGACATCACCATAACATCAATAAAAAATATCTAATAATCCCCTTTGTCATTGATGTCAACAAACATCATTTAGCTCACCTTCTTTCTCTTCAAGCACTCTCATAATAGGAACTTTTCTCCCCCTTTGACATAATGACAAAGTCATAAAAATATGATCCTAATGACCTAAAAAGACCACCAAAATGAAAAGACCATATTATAAATATGATACAAACTCCCCCTTAACTTGAGCCTACCTCTTTTTGCCTAGACACCTTCCTTTTGATCCATGCCAACACTCTCTTCAATTAAGCATTGTAACCAATGAAGAAAGAACACACAAAAAAAACTAAAATCTAATGGAACTTATCAAGAAACATTTGAGAGGGCCTCTCCCTAATATTTCTAATCCTATTCATCACTTTAGAATCTTGAAATCTCCATACATGATTAGGAACCACCATGACCACCTTTCTACCCTTCTCTCTCAAGATTGAAATATGCATGCCTTGTTCTTTTGGAAAAACTAAACAAAAAGCACATCTTCAAGAGTAGGCTTATCTAGACTCCTTATAGCCCTACTTAGAACTTGTAAAGCCTAAAAATTTCTATAGACACAAATTTTAGACCAAAAAATTCATATCTAGAGCACTATTATATGCCCCTTCAAGTACACATTTTGCAACAACTAGCTCATCATCTGAAACATACTTCCTTCACAAACCTACTACCCAATTAGGCCTCCAACTCAACAAAAAATTGAATAAATTGAGAACCATAAACCTTCAAATCCATGTGAAGCTGGAATTAACAACCCATTTGACCCATTAAACATATTAATAAGCCTTAGATCTCAAATCATAAAGCAAATCACTTTTCTATCAGAGCCCAAAACATTAGAATCTCAAAATAAATAGAGTCAATAAACCTCCTTTCAGTTAAAATACACCTCTAAAAATTCTTTCACACCTAGAGAAAACCATTACACACTTTTGGATGAAGATTTGAGATTTCACACCATTGGGAACTTGGACTTCTTATAACCCATTTTAGAACCTACACACTCTTAAACACAAACTATGAAACCTAAAAGTAGACAAAAATATCCAAATTGACTTCAACATACCTTCAGATCATAACACCACTTGGAACATGCTAGAATAAGTTTAACAAACCTTTCTATGAAAAAATATTATATTGAAAAATAAAAATTCCTCCTTTTCCATCTGGGAACCTTCAATCTAACCCTAGAAACTTCTCCATATATAGTTATCAATATCATGACATCACCTCAACATATTTTCCACCTGGACATACCTATTCCAAGTAAGAACACTTAACTCTAGTCTTAGAAGACCTTCTGAAGATCACCACAACAACACTTTCTTCTCCACTAAAAGGAGTCTCTTAAGAAGCATAAACAAAGACATCCTTTACACCACTATCCTCCAAAACAAAGTGAATCCATGAATGACCTGCATCTCCTCTGTAATCACTAGAATACATTTATAGCAAGCTATAGGCTAGATTGTCTTTATTTTTCTTCTTAGGCTTAAGAGAAACAAATTTCTCCTATACTACAACATTCTCCTTCTCTTTTATGATATAATTGACAACACATGGAGCAAATATGGAATCTTTCCATACATTCTTATTTGAAGCATCAACCTTGAAACCTGGAACCTCATCACTAGGTATAGATAATTGATGTTTTTAATATGAAGCTTGCTCAACAACTATAAGATTTTCTCTTGGATCCATATACATCTCAAGATTAGCCTCAAATAGTAGCTTGGTATCTTCATTCACAACATGAGTAATAAATGATATCTCTTGGAACTCTTCACATTTTGTGGTATTTTCCATCATAGTAAATAGATTACTTAGACTTGTAGTCTCATCATGACTCATACTTACCACCTTTGGCTTTCATGAGTTGACTTTCCTTCTTCCTTGCAATCTAGGAGTTTGATTGAACATATTATAACTTGTAGGCCTTTGCTTATAGAATCTATGAATGTGACCTCTCTTTTGATAGTTAAAACACATCATACCTTTTTCAAAAAGCTAATTCTATCTTACTAGATTTGGAAAAAATATTACAATGTTTCCTAGTTCATAGCAACTATAACACTCAACATTTTCTATAGAAAACTCACCTTAGATTACATTAAATGGACAAAATTTTGTAAAGTGTCCCACATCATGACAATTGAAGCACTCAACCTTACCTACACCTTTTTATTGGTGACCTCCATCATAGTCCCATGAAAAATCATTCTTAATCAATATTCTACATTCTCTAGCTCTATACCCAAGCTAATTACATGTATAGAAGTAACAATTGAAATTTTCATACCTCATGGCATTTGGTTTTCTGATCTACTTTTTATTCATTCTGCTAGCATCTTCATTCCTTATTTGATGATTTATTTTCAAAGGTTGATTATCCTTTTTCACATTAGTCTTCATCTTATCTTGATTTGTAGTCTCTAGTTCTTTGTATCAAAGACCAATCTTATCACTTACATGCTTTTGATCATTTAAAATGTTGTTTAGATCACTTCATCTCCTTTAAAATCTCACAAATGACATTACCTTACTATATAACTTCTCTAACTTAGATTTCAATGACTCATTTTCAATTACATACCTAGCAAATTCATCTTCTTTAGCTTTTAGGCTTGTAGATAGGATTTTCAATTGACAACTAAGATACTTGACCATATCTTTATGATCCTTGGCTTACTCATCCATTATTACCTAAAACACACTAAATTTATCCTCAAAGTCCTTGAAATTAGATTTCATCTTCTTATTGATCTTCTCAATCTTTAGTTTTTGATGAGCATTAATCAATGCAATCTCATAGTCCACCTCATCTTCATCATCATCTGAATCACTCAAATTAGACCCCTTTTGATGTAAGCAACTACCTTTCTTAGATATGAATATATATTCATCTTCAAGAGGACTATAATATTCATGATCATACTCTGAATCACTAACTTCACTCTCATTTGATGAGATGCAATCTTATTTGGTGTAGAGACTCTTCTTACCCTTAAAGTACTTCTTGTTATCAAACCTTCTAAATCCTTTTTTGATTTTGTCAGACCTTAATTTTCTCTTACCATCATCATGACCTTGATCATACTCTTCATCATCATCTTTATTATTTTTATGAGGGAACTTATTATATAAAATGTCCTATCTCACCATAATTGAAGCATTTAAGGGGTAGTTTACCTTTATACTTGCTTGAACCTATTATTAATTTCTTTGAAATAAAAGTAATTAATTCATCCTCATCTATATCAAGAATGTCATCCTCCTTGAGTTTATTACCTTATAACTTCTTTGACTTCATTTTAGTCTTGAAATTTTCTTCCTTCTTTGGTGGCGTATCATCATTCTTCCTCATCTCATAGGTAGTAAGGGTGTCATGTAGCTGATCCATCTTCAACTAAATAAGATAATGACTTTGTTCTATAGCAAATACTTTCATATCAAACTTGAGGGATAGAGATCTTAATACCTTTTGAAAAATAGCAGACTCTTCAAGGTTATCTCCAAGACCTTTGATGATGTTCATAATCTCATCAACTCTCTACAAAAAGGATGATATAGAATCTTCTTCATTTATCTTGAGACTTTCAAATTTCCTTATGTGAGTTTGCAACTTAGGAAGCTTGACCTTTGAATCTCCTTAAAAAATGATCTGAATTTTTTCCCATATCTCGTTATCAAATTTATAATGGATTACCTTGGTGTATTTAGTCTTTGAAAGACCACAAGTGATAGATTTCATTGCCTTGGAATTTTTCTCAAACAACTTCTTATTTGTAGTACTAGATGGAGGAGTAGTAGGAGCAACATATCCATCTATAATAGACTACCAAACATCAAACCCTAAGTATATAATGTATTTCCTCATCCTAACACTCCAACTTGGAATTGTTCTCAAACAACTTATTATTTGTAGTACTAGATGGAGGAGTAGTAGGAGCAACATATCCATCTACAATAGACTACCAAACATCAAACCTTAGGTACATAACGTATGTCCTCATCCTAACACTCCAAAATGCATAATTGGATCCATTGAACATCGATGTTTGCATAGTAGAGAATCGTCCTTGATGACTACCCATATTGTACCTTAGATCACCTTCAAGCTATTAATATTTTACCAAAGGACCTACTCTAATACCAATTGTTAAAGGTACAATCATTGAGAGGGGGATGAATAAGTGAGCCTAGATATTTCAATTATAATTTCAGTCCTTTCAAACTTTGAATAATCAACATATATCAACTTGATCAAGAAACATTAATAAGAGAGCTCATTCATTCAATGCATACACAAGATCAAACACATAACACATAGTTCTTGTGGGAAAACCTCATAGGGAATAAAACCCCCTCTCAAGCATACAACACAAATGGACTAATATCCTATAATAAATTACAAACAAGAGATTAATCAATTCCTTTAGACTAGAAAACCTTAATCATGTCCTCCTCACCAAAGGCCTTTAGTGAAACACTTGTTTTATAAGGAACAATTACTCGTAAGGAAGAACACATCATTTAGATCTTAATTTAAACATCTCCACCTAGAAATGATGTATTCAACACTAATGATGGATCTCTATTTATCTAACCCCTACACAAGCTCTCTCTCTATCTTAAATAGGCCTCTCAAAGAGGCATGCCATAATCTCTTTCCTTCACTCAAACTATTCTCATATTCATACTTAGACCTCTTCACATATCCTAAAATTACAAGAGCACTATTATAACATTAGGAAACTACAAGTCATACACATAGTCAACAAACTATTTTTCTCATTAGCTCAACCAATAGGCACACTACTTATCCTTTTCTTCACAACTCTCACATCCACCTTGCATAAGTCTCTCTCACATCCAAGTCTTCCACAAGCCTAAAAACTATCTCATTTGGTTCCAAAATTTATAGAGCAATCTTGAATTAATAAGATCAAAAAATTTACTTTTTGGCCGTAAAACATGCTTTCACCCTTAAATTGTCTCACATGGGTCACACTTAAGCAAAATCCATTTTCAAATAGGCCTAAGTCACTTTTAATTCCTATGGAAACCCATTCAACTCTTTGACACATATCTGAGTAAACTAAAACATAGGAACACTTTCAAAATACACATAACCATTCTGCATGATCTATAAATCCTCCTTAAGTTCTAACATCTATCACAGTACTCTCCTTCTTAAGCATAAATCACTTAAACAATTTTCTATGTACATAGTCACCATGAATGAATGCCTAATTTACTTATAAACCTTTGTTCATACTAAATATGATTATAAAAACCTTGAAAATACACATATATCATCCTCATGGAGTCTAAACCATGATCTAATATCTAATTCATCATTTAACATAGAAACAACATCAACACAAGCTTGAACATCCTTCTTGGGTCACTTGTAGAACACAATCGAACACATAGTGAACTTTGAACCTTTGTAAGTGCTAACAATTAGACCTTGAAATCCATATTTATAGATGTAACATAGAGTCATATATAAATTTTATTTTTACTACATGGTCAAATTCATCCTAAATCAAAATATATGGTTCAAAAACTAGACACTAGTCATTCCTTTATTAAATTTAAATATTTGAATTCAAATGGTCACAGTTAAACCTTGAATACCATGATTGTATCTCGTGTCCTTATTGTTTAAATTAAAAATGCATCATTGATCTTTTTTGAAATTTAACACATAAGAACCAATGTTTAAATTTTAAAAATTTGATAGTTGACCTCATCTTATGTAATTTAGAAACTTTGATTCAATGTGTTCCATCATTATTCTGTATGTATCTCAGTCTTTAACAAAGCTAAACAACTATCAATTTGACCTCTTGAATTTTAACTTGATCTCCCACTTAATGTTGATCCTTAGAAGAAGCTTGATCTTTATCTATACTTAGTGTTAAACATCATACACCTATCCTCATCTCAATGCTTCCTAACTTCTTGTACAAACGTACTCCATTATGTTGCTCAAACTTTAACTTGTGCAAATTTGACAATGGGAACCTTGTTTATCTACCTGGAAGGCCAACTTTACACAATCATACATTTTACCTCACTCAATTTCATGTTCTCAAATTTTGATAATATGATCTCCTCATATAGGAGAATCTAACCATGTGAAAAATTCATCTTAGAACCCTCACATGTGTGAGATATATTGCTATAAAAATGCCTTCTCAAAATATTCTATCATAGAGCCAACTATTCTTAGAACTTGTTTGGGAGGCCAAATAAACATGCATATCTTTTGTCATGCTTCGGTGATTGAACTAAAAATTATCAAAAATCAATTAGGCATAAAACATAGTAAACTCATATGATCATATTATTCTAAATCATCCACATGTGTGAGATATTCCACCATCAAAATGACTTACTTGGCTCTCTTTTCCATATTATAAATTTGGCTAAGTATGGGAAAACACTATCAAAATGCCTAGGAGCCCAACTTTGTACCCAAATATCTTTGATTATGCTTAGGTGTATGACCTAATATTTAGTACATAGTAACTAAGGATTAATGTGATCACAAACACATGACCAAATCCCCCTGAATCATCCACATGTGGTAATGGCGATGTCATAAAATTGCCTACTCAAGTTTTCTACCATTGGACCCAAAAAGTCTAGATGAAAACTGTGGACAAACAAATGAATTTCACGTATAAATACAAAATTTCCAATCATGGAAAAAATATTATAATAACCCTTTCACATGCTTAATACTCCATACTCATCCATAAACATCTCTAGCCATGTCAAAACTAAAGATCAATGAATCCAACTTTTAGAACACTAGAACAAGCACATTGTACACTTTGTCATTATTACTTAGGATGTCAAAGTAATTCATCCACTCATGAGGACACATCCATGAAATCACCATGAATTAATTGAAAACTCTCCGAAAATCCCCCCTTTGTCTTTATTTCAACAAACATCATTTATCTCACCTTCTTTCTCTTTCAACACTCTCACAACAAGAACTTTTCTCCCCCTTTGACACAATAACAAAGTGGGCATAATCTAATCTTGAGGACCTAAAAAGATGACTAAAAGGAGAAGATCATATTATAAAGATGATACATAATCTCCCTTAAATTGAGCCTACCTATTTTTTCCTTGACACCTTCCTCTTGATCCATTCCAACACTCTCTTCAATCAAGTACTACAACCAATGAAGAAAGAACACACAAAAGAGCTAAAAATTTATGGAACTTACCAAGAAATATTTGGGAAAGACTCCCCCTAAGATTTATGAGCCATTACATCACTTGATAATCTTCATATATCCATACACCATTAGTAACCACCATTAACACCTTTCTATCCTTCTCTCCCAAGCTTGAAATAGTCATGCCTTGCTCTTTTGGAGAAACTAAAAAAAAACACATCTTCAAGACTAGGCCTGTTTAGACTCCTTATAGTCCTACCTAGAACTTGTAGATCCAAAAAATTTATATATACATAACCTCAAGACATAAAAAATTCATATCTATAGCACTCTCATATGCCCTCTCAATTATACCAATTTGTAGCAACTAGTTCATCCTATGAAACATATTCCATAGAAACACCTACTACTCAATTAGGCCTCCAACTTGACAAAAACTTGAATAACTTGATAATAATAAACCTTAAAATCTATATGAATATTTATTTGACATACCATTTCTCCCATTAAATATATTAATAAGCCTTAGATGTCAACTCATAAGGAAAACCACTTTTCTATCAAAGCCCAAAACCCTAGAATCTCAAAATAAAAAGAGTCAACAAACTTCCTTCTATTCAACATCCACATTTGAAACTTCTTGCACACTTGGAGATAACCATTACAATCTTATGGATCAATATTTTATCTTTCACACCATTGGTAACCTTAACTTCCTATAACCCATTTTAGGACCTACAAGTTCTTAAACACAAACTGGGAAGCTCAAGAGCAAACAAAAATCTCTAAATTAACTTCAACATGCCTTCGAATCACAAAAACACCTGGAACATGATATAATAAGGTTGAAAAACCTTTATATGCAAAAAAAATATCTTAATAAATCACAAATCCTCTATTATCATCTAGGAACCTTTTATCTAACCCTAAAAACTACTCCATATATAGTTATCAACATCATGACATCACCTCATCATATTTTCCACTTAGACATACCTATTCCAACTGAGAACACTTAACTCTAATATTCTATGACCTTTTTAAGATCACCACAACACTTGATTTTCTATTGAAAGGAGTCTCTTAAGAAACATAAATAGAGACATCCTTTGTACCACTATCCTCTAAAATAAAGTGAAGCCAGGTGTGGCCCACATCTCCTTAGTAACCATTAGAATCCTTTTATAGCTATAGGATATATTATCCTTATTATTATTCTTAGGATTAATAAAAATAACTTGATCCTCTACTATAACATTCTCATTCTCTTTTATGATAAAATTGACAACACATAGAGTAACTATGAAATCTTGGCATACCTTTTCATTTGAAGTGTCAAACTTGTAGCTTGGAACCTCATCACTAGGTATAGGAAATTGATGTTATTTTTATGAAGCTTGCTCAACAACATCAAGATGTTCCCTTGGATCCATACACATGTCAAGACTAGCCTCAACCAGTACCTTGGTCTTTTTCTTAAGCTTGGTCTCTTCATTCACAACATGAACAATCAATGAGAGATATTAGCACTCATCACCTTCTATGGTATTATCCACCATATCAAATAGATTACTTAGAACTGTAGTCTCATCATGACTCATACTTACCACCTTTGGATTTTATGAGTTGACTTGCCTTCTTCTTTGTACTTTAGGACCCTGATTGAACCTATTCTAAATTATAGGCCTCTACTTGTAGAATCTAACAATGTGACCTCTCATTTGACAGTTGAAGCACATCATACCTTTTAGAAAAATTTCATTTTTTCTTACCATATTTTGGATAAAACCTTGTAAAGTGTCCTAGTTAATAACAACTATAACACTCAACATTTCTTAAAGGAAACTTATCTTATCTTACCTTAAATGGATAAAATTTTGTAAAGTGTCCCACATATTGACATTCTCAACACTCCATACTCATCCCTAAGCATCTTTATCCATGCCAAAACTAAATATCAACCAAGCCAAATTCAAGCATACTCTAACAAGCACATTGTACACTTTCTCATTGTTACTTAGGTTATAAAATCACTTCATCCACTCACCAAGACAACTCCATGAAATCACCATGATATCATTTATAAACCTAAAAAAAAACCTATAAGGCAAAAATATGAAGAATTGGCCCTTTGTTAGAATACCCCATTAATAAAGAGCTAGACAAGATGATTGATACTAGTGTCATTTTCTTTGTAACATATTTTGAATAGGTAGCTAATTTAGTACCAATTAGAAATAAAAATGGTGACATTATATTCTATGTTGATTTTAGATATTTGAATGAAGATAGATTTAAAAATAATTTTCCTTTACCAAATATAGATTAGATTTTACAAGTTACAGGATCAGAGATGATATCTTTATTAGATGGATTTTTTGATTATAATCAGATTTTTATAAATTCTAAAGATAGATATAAAAACACTTTTACTACCCATAGAGTAACTTTTGATTATAACAAACATCATTTTATATTAATGAATATAGGAGCTAGTTTTCAAAGAGCTATACATGTTGCTTTTGGTGATTTAATTAGCATTGTTATTCAGGTTTATCTAGATGATCTCACCATTCATTCTAAAAAAGAAAAAGAAAACATTTAGACCATCTTCATGAAGTTTTCATAAGATGTAGAAATTATGGTATTCCTTTGAATCCAAAGAAATTAGTTTTTGGTGTTATCGAAGGTAAGTTGTTAGGACATATTGTTTCAAAATATGGTATTTTTATAGATCCTGAATGTATTAAAATAATTAAATAATTACTTCCTCCCAAAGATCAATCTATCTTAAGGCCTTTTTTTGGTAAAATAAACTTTGTTAGGAAATTCATATTAGATTTTGTTGATAAGTCTAATCCTTTGCAATTATTACTTAAGAAAGATAAAATTTATACTTGGGATGAAGGTGTTGATTTAGCATTTAATAGTGTTAAAGTTGCCATTGCAAGTTCTCCAATACTTTCTAAACCTGATTTAAATAAATCATTTATTCTTTATTTTAATGCTAATGAAAAAGCCATTGGAGCTGTAATAACTCAAGAATTTGAAAATAATGAAGAAAAATCAATCAATTACATGAATCAAGTTTTAAAAGATGCATAAACTAGGAACCCTCTTATTGAAAAATTTGTTTTCTCATTAGTTTCCTCTTTGATTAAATTTCATTGTTTGTTTATGGGAAATAATTTTTTTATGCCATCTAATGTAACTGTTATGTCTTATCTTTTGAAATAACCAACCATTTAAGGAAGGCTTGCTAAGTGGATTTTACATATTCAAAATTTTGAACTTAAATTTGAAAATTCTAAAATAATTAAAGGTAATGAATTGGAAAAACATTTAGCTAAGAATACTTTGTCAAATATTAATGTTTTAGTTTTATCAGTTGATGATAATTTAAATGCAAAGCCTCATTTAAAGACCATGAAGATTGCTGATTTTAAAAAAAAATAAAGTATGGTCTCGAGATGAATGAATGGAATTGCATGTTGGCTAAAGATGATTGGTACCATGCCTTAGTCTATTATTTTCAAAATCAGGCTTGTCCTAATAATTTTGATATAAAGCAAAGATGTTTTTCAATATATTAAAGGCTTTAAATTTTTGTTTGTTTTATCAAAATAGAGATGGATTTTTATTAATATGTCTTACACATGAACAAAATCAAAAGGATTTTAAAGGTTATGATGAATAAAAATGTGGTGAACATTATGATACACCAACTACTACTTATAATATTTGAAGTGCTAGTTATTATTGGCCTACTCTATTTTAAGATGCTTATAAGTTAGTTTGTTCTTGTATGTCTTGGAAATTGTTTGTTGGTAGAGATAAGTTACCTGTAATGCCTTTAAATCCTATCATTCCTAAAAATTATTTTACAAAATAGGGTATTGAATTTATCTTAGATATACACCCACCTTCATCTACTGGTCATATGTATATTTGAATAGCCATAAATTATTTCACTAAGTGGTCTGAGGCCAAAGTACTTAAAAGTTTTGTAATAGGTGAAGTAATATCATTTTTAAAAAATAATATTTTTTCTAGATTTGGAGTTCCTTATGTAATCATTTTTGATAATGGACCTTAGTTTGTTTCAAATGAATTTCAATTTTTTTTAGGAAAGTATTCTATTATATCTAGTCATTCGTCCAAATATTATCCACAAGGTAATGGTCAAGCCAAATCAATGAATAAAAATCTGATTACAATCATGAATAAATTAGTGTGTGATAATAAAAGAAATTGGCATCTTAAAATTTTTAAAGATTTATGGGATGATAGAACTATTGTTAAGGTAGAAACTAGTTATTCACCTTTTATGTTAGCATATAGATTTGAGGCTACCTTACCAATAGAACTTCAAATTTCTTCAGCTAGAGCTAATTTAAAATATGTTGCTAAAAATAAAAATTTAATTAAATAAAGATTGCATGATTTAGTAGCTATTATTTAATCCAAAGCCATATCATTGGAAAAATTAGAAAAAAATAACCAAAAATTAATTTTTTTTTTTGATAAAAATGTTTCTAACAAAAAATTTAAAGTTGGTGATTTGGTTTTTATATTGGGGTAAGGCTCATGAAGATCCTAGAAAATATCACAAATTTAATTCATTATGGCTTGGTTCTTATCAAATTGATATTGTACTTGAAAATAATGCTTTTTATTTAAAATATCTTGAAGGAAATTGGCTACATTACTTAGTTAATGACCATCATTTAAAATTATTTCATGATTAGCTACTTTCAATTTTGTTTGTTTCTTTTTGTTTATTTATTTATTTATTTATTTATTTTTTGCTTATTTAATTTGGTTTGTTTTTTGTCTTGATATTCCTTTACTTTTAAAAATATTAATTAAGGTTACAAATGGAGAAGTTTTAGATTATGAAGTAAGAGTGTAAGAATGTTGCAAATTTTGTTGTATGCATCAATTATTTTCAAATATTACTTTTTATAAATTTAGTTTTTATTATACATGAATAATATATGTTGAGTTGTATCTAGTTATTAAATTATTACTTAAATTTTAGATTTTACACTTAAGGCATTTGTATTAGATTATGCATACAACCCAAACTTCCTTGTTATATCATTCCCTTACTTCGTGTCATGCTAGTTGAATAATTCATCCCTTAAAAAAATTCATTATTAAATGGGTTCATGCATAGCTACTTTAAAAATGATTTACCTAGATAACACTCTCAAGATTTTATTTTTATCAATAAGAAATTTGTTTGCTACTCAATTTCATTACATAAAACTGACTAGCAAGGTTGCTAGTGTTATGTCTATTTTTCACACCCCCTCAATTTTTCTAAAATCAATACTTTTTTGCCATAGAGATGGCTTAGTCATACAGATTAAAATTGTGTTGAGAACCTAGTCAATTGGTAGTATATTTAGATTCATATTTTAAATTATTAATTGTTGATGATTGGTTTATGAATTCATGTTTATATTTTAAGTGGTTTCAAAAAGAATAATGGATAAATGAATAAAATGTGCACATATATTTATCAGTGTGAATGTTTGTGATCAATCTTTTTAAAAAAAAAAAAAATTCATTGGGATATCTAAATTATAATACAACATTTTAGTTTGAAATAGAGATACCCTTGATGGTTGAAGGCATTATATGATTATGGTGATGATTCAAATATATATTGATTTTCAATTAAGTATGATATGAATTTTAGAAAAGTTATCATTTGATAGTTGAGCCATTTGTGATGACTAATTTTTTATCTCCATTTTCATTGATAATTGGTAACTTAGTTTGAAACAAATAATAATAATATATGAACTGGTTATGTGATTTCATTTTTTAGTTCATTTTCAGTATAGAGATAGAGAAGTCACAATTATTACATTTAAGGAAATGATGCATCAGATGGTTTAATAAATAAAATACATCATTTAATTTATGATAAATTTCATGTTGAAAGATGATTATGATCATGGCTCACATGCATACATAATTAATTTTTGATATTTTGAAGATTTTGAAATAATTGAAGCTGGCTTGATATTTGGGTAATTTTTTGTAAAGTTCTAAATTCAAACATTGTTTAGCCTAAGTTCTAAAGCAATATAGTTTTATGTGTTCTAAGGATCCTAGCCTAAGGTTATTTATCCTAAAGTTTTGAAATAAGGAATAATAATTATATTAGTCATGATGATTTAAAATGTCTTAACCTAAGTCTATAGTGTCGAAGGGAATATAGTTTGGTGTTTTCAAAGGCAATAAATATATATTCTAGACTTGTAGCATGGCTAGTTGGTTTTCAAGTTGGCAGTTCACTCGATGGTCCATCATGGCACATCCAATTGGCAAGGTAATTTAATGCAAAGACATATTTGAGGATACTTCAAGATCATGCTAAGATTTTGGTAATTCAAGAGTTAATGTAGGAAGTACATGCCTTGAAGAGTGAAAGTTGGTAAGAGGTTTAGTAATAGAATTAGTAATTTCTAAGTTTGATTGTTTTACTAACCTGATTGACGAAATTACGAAGTACATCCTCAATTTGGATGAGAAAATGAAATGTGGAGACATGTACAAGGTAGTTATGATTGGGGTTGGAAATTACAAATAACTTTCCTTTTATTATTTATTTCATTTCATGACACTTATTTATGGAAGTGAAGTTTTCATAGTTTGGATTTTGAGTTGTAGAGAAGGATTTTGAGCAAAAAAATGCAAGGAAGCATGACCAGGTATGCCTTGAATAGTTCTAAGAAAGTTTCATGGCTATTTTGAATGGTTTTGGTTACATGTAATAAATATGGATGTTGTTATGAATGTTGATAAGATTTGAGGAAGCTATTGGTTTGAACCTATGCATAAATATTTTGAGAGTTAAATAATATTATAGTCTAGAATATTACTTTCATGCATGAGTTTTAGTAAGAATTATTTCTAGTTTTTTTATAGTCTTAGTTATCAATAAAATACAACATTAATTTGAGTTTGAAGATTGGTATTCATTGAGAATATAAGAAGCTTTGTTGAATATGTGTTTAGTTTTTGGATTTTAGTAAGTAGTGTAGATGGTTTTCATTCTTCAAAATATGTCATTTTAGTTTTATAGGTTTTGTTGAAGCTTTAGGTTTGTAAAAACAAGCTCAATGAAATGTTAAAAGATGAGTTTTGTGTTTTTTTTTCATGAATCTGATGAAGCATTGTGATATGGTCTATCATGAAAAGTTATGATGAGCATAACTTTCTTCAGTTTCATTTATTTTAGATTTTGAGATAAATCTTACATGTTACATATTTGAAGTATAATGTGATGAACTTAGAGGATATGAAATTTTTTTTGGGTCTGTGTATCACTTTTAGGGTTTTACTCAAGCATCACTGATTGGAAAAGAAATAGGCGCATTTCTTGGTGTGATAAAGATATTTTTAAATTTATTCATTTCAAGTATCTATTGTCTAAAGTAGGATTTACTTTCATTATATTGTGATTCAGTCTAAACGCATCAATTATGTTATGGAGATTAGGGTGTGGGGTTTTTAAATAGAATTTTTTATTGGTTATAGATCAACTTGGATATAAAGAAATAGATAAATGAATTGGAATGGTTTGATCATGCAAATGTGATTACATTTTGATGTCTTAAGGCTATGTTTTTCATACACCAATTTTAATTTCAAACTTTCTTTGATATAATTTAGCGTATGTAGAATAGTGGATAAATTTTTGAAAATAATGAAAGTCTTTCTAGTTTTATATCTAAATCTTGAAGTTATTGGTTTTGTCTTAAAATTAGATGTCAAAATAATGGTTCTTTGAAGGACTATGATAAATTATTTGAGAATAGATGTGTGAAATATTTTCTATTGGAAGGGTTTCTTTTGATTCTTATTGATTTGTCAAAAAGAATACATCTAAGAAGATGTAGATGGATTGTTAATTTATGAAATGGTGCATTCATGAGTTAAATATGGCTGTTTATTTAGGATGGTGTTCAAAAATAAATAGTGCCAAGGAAATTTGAAAAGAATATATTTGTGAAATGATATAGGGTTTCATTTTGAAGATTGTAGACAACATGTTGTATTTCAAATTTCATACAATTGGTTTTTAAGTTAAAATATGGCTTGTGGAAAAGATATATGGTTTTTGAGAGATACTTTCATGAATAAAAATTGTGAAATCTAGTTTTCAATTTTTGGATCGGCTCAATTTGTTTTTTAGATAGTTTTGATAAAGTAAATATGAGAACATGAGTTTTGATATAAAACTATGAAAATATAATTATGAATATATAATTTTATTTTAAGCTTTCAAGTAAATTTAATAGATATTTTGGATGAGATAAAATAGAATTTTTAGGGATGAATGATACTATTGGAATAATTTTGCTGGTACAGTCAAAGCTAGTTCAAATATTTTTTGATATGTGACTATGTGTTTAAGTTTTTAGTTGGTTTCATTTTGATATATTTTTATTTTCAATTATCATAATCAACTTTAAATGTATTTTAGATTATTTTAATATGTCTAGATGGGATCAACTCGGGTCGAGTAGAAGTAATGATAATCAAGGTTGGGGTCAAAATTTAGATAATGTAAACCAACAAAATCCAAATAGAAATGTCCCATGGGGTGGTTTTTGAGCTATGAAATTTGATCCTAGATTCCATAAAGGTGTCAGGATGTCCATTCACTTTGATGCAATAAATCTTGAGTTTTGGAATGTCTTAAATAATTTGCCTTTAAACCCTATAAAAAATAGGGGTAACTAAGGATTTTATGGACGTAGGTTTAGTTTTAGGAATCCTCCTCATAGTATTTGCTCTTATCATTTGCAAATTAATCCACATCATTTTCCAATCTGATCACCCACTCCTAAAAGAATTCAGCCTATTAGTGAACCATACCCTGCCAATCAATCCACTCAATTTGATGTTGAAGTTGTTCTTGCTAAAAATTATGTTAACCTTTCCCTACCTTCAATTTATAATGAGCCTTCATATTTTCGAAGGAAACCTATTGTAGGATGTAAGTGTAGACACCTAAAACTAGCCATCGATAACCCCCAATCAACCTTTTGACCAATTTTTACCCTATATACGCAATTTGGCTTAAAAACACTAAAACACGCTAAAAGATGTGAAATTGACATACTCAAGTGCCAATTTTGGCCAAGGTATCCTTAAACAGGGTAATACAATTTATGGGCCAGCTAACTTTGATCAGATCATTCAGAATCAAAATGCTAATTTTGTACCTGGGTACTCTGGATTGCTCTTTTCTATCAAATCTCTTGCACAAGATGTATGCCTTCATTATTTGTTGTTGATGACATCCTAAATGGGATAATATATCCAATGCATCTGATGTGGACTTTTAATTCTAATCCAATCAAATCTTGGACTAATAACAAGGCATTTTGATGAATATGAGTAATTTATGCATAAAGTGTTTAGTCATGCTTAAGAGCTAATTAACCCAGATCAAGGCCTAATCAAAAATTCCATGGGAACTTGTTGAATAGTTATTTTTAGAAATTCATATTAAATATTTTCATCATTAAGTGACTTCATTTCTTAGAAAGACATCCCTAGGCCATAAATGCCACAAATATTAGGATCCATGCCTTCCATGCCTCATCAATGTCTTTCATGATGCCCTCCTTACCTTTTAATTTACCCTTCTTCCAATGCCATGATGAGGATAATTACAAACTTAAATCCAAAAATTGAATTAATCCTCAATCACTCATCTCAATCTTGATATGGACGGTTCAGGTTGATTCTAGACATTCTTAAAAATCTATAAATAAGAGGCCTCACAACATCATTTCTAAGCTTTTTTGATGCAAAGTTATAATGCCAAATTATTTCCAAAATCCTCAATATATTAGTGTTACCATTCCAAATTAATTCCAATCCAAGGCAAACCACAAACCAAAGATGCCAAGGAGAGATGGAAGTAGCCAAGCTTCCATTGCCAAGGACTTCATGAGCACAAGCCAAGAAAGCCACCACTACAAAGGCATTTAGAGCATCCAAGGAAGGTGAAGGAATTATTGTGTTTGATTCCTTGATATTTTGTTATGTTTTTAATTTGATTTTGTTAACTAAGCTCTCCTTAGTGTCTAGGTCTAGAGATGTTATGTTATTAGTGTGCTTATTTTATTTTGTTTTCATTTTGGAACTAACACCATACTAACCATCCTCTCTTGATCGAGTCAAATTCTAAGATCATAGAATGGCATGATTGATGGGACTAGCTGCATCTCACACCTGAAAGAGATCATTTTATAACTATAAAATATTTATTTGAGCCTTTGAAACTCTTACAAATTAGTTTTCTAACTTTATTTTGCCATTTTTGGTTGCCATGGTTTTACACAGTAACCAATGTTAGTAAGTAATATCGACATCAATTACATATCATAACTGACATCAGTTAGGAAAACCAACATCAATTAGTTCTCAGTTAGCTAGAGTAACTAACACTGGTCACTGTGTTTTTCCAAAAACACAGACCTAAGAGTTGCTTTTTCAAAGTTCATTGTTTCAAGCTAAAAATAGTTTCAAAGCTAAATGACATGATAAAAATTTTGTTGTAGGACCAAGCCTGATATTTGTTCAAAACATGTTTAAATCACCTTTAAATTCTTAAAAATCAATTAGGAATCTTGTTTTTGGTATTCAACAAAGAACTTAGATGTTTTTGGTAAATGTTTTCAAAGTTTAAAACTAAAACCAAGGGGTCAAATGAACACCACCAAATCTTTCATTTTGGATTTAAAATTGAACACTCTTGTCAATTCTTGTTTGCAATATATGTTTAATCAAATTTTATTTGGAAAAAAGAGGAATGTTACATGTATTGTCTTTCATTTGTCCCCTATAGGGAACCCTTGGAATCAAAAGCACCATTCCTATTATAAGTAGCCTTGTCTAAGGCTTAGAAAGAAATTAATCTAAAGCACTCCCAAAAACTCATCAAAGTTTGGATGACCTTGAAAATGACCCAAAAGTATTTCTACTTTCATGCTTTCTTTATTTTTATGCATCTTGGCTTATGAGGGGGACTTCATCACCTCTCACAAGTTCTTTAGTGAAGCTTTAACCCATGTTTTCACCTCCTAGCATTGACTTCATTTGGATCCTTTGGAGTTACACATGGGATGTATCTACATTTGGACATCACACTACACTAAGAGAACAACATGATGTAGTGGTTGTAAAAATGACTAGACCTTTTTACAACTAGCCAATATCACAGTTACCTAATTTCCATGCTTGTCTTTTGAATCATTTGAAATGAAATTCATTGTGTAATTGATTCCCATATAATGATTGAAACCTTGATAGTTTAGTAAATCCCATTTTCTCATACCCTTACTAGGATTTAGATAATTATACTTAGTGTATTTTGGTCATTTTTGTTTGGTATGTTTTGAGACTAAAACTTGTTTGTTTGTTCATAAACCATGTTAAAACAATGCATTTGAGTTTTAAAGGGTAGTGTTAAGCTACCCAAATAATGTCAAAACATTTTGAGCCTTTGAGTCTTTTGAAACATGACATTGACCATATTATTTGAGTATGCTTACACCATTAGGATGCTCAATTTATTTCAAGACTTATATACCATTGTATTAAAAACCATTTGTTTTAAACCATTTTGTGTATACCATTTAGACCATTGTCTTGTTCCATCATGATCTTGTCTAACTTGATGTCCTATTTTATGTATACCATTTGAGCTTTTGTCTTGTGTCATCAAGCTATCCAATCTTGTCTAGCCTATTTGGTCAAATCCTAGTTTTCAACATTGAGTTTTCAATTAGCCTTGTCAAGTTTAGATCCAATAATTGATTGGTTTATGTTTAAGCCTCAATTCATGGGGATGATGCATATATCTTTCTCTTTTGGGTTGCATAACTTCAGTTAATCATTTACCCAAAATTAAAAACTATTAATGATTTTTTTGTTTAATGCCTATCCTCATCATTGTTTATGCCTTTATTTGGGAGAATACAACCTTTCTCAAAGAGCCTTTTGTCTTGTCTTATGCCAATTGATCATGTTTATGTTTGATTCTGTGTTTTGGGTCTATGTCAAAATTGTTTCCAAACGTGCTAGATTAAATCAAATCACATTAGCCTTTGTTTTAAGTCTAGATTTTGACACTGTTTGGCCAAAATTCATAGCACATGCTTGTCTATTTGAGACTAGATTTTGACTCAATGTTTGGAAAAAATACCTAGTAACTCAACTTTTCCCTTTCCTAGTTTAGACCTTGTTTGGAACACTTTGACCTAGACCTTTAACATGCCATTTTTTATTTAGACACTTAAGCCTTTGTGTGTATGACATTTAACATTAGACATTTGATGTTAGGTTGTTTTATGCTAAGTCTTATCCCAAATCATTTTGGAGATACAAATCCACTTTCAGAACATATTAGAGATACAAATCCATCCTTTCGACCAAATTAGACCAAGTTTGAACCATTTGTCCTTTGGACATAGTTTATCAGAGTTTGTAGAATTATAAGCCTTTTTATTTTCAGAGCTTTCATCATTTGTGTGGATATGTCTCACTACACTTATGGTGGAGTCACTTATAGTCTGAATTATGATATAATGGCCACACAAAATAACTATTGTGGATTTTATCAAGACCTTAATGATTCAAATATGGTTTGTGAGATAGATTTCTATCTGCATGATATTTATCATTCATGAGAAGAAAGTCATGAAGCAACTTACAATCTAACTCGAGACCTTGATTAGTATGAAGAGGCTTGTGAGGAGGACTTTCAAGACCCCGCTATAGATAATGTTGTTTGGGATATGAATCCATACCCTCTTTTCAAAAATTAGTACATGGAACATAGTCAAGAACTAGCTTATGAGCCAACTCATGACTAGGATGATATGGTTTATGAGGAAGACTTGGATGCTTTTACTTATGCAAGAAATCAAGTTTCATGATGTCCTTTTGTTATCTAATCATAAACTACCCCTAACCCTCCTTTGGATTATATGATCTATCAAGCTCCGTAATATCCAAGGAATACCATTCCCATACCAAGACCTCATCCTTTGGTTTATGCAAGCAATGAAGCTCCATAATGCCTCTTCATCATTTTAGGACCTAGTCCTTTGGGTTTTGCAAGAAATCATGCTCCAAAACACCCTATCATTACCATCTTAGGACTTTTCCTTTAGCTTGTGTAAGTATTCATGATCCCCAATGCCTTACCATTATCTAACCACCAGTCATTCCTCATCTAGTACCAATCCCATCCAAACCTCAACCCATCCAATCATATAAAGACCAAAAATGTGTTTAAAACTAGTATTTTTCAACTCATTAAAAACCAAAGCCAAGAGAACCAACCAATCCATGATGTTTTTGTTGAAAAAACCACTTGTGATAAGTTAGCCTATGATGAATCACCTATTAATCCTATCTCAATTGTCAAGGAGTCTCACTCTGATGAGCCAGTCTTTACTGAGTCACTTCTTAGTGATTATAACCACCTTTGGTCAAATAATTACCTTAACCATGTGCCTATTTTTCAAGATCATCTTATTGACAAGCCAATCTCTAAGGATTTGTCTCTTGACCTTTTTCCCATCTTAGAGGAGTCTCACTTTAACAAACCAATTTTTATGGAGCCCATTATGCCATCACAGGCTATTACTTGTCTGAAACTAAACATTCAATAAGACATCATTGTAACAAAGTACCCATCAGATGAAGAATTAGAGTTAGAGCCAAGTTTTATTCATGAATTGACAACAAAATTAGAATTAACGTTACTCTCAACATCAAATTTAGAATCCTTTGAGTTAGAATCAGATTCAAAAGAATAATATGCTCATGGCTATTATAATATTGGTTATGCATGCCTCATAGATCAGTTTTAATACATTTGTGATCCTTCTTCAATTTTTGAGGATGAGTACTTCAGCTTTGACACATGTTCTCCTAATATATTCAATAAGGATTATGTATCCTCTCCCCATTCCATTAACATACCACAATCCATTACCATCAATCAAAATCACCATATTATTGACATTCCATATCCCACAAGTATCAATTGGGATCTACAAAATCACACTTTGTGAAATTACATCCATGGTGACATATAAATTTAAGAAGAGTAAGGAGGTCAAGACCACATTCATGTAGTAGAAGAGAACTCTCCTAGTGAAACCTTTTTGAAGGTGCTAGGGAACAATCAAAGTCAAAACTCATCATCTTCTAGTAATTTTTTTTCAAAAGTGCTAGAAGAAAATCAAAATTAAAAGCCAATGTTCATTAGTGAAACATTCTTGAATCATTGGTGAAAATCTCTTTGAGGTACCAATAGCTAAGCACAAAAGTTCTTCACTACTTGATGAAGACAAAATCAAAGATCAAATCAAAATAGCTTCTTATATATAGCCTAATCAGATGGTAGCTACTCTCAAGATCAAATAACAAAAAAATCTAGTGGTCCTATTGAGAGAAAAAGTCTTTGGCCCTACCAAAAATAAAATTATGTCAAATCTGGCATCAACAACATTACATGTGACTAAAAGTCCTAATACTCATTTGTTTTCCAACCATTCCACATTAAATTATCATCTACCATTCCATTTTACAGTCAAACATACCATCCATTATTTGTCCCTATTTACCATCCATGGTTACACTTTCCTTTACAGAGGCTATAAAAATACCTTGTCTCAATGTTTGAAGGAATTAGAATCAATGACCAATTAAGATCACAAAAGCATTCTCAACAACCAAATCTATAGGCCATTCTTGATAAAGTAGTTATTCTGACGAGGTGTGGGCTAGCAATAAACATGATCAAGTATTCTATTTATATCATTTGTTGATTAGGACGTGCATCTCCCCATTAGCAAGAACAATACAATTAAAAACCACACCCAAGCCAAAAATAGGTACCATACCATTTCACATTTCCATATCATTGCCATTGTTACATATCATTTTTCCATTGTTGTCAACCCATTGATTCACCCCACCACTTGGGGGCAACCCTCTTACCATTTTATCCAATTTATCAATCCATCATTATCCTTAGCAAGACCATACCATCCTATCATTCCATTCCTATCTAGACCAAAGCCTATTTTTATTCATCCTACCCAATCCTATTTTGAACTTGGTTCCTTTGGTTCTTTAAACACTTTTTATGGGGGGTTTCTAATCAAATTTCAATAATCAATCAAATCTATGTTTATAATGATAGTATATGAAAGTAGTGTGACAGTTGATCTAGCAAGATATATTTCATCTTATATCCACATTTGTTTATGTGATCCTAATTATAACCACCTATGGGCAAATAAATGTCTCACTAGTCTTGCTACTAATTATAAAAACCAATGGGAAAATTAGTATTATTGACATGTGTCATTGTATCTTAGTTATAATCACTTATGGGAAAACTAGGGGAAAAAATTGATTATCATGGATTACTGCATCACTTTGCCGTCACTATTTTCATTTGACTGGCCATTTGCTAGATTTGAGAACTTGTTAGGACCTAGTTGGGTTTTCCACACCTTTTATTTGGATGAAATTATTATGACTTGAGGTCATTTTAGGACTATGTAAGTTATGCTCAATTTATGTTGAGGTCACCTCAGTCCCCCTTTCCATACGCTCTCACCATTTTGTGAGTAACCTAAGTTGAACACTCTCATCATTTTTCAAGAAAGTATCTTGTCATTCTCTAAAAAGTTAAGATACCTCAAAATTCCAAAAACATTCATAATATTTCAAAATCTAAAACAAATTGTCTGATCTAAGCCCATTTAGTTATCCTTGATTCACCGTACTAGGGCATTATCATTATTAGGATGCTTTCTTTTTCTTTTGTTTTCAAGATTTCTATTTGTTTTTTTATTTCAAGTTGTTTATTTGTTTGCTTTTCTATTTGTTTGTTTTTTATTTTCTTACTTGTTTATTTGTTTACAACACTATTTCCTTGACTTGATTTATATGTTTTCATTAGATGATTCCTTGAGCACATTAATATTGAGTCTATCCATATTCATATGTCAACATTGCCATCATGTTTTTTATTATTGGTACATTCTTTTTAAGTGTTTATTGGATCAAGAGTTAGTACTTACACATATTTTAGCCATGTATTTATGGTGTTCTATCATGAATCCTACCATCACATGCTACAATAAAAAACAACTTCAAGAAGGTCTATAATCAATAGAGCTGTAGAAGTTTCTCCTTATCACCTTGGCAAATATTTTCACCCACCTTGATCAAATCAACCCATTGACCATTCTAGTTGTATCATTGTTATTTAGGATGATCATCTTCTCATTGAAAAGTACAACTAAATCATTTATAATGATCAATTTTATTCCTTTATCCATCTCTTTCATCACTTTGTGCCTAGTCATATTTAATTTGTATTCTAGGTTATATCCTTGAGTTATGCTTGTTAATTAGCTCTAATTGGGTCATAATCATCTTTAGCCAATCTAGGTCCTCTTAATGATTATAACCACCTATGGGAAAATAATTAATTTGAATTTTATTCTTGATTATAACCACCTTTAGGCAAATCAACCTCCTTTTTGCATCAATGCATGAAAGCATTTTCTCATTTGGATTAATCTCAACCATGGGTTAATTCCACCTTTCTTCTCATTTCTTTTCAAGGGACCATCCATCAAAAAATGTGATGGCCACTCCCTTGAGGGGGCATCATCATAGGATTCCTAAAACCATTTGGAGCTTTATTCTTCAACCATCATCTTATTTTTGGCATACAAACCATCTCTCATTATTTGAAAATACATTGCTTTGCCTATGGTTGACAACATCTTTCCAAATAGGGGCAAACTGTAGACACCTAAAACTAGCCACCGATAACACCTAATTAGGATTTTGACCAATTTCCATCCAAAACACACAATTTGTCCTAAAAACACTAAAACACACTAAAAGATGTGAAACTCACATATTCAAGTACCAATTTTAGCTAGGGTATCCCCAAATGGGTTAATGGAATTTATGGGCCAACTAGCTTTAATCAGATCATTTTGAGTCAAAATGCTAATTTTGCACCTAGGTGCTCTAGATTGCTCTTTTCTATAAAATATCTTACATAAGATGTATTCCTTTATTATTTTTTGTTGATAAAATCCTAAATGGGATAATATATCCAATACATCTAACATAGACTTCTAATTGCAATCTAGTAAAATCTTGAACCAATAAAAAATTATTTTGATCAATCTGAGTAATTTGTGCATAAAGTGCTTAATCATGCTTAAGAGCTAATTAGCCCAAATCAAGGCCTAATAAAAAATTCCATGGGAACTTGTTGAATACTTATTTTTGGAAATGATTATTGAATATTTGCATGATCAAGTGACCTCGTTTCTTGGGAAGAATCCCTAGGCCATAAATGCCACAAATATTAGGATTCATGCCCTCCATACCTCATCAATGCCTTCCATGATGCCCTCCATGCCTCTTAATTTCCCCTTCTTCTAATGACATGATGAGGATAATTACAAACTTAATTCTAAAAATTAAATTAATCCTCAACCAAAAATCTCAATCTTGAGATGGACGATTCAAGTTGATTCTAGACATTCTTAAAAATCTATAAATAGGAGGCCTCACAACATCATTTCTAAGTTTTTTTGATAAAAAGTTATAATGCCAAATTGGTTCCAAAAGATTCAAGAAATTAGTGTTACCATGCCAAATGTATTCCAGGACAAGCCAAGCCACAAGTCAAAGGTGCCAAGGAGAGATGGAGGTAGCCAAGCTTCCATTTCCAAGGACTTCATGAGCACAAGCTGAGCAAGCCACCACTATAAAGGCATTTGGAGCATCCAAGGAAGGTGAAGGAATTCTTGTGTTTTATTCCTTACTTTTTTTATTGTATTTATCATTTTATTTTGTTAACTAAGCTCTCCCTAGTGCTAGGCCTTAAGATGTTATGTTATTAGTGTGTTTATTTCATTTTATTTTCATTTTGGAACTAACACCATACTAACCATCCTCTCTTGAGTCAAATTCCTAGATCATAACATAAAGATATCATAGTAGCCGATGGATGAATTGTGTTAATAGAAATGTCAAGTGCATAACATATCAAATACTCTATGAAATATAGAATCATGCATAAAGGCATGTGTAAGTAAATAAGAACTCAAACATGATGATGTAGAGTGACCATATGTTAATAACCTATCCTACCCTTATATTCATTATTAGTGTATTAGTCACTATGAATGCATATGCTTTGTAAGTCATCTTTTTAGTATATTTGAATTATCCCACATGCATGGGAAGTATTAGTTGCTAGAATAGAAGGCCCAATGAAGGCATTGATGAATATTATTGTATTAAGCTTCCTCAAAGGAGGTTTCCCCCTCAAAGTGTCCTACAATCAATATAACATATTTGAATTATTTTGAGTAAATTTTTGAAGTTATTTTTATTATTCCATTATTTTATGTAAGTTCATAAATTTGTGTAATAGATTCTTCACATCTGGTATCAAAGCACTTTCCTCAGCCTATAGCTATATTTTAGATATTTTTTTCCTTATAATAGTGGCTTTCTAGGAGATGAACCATTCAAAAAAACTTTATTTCATTATATCTATTTTTACATCTTTTTTAGGTTTGGATAAAGGTGAAATACCCCTGTACATAACTATAGGAATTACTTGGGCATATATTTATAAAACTCATTATGAGGAGTACCATAAGAACCCTAAAGTAGTTAGACCATTGAGAGGACCTACCAGTGAAAAGGGCAATGGCTCCATATTGATTAACTAGTTCCCAGCCATGAAGTAAACTAAGAACAATCATTTAGGGGTAAATATGTGGCTTGAAATTTCTAGAGAGTGGTACTTGTTCAAATAAAATTAGTGGCTAGAGAGATTTATTAAAACCTTTAGGTAGCTAAAAAAAACTTGGGGCCCATATCAAACATATAATTTTATATATAATTATTAGTAGAATTAACTACAATTGAGCACAGTGGTAACTGTAAACTTATCAATAGACTTTTGACACAAGTAAGCAAGAAAAACTAGTTCCAGATTATCAATAGAATTAACTATAGTAGAGCACAGTGATAACTACAAACCTATCGATATAATTTTGATAGGAGTAACCAAGAAGAAACTAGTTTAAGATTATCAGTAAAAGTAACTACAGTTGGACACAATTTTAACTACAAACTTGCTGATAAACTATTGATAGGAGTACCCAATCAAAATATTTTTTTTTCATTTTTTCATCATATCTATCCATCTCTATCTCTATTGATCTTCAAACTTTACCAAGACACCTAAACTTTCATTCCATAACATTTATTCCTTGAGGTCCCATCTTTCTACACATAATATTTTCAAATTTATCAATTATTGTTGTTTTATATCTTGTAAGAACCCATTGAATCTCAATCTCTCCAAGTGAACACATTAAAGGATGCATCCAGAAATGGGTGGGTAGACCATTGGTGCTTTGAATGATTGTTTTCCATTATTTATACTTATTTCCAATGAAAATAGCTCTTAAGACATTACCCTAAGCTATTACTCCTCTTTTACACAACCCTCTAATATTTTACCCCCTTCATTACCCATTTTCCTAACCTAAAACCTCTTTTGAAAGTTTACATGACTAGGTCAATTGGGTCAACCTTGTACTCTTATTGGTGAAACTCATTTAGGTTCTAGTTCAAATCTTACTTAACCTAGTTATGACCTAGTGATTTTTTGTCAATAATGATTCTAGGTCAACTGGGTCAACCCTATTAACTAAAACTTTATAAAGGTCTTAGGGTTAGATCTGCTTATATAAACACATCTATTTCATCATTGTTAGAGATACATCAAGAGTTATTATTCATTTGTGCTTCTTTACAATCTGTTCTTCCACCATTCTCCCTGAGGAGTCTTTGCTTAGGGTTTCTACTTGGATAATATAGTCTTATGGATAAGTCTTAGATGTTTTGGCCTTTCTTAGTGATCCTTACAAATTAGAACAACCTCTTGCAAAGCACCTTTGGCCAAGGGAGAGATTGAGTCTTGACAGGTTCATCTTTTAAGTATCTCTAACTTTTCTCCTCTTTTTAGTAGATAAAATTAGAATAAGTAATTAATTTTAAATAATATTACTCTTCTTCTCCATGCATTAGGTTCTTACCTATACATATCTTAATTATAAATCTCTTATGCATGTTTACTAAACCCCATTTTGTGCCACAAGATTTGGTGAGTAATAGATTAGAATTCTTTGCTTATTATTATTATTATTATTATTATTATTATTATTATTATTATTATTATTATTATTATTATTATTATTATTATTATAGTGAATATGAAAACATAAGACTTTTTTAGGGTTATTTCATAGTTTTACTTGATTGGAAGCTTTGGAACCTTTCCCAATGATCTTATTGTATTAAGATATCCCATAATTGAGTCTAGTGGATTTGTATATTGGTCATGTTCTTGATTATCTAATATATCCCCAATTGAAAGCATATGTAGTATCTATCTTCTCTGAGCTAAGATTGATTTATAGATTTGATGCATTTTTTATTTCATACACCATCTCCAAATTCTACTTCTATTAGCCATAAATCTCATTTTCTTATTTTTTCAAGTTTTTCCATAACTTCTTCTTTTTTTATCTTCTTCCTTATAATTTTTTTCACATTATTCCTTTCCCTTTTATTATCCTTTATCTTTATTGGAAAAAATTTTCAATTTTTTATTTCCATTCTAAAATTTCCCTTGCCCTCATTAATCATACCGAGACAATGCAAAAAAAATTGTAAATGTACCTTTACCCCTTTTACTTTAGTCTAAATTAAAAAAGTTCCTTACTGACTGTGTCTTAAAACTTATTTTTATATCCCTTAAAAAAAATAAAAAATAAAAAATAAAAAACACTAGTTATGGTAGTCACATGTACAAACACAAAAATTATGGAGGAAGAACTCACCATATTGAAATCCTAGGTCACTAAGTTAACCAACATGATGCATGGACTGAATCAATAGAATAACCTTCCCCTCAACAAGTTACATAAGGAGTATTCTTTAGATAATAGTTTCTCTTATCCCCACACATCACATGGAAATAATTTGTACTTTATATGGTTCAATTGTATAGATCCTAGAGGATGAATATATAAAGTATAGTAATTATTTAAACTTCATTTTACTTATTCTATCAACAAAGTCCCAATTTCTTCCTTTCACCTAGAATAAGAAGCACATCAATGGTACCATTGGTATCTTAAGTTGAATGATGAACCCAATTGGAAAACCTTTTCATACTTACTTCTCGATAGGTTTGGTCCTTTGACATTTGAGGACTTTATAGGATCTTTCACCAAATTCCACTAGATAGGCACCATTCATGATTATCAAATTGAATTTGAGAAACTAGATAATCAAATTGAAGGGTTCTCAGATGACTTATTCAAGAGATATTTTATTAGTGGTCTCAAAGATCCAATCTTCTCGAAGGTGAAAATGTTTTAGCCCACTAACTTGATTACCACCTTAGGTCTGGCTAAGTTATTAGAAGATAGAATTTTAGCATAGCATCAACTTCCCAATTTTCCACCCATAAAGAACTCAAAAAATTAGTGTCCAACCATAATCACACCGGTCAAGATTCTTACTTAGGTAGAGATGTGGGATTTTAAGGAGAAAGGATTATGTTATAATTATGATGATAAATGGGTTAAGGGTCATCAATGCATCACACAAAATATTTACTTGCTAGTTATGGAATCACTACTAGTAGAAGAAAATGAGCCCGATATCTAAGAATTCTAGGATGCTTAATCAGAACAAAGCCCCTCTGATGACTTCATGGCTCATAAAACCCAACTTTATATCTCTCTCCATGCACTCACAGGTGTGACCACCCCTCAAACCATGAAGGTCAATGGGATTTTTAAAATGATTCATCTCAGAATCCTCATTGACTCTGGAAACATGCACAATTTTAGTATTGGAAGCACAATCACTAAGAAGGGTGGGGGATGAATCAGCGTCTTAAAAATTTGTTTCAATTCCTTCTTGGCATTCATGAACCATCATATCAACATATAGATCAAATAATGCATAAATAATCACTCATACAAGCATGAAACAAGACTACATAAGAAAACACATCATTTATGTAAGAAACCCTCAAGGGGAAGAAAAATCATTGATCCCTATAAATGGAATATAGTCTTATAAGTCAAAATGTCATAATTTAGTGAATTACCAACTTCACATAGAGCACCAAGCCCAACTAGCTAAGCACTAACCCAATTATATTTTAACAAGCACCAACACCCTAGATGATTCAACACCAAATTAGCCACCTGATACCTTTGATCACCTTTATAACACTTTATTTATCAGTCGACTGATGATAACCACTTCTTTAAGTTATTTCACTATTTACCCTCTCAAACTGACTTCTAGGCCTCTTCACTTAATTAGGTCTCTTCAAGACTGATTAGGTCATATGACCTTGATATTCATATGTAGACATAGTTTCATATATTAATCTCATATTATATAAACTCTTCTAATTGTATAAAATATCTCCTTCTACTCAATAATGTGTTATATCACTCACATATGCTCTACACTCACTTATTCACACTTTAGGCCTAAAACAACCTTGTATTTATATAAGACTCTTGGTCATATCCATCTTATTCATCCATTCACACTTAAATTATACTATCAATGTGTATTTAAATACATTTAAAACATTAACTATTCAATAAAATAGGTCATCCTAAATATAAAATACCAAAACCTCTTTTAGGCCTTAAGGAGACCTAATTCAATTAGGCCTTCATTTATACATGAAACTCTTTGATATCCTTGGAAAACTTTAAAAATTCACCTATGGTAGGAATATATAATATACCACTCAAATATATTCCCATTGATATCTTCCTAGGTCCATGACACCTTTTATCTCCAACCACCACTTGAAGCATGCCTTGTAGCATTGTTCACAATTAGTCCCATGAACCTTCAGAAGGTATATTATACAAAAATAAAACATGCACATGATTTAGCCACATAAACATGTCACTAAACCACATGAAAAAAAATAAATTACCTCAGAGTCATCAACATATACTTTAGACTTCACAACTCAGGGCAAAAGGACTCAAACACTTCTCTTCAAATACCCCACTTAAAACTACAAGAACACTCCAAAACCCAATCATGAATAACTTTATATTAAACACATATAATAACACCTACCATGACAAATAATAATTTAAAAATATCCTTTAACATCTCTTTACCACTCTCAAATACAAATATCATAAAGTCTAGTGTCAAATATTGGTCTTGTAGAACAATCTTTTAACCTCAATACACATAGTGAAACCAAAAATAAATAAGCCATTTTGGCTTCATTATTTCAACCACTTTATAAATAATGTATAGGAAATACAATTCCCAAAAAAATGTGCATTATATAATTCAAATTAGTGTATAGCCTCTCAAACTCATCACTGTAACTTGCTTACCCAGATCTACCAGTTTTCCCCAAAGACCAGTCATGGTGATTCAGACCTGTAACACTAGTGTAGACATATTCAATGAATTATGATGAATGTATATGATCTTATTATATAATTTTACCATTATTATATATAAATATAATATGGTCAAATGGAAATATTGGTCTTACAGACCAATCTCATAACCTTGTATCTCACTATCTCATCTGAACCAGATATGTCAAATTATGGGAAACTTTTTTACTAAAACCATTGACCTCCAAAACTTATACCAAACATGAAAATTTATTAAAATTATTTAAAAACATCTTCATGCACTTTATTTCATCACTATATCATGATAACACATTCATAATCATCTTCTTATTGATGTCTGGATTTCTCACTCTTTTGACTATTAGGCATGTTAGTGACTGGCTAACTTGGATGACCAGTTTAACACATTTGAAGGATATATTATATCTATAAACCTTCATATAAATTAAATATTATTCTAAATCTTCATCATCCATTTATTTCCATACTTTGACTTGGTCAACTTTGACTACTACAACAAATCTCTAAGAAATGTGCACTTTTCTAAAGGGTCTACTCACACACATGACAACACAATTACACCTAAAGGTTCCTAGGAGAGTTTAATACAAACTCAAATAGTTTTTATATAAATTTTAGACAATTATGGTATATTTTAAATACCATATTTCACATTGGGTCTTTGTTAGGGTTTTGGAGAGCTTTAACAAATGGTTTGGTGTTAATGATTTTTCATAAAAGATTTCCCCTTAAACACAAAACCAATGCATGTATTTATTATTTAGGAACCTTACCCATATATACTTAATATCTTAGGTTCCCATGCATAGGTTACATGTGCTAATGAACTCCTAAAAGTCCTTAGTTTTACATGCTTTCATTTTATGTACTTGAGAGACCTTAAACCCACTTTTCATGCCTTTTCTTGAAAATCATGACCTTAAATTTTGTGAAAATGATTTAAAAAACATATCATACCTCTATTAATCCTCACATACTTTCAATTTTCTTGTAAACTGATCTTTATACCCTATTAGGCTTATACACACACTCTCTCCACACTATAGTCTTCATACCTCACTAGGCCTTAAACTACCCTTCATGACTTATTTCATGATATTAATGCCTCAATGTCATTCTCAACATATCACTCTTATGCCATACAATCTCTCTCATTTTTAAGCATATAAATACATGCTTCATATGTCTTGATAACAAATCATGATGCCTCATTAGGCTAGGCAAGGTCTGAAAATAATCTAGTTACAGACTTAATTTGTAGGTCCTACCTATGTAGGCTCACCCTGAGACTCTTATGATTGATCAAATGATTAAAATACATGTTAAAATAATATCATACATCAACTCATTCCTATTTTCACTCATGTCACCAAGCCATCACACTCATACCTTCTCACAAGATATCTTTATGATCTAGTGTCATGACTAAGCTTCTTAAGAACTTAACAACTGACCTTGAAAAACTTATGAAAGTATCTACACTTCTATTTCATGATCAGATAATTAAAAAAAACCTCTCACGATCTTTTTATTACTTAATTCACTAAAATTCAATATGCACACCTTCTCATAGGGTCTAAATTAGTCTTCTCAAGACACTTGGTACTCAAGAACTAGTACTCAAACATGATTTAATGCTTACTTGACATAAACCTTGACATCAAATAATATAAGAATTATTATGTTGCATTTAAATTCTTTATCAAAATAGAGACATTATGTTGCCTTCAAATTCTCTCGTATCACGTGCCTTCCATATCAAGCAAACAAACTCATACATCAAAGACCCCTCACCATGCATCTTCATGAGATGCACCTTGACATTAATGAGAATACTTCTCAACACATTAATCCCCACATTGATAAGGATGCAGATTGCTTTATACACCCTTGGTCTAGTTTTGAATTCATGATTGCTAATGGGTGAACATGGCCATTTAAAGGGAAGTGTCATAATGTGCATATCATGATAGGTGATTACACTCTTGACTCAAATATGTTGGCCCTACCATTAGGGTGTTGTGATTTAGTCTTAGGGCATAGTGGATCCACACATTGGGACCTATTCTATGGGACTTATCTAAGATTTGGATGTAATTCATTGATAATGGCCAAAATCACACCTTAAAAAGGTTATTGCCTAGATATACTAACATCATCAGTTCCCATCACATGTAAAATCTTCTAAAAAAAGTCTCATATGGGTTCAATGCCCAACTTCACTCCATCCAACTCTAACTTCCTACATCTACTAACTAGCCTACTAATTTACAATTCATCCTTGATAAGAATACAACCATCTTTATAAAACCAGTAGGTTTTTGCCTTCATTTTATAAATATCATTGCATCCCAATCATTCTAAGAAGCATCCCAACCAACATCCAGCCATACCACTATCCCCATATACAAAAAACCTATATTGAACAAATAGTATACAAAATCCTCAATTCCAAAGTTATTTGTTCAAGCACTAGCCCATACTCCTCTCTAGTGCTTCTTGTCCAAAAAAAGATGGAGTGTGGTGCCTTTACATTTACTTCCATGCCCTTAACTACCTCAGTATAAAAGAAAAATTTCCAATTCTAGTCATCGATGAGCTCCATGGGGTAAACAATTCTCCAAATTGGATCTTTGTTCTGGTTATCATCAAATCTATGTGCATGTTGATCTCATTCCAAAGATATATTTTTTCACTCATGAGGGTGAAAATAAATTCTTGGTCATGCCATTTGGAATTACAAATGCCCCTTCAACATTTCATGCCCTAATGAATAAAATCTTTCATCTCTTCCTCTATCAATATGCTTTGGTTTTCTTTGATGATATTTTTATCTATAGTCATACATGGGATGAGCATATCCAACATTTTGATAGGGAATTATGACTTCTATTAGATAATAAATTTTGTACCAAGTAGTCCAAGTGTTCCTTTGATCAATAAGAATTCAAATATCTAGGGCACATTGTTTCAGCCAATGAGATTCCCATGGATCTAGATAAAATTAGTGTCATGCAACATTGGCCTTAACCAATGACCCTCAAGAGCCTTCAAGGCTTCCTCAACCTTAAAGGATATTACCACAAGTTTGTTAAGGATTATGGCAAAATCTCAAATCCTTTTACTTCCTTATTGAATAAGGATACACTCACATGGGATGTTGTAGCTAACTAGGCATTTGTGGCATGCAAACAAGCTATGTGTAACACACAAATTTTGGCTATGTCAGACTTCACCAAAACTTTCACCTTTGAAAGTGATGCATGTGGAAATGGCTTCAATGTTGTTCTTCTCCAACAATTTCATCTCATTTCCTCCACTAGCAAATTACTTTCTCAAATAAATTTGGATATGTCTACATATGAAAAATAAATGATGTCCATTCTTCATGTAATACAAAAATGGTGGCCATACTTACTTGGGAATCACTTTTTCATTAAAATTGATCACCAAAGTTTGAAATAATTTTTAGAACAATGGGTCTCATCCCTGACACAAGAGAAATAGGTCAACAACCTCATGGGATATGATTATGAGATCGCTTACAAGAAGGGTAAAGACAATCTAATGGTAGATGCTATCTCCTACACATTCAAGGACCATACTTCCCTTTCTACCATCTCTATGCCTATTTCAAACTAGTTGGAATCTATACACTAAGGGTATGCACATGATCCCTCTTTACATAAACTGATTAAACAATTGACCATTAACCCTCTCAAGTGTTAAGAATACAAAACATAGAGCAATATTAATGAATTAAAGATAGAAATAAAATGTATAAAACACAACATAATAGAAACATATATTTAATGTGGTTCACCCAATATGGGCTATGTCCATACAAAAATAGTCACTCCTTATCATTCAGTCTAATAAATGAAGGGAAAAACCTAAAATACAACCACTATAATATCCTCTTCACTCACATACAACATACTACCATAATTACAATGCCCTCATATAAAATGAGGGTTACATATAAGGTAAACATACAAAAACACAATTTATACCATTAGATCGACAATCTAATATTGAATGGTCTAGATTTACGATGAAATTATAATACTTTATAGTTCATTTTTAACAAAATTTTACATCAGGGGCACTTCCCCCAATCCCCCACTAGGGGGGATCCAAACTAGGTCATTGTCCCCCTAGACTGCCATGTCAACCCTAGCA
This sequence comes from Torreya grandis, assembly GCA_037957365.1. Classification (NCBI taxonomy): domain Eukaryota; kingdom Viridiplantae; phylum Streptophyta; class Pinopsida; order Cupressales; family Taxaceae; genus Torreya; species Torreya grandis. The sequence goes on from JARHVA010004653.1 coordinate 1,081,099, forward strand.
GGGGGTATTTCCTCTCCACACCCTCCTTGTTAGGAATTAGGCATTAGAATAAGATTAGGATCCACCATCCAAGATAAAGTACCACATTATGCATGGGATGGTGATTCTCTACATTAAAAGGGTAGTTTGGTGCTTCCCAATAACAAAAACTTCATTAAGTTGTATTCTATGAAATCCATGCTTCTCCATTAGTAGGGCACTCAATATTTATCAAAACATATAAGTGGGCACATCAAAAAAAAATCTAGAAAGGGATGAAATGGGAAATTAAATATATGGTGGCTAAATGTGATACCTTCCAACACAACAAAGGCGAAACCATAATAATTACTAGTTTTATCAAACCCTTGCCCATCCTTACTAGGATCTGGACTAATATTTATATGAATTTCATTGAGGGGCTCTCTAAATCCAATGGTAAAATAATTGTCCTATATTGGTTGATTTACTCTCTAAATATAGTTATTTTTGTGGCCTCAACCACCCTTATACAGCTTCTACGGTCATATAAGTTCTCTTAGATCAGATTTTCTATCTTTATGGCATCCATTCTTCAATTGTCTCTGATCATGACTCAAATTTCACTAGACATTTTTAGAAAGAATTATTCTGATGTAGAGGCACACAACTAAAGATAAGCTTGAGTATCATCCAAAAATTGATGGATAGATAAAAATCATCAACAAATGCTTGGAAATATTCCTTCATTTCTTTACATCAGAATAACAACACCAATAGGAAAAGTGTCTCCCCCTAGCAAAATGTTGGTACAATTACTCATCCACACTTATACTAAAATTACTCCATATGAAGCATTTTATGGTCACATGCCCCAACATTGCTCCCATATACACCTGATAATTCCCTAGTTTATGTAGTTGACACTACTATCTACCATTGGGATCAAATTTTTAGCATCCTATAAGATAATCTCCATCTAACACAAGATCAAATGAAGTAGTAGGATGATAAATACTACTTTGAGAGCACCTTTTAACATGGTGATATGGTTTTTATTCATCTATAGTCAAATAATCAATCATATTTGAAACTAAAATGGCATCATAAGCTTGTCCCAAAGTTTTATGGGCCATATAAGGTTCTCCAATATATTGGTTCTATTGCTTGCAATTTGGAGATTCTAACATCCTCCCAAATTCACCCAATATTTCATGTCTCCTATTTGAATAAAGTTCTTGGACATTCCATTAGAGTGAAAATAGTTTTATCTAAACTTGATAATGAAGGATCAATCCTTATCCAACTAGAAGCTATCATAGATAGGTGCACCTACCAACTTCACTCTTGATCTATCACTAAAGTCTTAATCTAGTGGCATGGCATGCAACCTGAATATGCCACATTTAAACCATTATTCCAAATTCAACAATGATTCCCACATCTGAAGCTTTGAGGACAAAGATTTTTATAAGGGAGAGGTGATGTTAGGAACCCATGTCCTACCCTTCTCTTTACATTATTAGTGTTTTAGTCACTATATATGCATATGTTTTATAAGTGATCCCTTTAGTATATTTGAATTATCTCAGATGCATGGGAAGTATTAGTTACTAGAATAGAATTAGTATTTAAGGAAGTATTGAGGCCCCATGAAGGCATTGATGAATATTATTGTATTGAGCTTGTTCAAAGGAGGTTGGCCCATCAAAGTGGTTTGTGATCAATATAACATATTTGAATTATTCTAAGTTAATTTATGAAGTTATTTTATTATTCCATTATCTTCTATGAGTTTTTAAATTTATTTAGTAGGTTCTTCACACCACAAAATGATATAACCTAGAAGTATAGTTATCATAGAGGTAGATGCCCCCAATGTCCATATGACATGAGTAGAGGAAAGGCCTACATATAAAAATAGGAATAGATCATGTATCTGAGTATGTATATATCACACTCAAGTAAAAGTGTGACACACATGTGTATGTGGTAGTAAATGACATGCCATCCATCAACATGGAACTAAAACATAAATTCTAAGGAGATAGTAGAACATATAGGTGCCAAAAAATGTTTTTTTAATGTTTTTAATTTTTTGAATGTGAAAGGGAAAGGATATCCTATGATCCCACCCAATGGATAATAATAGATATATCCCCATTATGAACCTAGTGTAATAATCTAGTGATAGTACTGAGGATCATGTATAGGTGCAATATCTGCCACTATAGTGTTTATGATGATTTATGTATGTAAAATAGGAATATGTAGTCATGGAGAAATAGTAGGATTAATTGGAATAGGGGATCATGGATTCTATTCCCATTGTGAGTTTAATGATATTAATCCTACTATGTTCCTATTAATGCTATTAATAGGAACATGTGTAGGTGGTTTGGATGTCTAAACATGGTGTATAATAGATGAGGATTCTATGGAATCCACTATAAATCTCTGATGTAATGGTATCTAAAGTATTATTTTTCTAGTAAAGGGGATTGCATGTTTATTACCCTTTTACAGTAGATTAACCTTAGTGAGTTTTATAGTTAGCTACCTAGGTATAATTTTTTATTATTTAAGTGGATGTTCATATGATATTCTATAAATTTTAATTACCCTATTGGCATAAATGTATTTAACACACCCATAATATATACAAGATATTTCTCAAAGTGTATGGATCCAAGGTCTTCCCAATAATATATCAAAGCATGGAAGGTATAATTGAAAAGGTAGTAACCACATGTGCAAGACTGGCCTATAAAGTTAGGTTTATCTTACTAAGAACCTTCTAGGAGGTCCCATTAAATGCTCTAACTAATCAAGTAGAAGGATGCAAATCATGAAGGATATAACTCAAGTACATAAGTAATGTCATGGTACAAACATTCTAGCTCATACCATTATCAATCATAACACTAAGTATATGGTGTTTATCAAGGTATACTCAAATTAATAAAGAATGAAGATAAGAGTCACCATCCTTAATGTCACTATCATTAATAGAAATAAAAAGTATCTTAACCATATGAGGTGTATGTCATGTGTAAGTACCAATAATACCATCTAATGTTTATCCATAATGTGATGGAGGAAGATGTGCATTATATGCCATTTGCATTTTTGGTTACTTCTTAGACTAGTCTTACAAAGGATTGTTAAATATTTTCTATTTATGATGATCATTAGGTTATGAACTTGATTCCTTTTGAGGATCATCAAATATAATATTTTGGTCATCAATAAGGTCTTGGATGTTATGACTCAAGGTAAAACATCTATTTGTATAATGTCCTAGTCCCCAATGATAATCAAAATAAGAATTCACATCATATCCTTTAGGTATAGGTCTATTTATATCAACCTCTATAGGATGAGGGAGAGGTAAATGTTGAAAATCTATTAATTGATTGAGTAATGAGGTATGCGACTCAGGTAAGCCTGTAAATTGTCTCTTTGGTTCTTTAAATAGTATAATCTAATTACGATGATATGAAATTGTGTTAACCATGTTGCATTTTTTCCTTTTTAGGCTTAGGAGGTTTTACCTAATAACAATATTTGACTATAAATTTAGTACTATATGTAGATGAAGCTAGTGTATTTTCTACATAATTGACATTTTAAAATGAAATAGGATTGATTTCATAGTCCCATACAACATGACATAGGCCATCAAAAGATTTGAGCTTTTTGAAAATAATGAAATCATGATAAAAGAAAGAAAAGTTTCCTTGAATATGTCTTGTAATTCTTTATCTACATAGGACTAGTCATTTTAGCTATTAGTATATTATACCTCAAGATATATTAATTAATAGGTTCATTGGTTCCTTGTTTGGTTTTGGCAATTTGAGCATAGGAAACATTTTTGGAAGTATCAATGGAAAAGTGAGATAAAAAATGATTTGTAAGAGGTTTTAATGCTTTCAAAAATTAGAGAGGTAAGTTATAGAACCACCTCAAAGCATAGTCCTTAAGGCTTCTTGGAAATAATTCAGTCAAAAGTTTATAATTGGAGGCATAGTCAAGGCATGCCATATAAAAGGTTCAAAGGTATTGTTTAAGATTACCCTTGCCATCATAAAATGTGAAATTAGGTTAAATAAAACTAGTTGGAAAAGGGTGTAAAGATATATCAAGTGAAAGAGGGTTATGCAACACATCATGGGAATCAATAACATGAGAAGACTCTAAAGGATTTCATTCAATGTTTATAACCTTATCCCCCAAGGTATTTATAACTTGAAGGAGTGTTTAAATTATAGACCCATTGGAACTTAGATTATCAAGTTTAGTAGTCCCTGAAGGGGATGTGAACATGGTATTATAGTAATAGGTATTGAAACTAGTATTTGAGTTGAAATTATTGGTAATTATATGGTAAATGTAGCAATAGGGTGTTTTGGTTTTCAGTAAACAAAGATTTAAAAACATAAACCATGCCCCCATTAGAAGTATTAATGGGTAATGTATTCAAGGGGAGGTATATTTGAACTATATTATCCATGCATATCTCCCACATAACTAAGATTATTCCTCATTTAATCTACTATTTAGGGTGCACACCTTTCACCCAATATTGTGTACTCTTTGCCTAAAGTTTTCTCAAAGTCATACACACAAGTCCCATGCAATATCACAAATTTTTACACATGGACCCCTAAAAACTCCACACTACACACTTATAACTATGAACTTCAAAATTCACACATCCACACATTACATAATTCCTAATATAATCTTAAAACCTTTTGTGCCCCTTTGCACCTCAACTCATAGACCCACATGCCTTACTATCCCACTCACCACATAAAGTCTATGTCATCTTGCTGACTTCTACACTCTTTGCAACTCATATCTCCATGTGCCTCATAGTCATGCATCATATCTCACATCCCCATATATCTAGATGAATCACGGGATACACATAAAATACATGTGTTGCCTTACCTTAACTACATGCTTTAATGGGTTAACAAACTATCATCTAGCTTGAAAGATGAACCAACATAACCATCTTCTTGGTAACTAATAATGGTTGTAAATTCTCTTATATTCTATGTGTATAATTATGTAACATAACCAACTAGCGTAAGTTCAATTCTCCACACAATCATAACATAGATAACATGCTCTATGTATAAACTCTTTAAAACATGCACTATAACTCATTGTACAATTTTTCCCTTATTCTCTTTAAATTAATAGAATTTACATTTCCTATAAGTAATAATTCCACTCTATTGAATGTGTTTAGTTATTTATTTCTAAATGAGCTTTTCCCATTCACTCTACACAACCAAAACTCAGTTGTTCCCCACATACTTGGTCTTAGGCCTTGTGGTGTGGATAATTGGTATTAGAGCTAAAAATATATATTCTTTTCTATGATTGTAAACACACAATCACAAATCTAAAAGGAAGGTTTTTTAATTAGTTTTATTTCAAAATATATGAAAGATTTTTAAAGCGGAATCAAAATGGTTGACACCTAGAAGCAACCTAAGGTATCCCCCAAAGTATGAAATCTCATCACTAATGCATTGGAGGTATAGTAAACTCAATGTTTTGGCCACTTCTAGGAATTAATAGCACATATCAATCCAATTCCTTCTACCACACCTCCATAGTTTGCTCAATAATAGTTTCAGCAACAAACCCCCTTCAAAATTCAAGTTAATATCAACATCCCTTATTTCAAAGAAAAGATTAATGCCAAAGAATTAGATTCCTATATTAACTAAATCAAGGCATACTTTTTAGTCAATTATTTCATTGATGTTGATAATATCACCTTCACAGTATTTAATATGTCCATATCAGTCATTTACTACTGGGAGAGCTTTAATACAAAACACATGCAAGAGTGTGTTCTAATTAATTCGTAGAATTTTTTTGTCGATGTGAAGAAGTAATAGTAACCTTTATGGCACTTTTAATATGAATATATCAAGTTCAAAAACTAAAATAGTGTAAAGATCAATTTGTGTAATATTACACCAACATTTTTCATGACTAATCTATGAACTTACATGAGAATTTAGGAAAATAACATAAGGTGTTGAAGTAAATTATTAGAATCTCTCTTTATATCCATGAAAAAATAGAGTTATTGAGTATTTAAATTTGGGGAAAACATATGATAATGCTACAAAGATCAAATCCAAGGTAAAGTTAAAGTAACATGTCACCTCTTCATCCAATGCAAACATGTAAGGCACATCCTTTTCACAATTCCACATCAAAAACTTTTACATAGAATCAACAACACACTTATTCAAAAAGATAAAAAAAACCATAACATATCTCAAACCTTAAAGGATCCACCTCATTCTGCTTAAGATAAAGGTAAAAATAAGTTTGGTGATAAGTGGTGCCATCACCATCACTCATCCACTCAAGATGATCTTGAATGTCATAATTATAAATCCGCTATTCACTATTCTCTATGGGACCCACTATCACTATTCATGTTGAAATGTTAAGTGACATGGAAAGTGATGTGGCAAGTGACATGGCTTAAAAATGAGGTGGCTTGAAGTGGGACATCATACCCCATTTGGGACCCTCATCTAAGGTAACTAATGACATCATTAATCACCACAAGGGTCCCCATTAGAAGTATGTAAAATTTCCCCTCATCCCACTTGGAAAATGGTTCCAAAATTATTGGGGAATATTCGTAAGTACTTAGGAAAAGATGAAAAGGTGGTGGAAATTCTTTTGGACTCATATGAGCCCATGTGCATGATATCCACTCAAATTTTGAATGGTGTGCAAGGTGAGAGACAAACCAACCAAGTGGGAGACCCATTATCAAGGTGAGAATCTCACCCTCTTGTATTTAATTACCACTCATTCACCCAAATGGAGAATGGTGCCAATATTTATGAGGTACTTGGCCAAAATATGAAAGTGAGTGGTGAAAGGTATTTTGGACCCATATGAGCCCATGTGCATGATTCCCTCTCCATTTTAGACTCTTTATCAAGTTAGAATACCAAAAAAAAAAAAAAAAAAAAAACAAACAAACAAGTGGAAGACCTCTTATATAAGTGTGAATCTCACCCCCTTTTATTTCATGACCACTTATGATCCCACTTGGAAAAATTCACCACATTTCACTATTTTCTTCTTTCGGCATGGTTCTTGGCATTAAATGCTATAAATACCCTCTTCTCCTTGACCCAAGTTAGTTAATTTTGGTGGGAGAATTTTATTTCAGGTTTGGGAGAATCATACACTTGTTAATTAGGTCATCATCTAGGAGATAAGAGCATGAATCCATGAAAATCTACCAAAATCATCACAAAGCTTCAACAACATCATCAACAAACATCTTCAAACATTGAGGTATAGTGTTGTGATTTAATTATTTCATTTACTTCATCCTTTCCCTTAGACTCTTATTTATTGACCTTCATGATTTAAAACCCATAAACCTCTTCTTTTACCTTTATCACTTTGTATCACTTCTTTTCCCCTTTCACCATCCTCACCTCATTTATTCTTTCACCCCTTTGCCATCTTCATCCTTTTTATCACTTCCACCTTTGCCATATTTAACTGTTTACCATATTTATTCCTTTGTCCCATTTACCCATTTTTACCTTTGTATATTTTCAGGATTAACCATTTAAAAAACTAACTAAGCTATCATTTTCATCCTCGCCATAAAAAACCACAACCTTGTTTTAGCCAATTTTCAGCATTAGCATTATTCAAACTAGTTTCTTTATTTTAGTCATCTTAGCAAAGAAGTTAATTTTATTAATTAATTTTTTATTATTTTTTGTTTTTATTTTTAATTTAATATCATTTTATGTAAATTATATCATTTTTATTCATCAAATTTAAGTGTTTAAAGTAGGTGGATTGACAACCTCCTAGAAAGCTTTCGCTTCTAAGATCTAGCTCACATTAGGCAATCCACCCATCTACTTGTCTAAAAGACAAGTATGTGGTAGTCATTTATTATTTCAAGTCATGCTCTTAAGACAAAGAGGATCTATAAAAACATCTAGAATTTAATGCACACATTTTTTAAAAGGTTTTTCTACATACCCTCCTAACTAGTTTCTTTCTTTTCAAAACTAGGAAAAAAACAAAAATTAGATAGAAACATTTTGGCACACCTAATGGAACCCTTGATTTTTATTATGTTCATTATATGTTTTATGACATTTAAATTAGTGAAAATTTCATTTATTTTCATTCTTTACACATTAGGTGTTCTTTCTTACATTTTTAGTTGTATTTTCTTAGATTTTTTTTTTTCTTGCATTTCTAAAAAGAAATAAAAAACTAGAAAGAAAATAAAAGAGAATTCATCCTAGGATTAGGATTCAATTTTAATTTTGTGTTTAGGTGAATTTTAGTTGTTTTTTGTGTTCATTGAAAATAAATCATAAATTTCCTTTTGGTTAGAATTAACTACATACGTTGTTTGCTTGTTTATTTTAGTTAACCAAGATTAATTAAGAAAAGTAAATTAATCATAGAACCACAAATGTTACATAAACCAAACCAATTTCACTAAAACAAACATCAAAAACACTTGAGACAAGGATCGACTAGGATTTCATCACCTAGTGGATCACCTTACCCTTTCCTGATTATCTTACTTGGATTTAATCATCGAGGGGATAACCAACTTAGTTCTCTAGTTGAGTATAAGCTTTGGTAATTAGTATATCAGCTAAGCACCCACACTAGCTGCAAGATTACAATGTGAGGGTATCAAGACCCAAGTATCAAGACACATACTCAATTCAATATAGACCTATTTTGATCACATAAATGTAACCCAAAACCAAACATAGACTGCCTTATTTAGGACCTATTCTACAAACCAAATTTCCTCTTTACACCTTTTAAGGCATAAGCCAAAAGAGATATAATTAAAATTTTAAGGTTTATCATAATATTAGTGATTGAATTGTTTGAATTGAATCTTTTTTTTGTTCTTTGTTTGAGGTGTCAGAACATATCATTACTTTCCTATCTTCTTGCATGGTTCTTACTCACTAACAACAAAGAGACTTTGAGGAATAAGACTCACCACCAAGTCAAACAATCCCTTCCACCTCTCCATCTATGAAACACATTTTTTAACCCATAGACTCCCCTCATTCTATGAGAATTCCTACTCGATTAATCCTAGGAGATGTGGATTTCATCACTTTCCTAAACAATAATCACATAGCTTTACAACATTACCTTGGAACTACATATTACCAAATCCCAAATTTTAATCCACCTATAGATATACCTTATGGCATGCCTCTCCACCTCATGGGGGGCACTTCCTCTACCATGGGTACTACCCAACCTTTAGTTACCTGAGCTCTATCATTGACCAATAACCCCATTGAGGCTACCACCCAAAATCAACCAACCCAAACTACCACTACCCTTATACCAGCTACTAATCACTCCTCCACAGTAAGAGTGCCTACCTCTAGCAATACCCATATCCCTCTAATTACCTCCAACCCATCATACACTAATCCAATTCAATGCCTTATGGTGTCCATACCATCCATGTTACCATCTATTAGTACAAAGGTCATTACCCTTCCATTGGCCACTAACCCAACTACCACTCCTACCTAACTAGTGACCTTTAGTTATCTCCATTATCCACAAGGTCATATTCCCACTACCCACCCAACCAACCCTACCCAACCATTTTCATCCACATATAAATATATCCCTTATACCTAGTCATTGGGATCCTCATACTAATATGTGGCAACCCCTCAACCTTCCATCCACTATCAACATGTTTCTCAACCACCACCAAAATATGCATCATACAACCTTCTAGGTGCTCAACCCAAATGGAATTCATGAAGATGATCATGGAAAAGATGAATAACCTTGATCCATCCATATTCAAAGCCCATAATTTCTCATCCTATGATCAAATTTGCATTGATCCTATTCACCCTTCGGTCCCTATTAGACCTTATCTATCCTAGTGAGAACTTCTAAAATTTACCAAGTTTAACAATAAAGAAGACCCTCAAAAACATTTAAGAGAATTTAGGCATTCATGATATTTGATTGCCCATGATGATGCTCTTCTCCTTCATACCTTTACTATGTCATTATCCAGACCAGCATTATTTTGGTAGAGTACCATACCTAAAAATTTTATCTTCTCCTTCAACCAATTATCCCAAAACTTCTTGGATCACTTTTTGATCAATATATCCAAGGAGGTTTCCATTATCGACCTCTAATCTATCTGATAATTTGAGGATGAGTCCATTACCAATTTTTTGGCTCTTTAGAGAACTTAATTAGCTAACTTTCCTTTTCCTTGCCTCAACTTGAACTTATAGAGCTCTTTTCTAGGGCATGTGCCAAACATATCTCATCCACATTACATGTTCAAATCTTTTGAACATTTAATGAAGCTTTTACCATGGATTGTAAACTAGAGAAAAGAGCTTTTGATGAAGGAAAGTTAAATTTGAAGAATAAGAACTCAACTTACATGCCCAATGAGCCCTTTTTTTCCAAACCAAACCACTAAACCAATCCCAACACCAAAAACAAATCAATCACTAATGTTATTATCCTCAAATATGCACCTCCACCTTCTACCAACCAATAAAATTTGAAGAACCAAACCTCCAAATCCTCTAATTTTTTAAGCCAAAACCCAAAGAACCAAACTTGGAGCAACCATAAGCAATTAACTCTACTTGGGGAACCTTATGCTTCTATATCGGAAAAGTTATTGAAAGACAATATCATCCAACTTCCACCAATTAAACCACCCCAATAGTTTGATGCTTCTTACCCCATGTCAGGTTGGTATAATGAAAATGACCATTGTGTCTTTCACCGAGTCATAGGATATGATATCAATAGGTGCAATAATTTCAAATACATCATCTAATCCCTCATTAACAAGGGGGAGATTATGTTGGACAAATCCAACACACCACCCAACCAAGCAGTTGACATATTTAGGCAACCTTTTCCAAACCACACTCCCACCAAAAATGAGAATAACAACATCACATGCTCTCTTGAAACCCATACTGTTAACATGGTTCTTGACACACCAACTAATAAAGAACTTGCTCACTAATCCACCAATGCCTCTCCACCTATTGAAATAGTGGAGTTACCTTATACCCTTTTGGACATCTAAATAAAGGAAGTAACCATATCCAAACCTTTAACAAAGGCTACCACACCCATCTCCCCTACTATAGAACCGTCCATTCCATCTTTAGAAGCTACCTCATAAGAAAAGATAACTCCATCCGCCAAACCTCTAAATCTAAACACTCCATCAAAAACTAAGACAAAGGTAAGTAAATCAAAACAGAACCCCTAACCCCTTCTTTAGTAGACCATCTTTTCCCTTCTAAACCAACCAAAACATAAACCCAACCAACCAAAACCTCCTCCAAATTAATTGACCCTCAAACACGTAAACCCACCAAGACAACTAAAGTAACCAAACCTCCTCCAAAACCAACAATTAAAGAAACCAAAGAGGTAAAACCACCCAAAGACCCAAAGCCTCAAATTTTACCTCCTTGAACTTTGCCCTCTATTTTGGGTCCTCACTTTTTCTTCCTTGAGTATGAAGCCCATTATTTTCACCAAAACCCCACCACCTCTATTGGTTACACCTTCACACTTGCTTCCTAATAAACCTTTTACTACACCAGTAGTTTCTAAATTGCATACTTTTCCATCCTATGCCTCTATCTCCTCAACCATCTTACCTAAAATAAAACTATCAACCAAGCATACCACCTTACCTAAGACACCTATTACCAAACCTACATCCAAATAACCTTCTACCTCAACACCCAAAAAAAAAAACCACTAAAATTTTACCACCCTTAACTGAGTCTTACCTAACCATTATCCAATGGTTATTGTAAACCTCCTCCTTGAGCTTACCACCCATTAAACCCTTTGACCCTTCACATCCCAAGCCATCATGGTTTAATAAATTTTTTATTTATTTATACCATAGGACACTCAACCATGATATAGAGAATTACAAAGCTCTCCAAACTCTCATCCACTATATTTATGATGAGGATGATATATTAACATATCAACCTCCTATGTCACCCATACCAAACCAAAAAATATCCATACTTACCCAACGCTTTCCCACTCCTTCACTCTCACCTAAAGATGAAGATTAATCAGACCACTCTATTACCTCACCCTTTCCTCTTATCCATATTATGAACATGGTCACTAGATCACAACAAAAGGATAAAGGGAAGGCTAAGGTATCCATTCCTTGGACATACCCCTCTTCACATCCCAAGAAAACCACACCCAACCATATCCATCTTCAAGTAAAGCCAAGGTGTCTATCTTAGGTGTTCCCCAATTTAAACCTTCATACCCCAACCCATATGTAATATCTATCCAGAAAGCTATCCTTAAGCACCTTCACTAGAATCCAACAAAAATGAGCTTATATGAGTTGATTTATAATTATCTCCATCACCACCAAGTACTCATATAGACCTTATAATCCATTGAGATCTAACCCAATTACCCTCAACCTTTAGCTACATTTGTTGGTACCCTCCAAACTTCCAACCTTGTCACCTTCAAGAATTTAGAAATACCTTTCATTCACATCAATGACCTAAATCCCCCAATCTTTATTACCACTTACATCAACCAAACCCATGTCAAAATGGTGATGCTTGATGGGGGAGTTAACATTACCATAATATTCTCCTATGCTTATGGCCAACTCAAATTACCAGACAATATCATGTCAACATCCATAATGGTCCTTCGATCCCTTAATGACACTATGGCCACTACTTTGGGAACCATTATACTTTATATCCATGTGGGATCCCACACACTCCGTAAACTCTTTTATGTGGTGGAGGGAGAATTCTAATATACCATCTTATTGGGATGACCTTGGATTCACTCAATGGAAGGTGTTCCCTCTACCCTCCATCAATACATTAAATTTGAGCATGAGGTCCACGTCATCAATATCCAAGTAGACCTAAATATTTTCTCAACATGCAACATTACCTATCACCCTAATGATGTCAGTGCTCAATCTCCAATAATCCTCTAATGAAATCCTCAACAAAATGCTAATCAAAGTAGTCAATGCTTCAGGTTAGGATTTAAATTTGCACATCCCTTTTAACTTATATACCTATCATACTAGCATTTAAAACTTTATGAGTGCTACCCCTTTATCTCTAGTTTTTGACTTAGATTTAGTCTTACCTCTCTAAGTCTAAATAACATCCCTTCAAATATCTTTGAAATAGCTCATCTCTAAAGATGATTATCATCAACACCATTTGGCACATCTTGAGTTACTCGATGAGCATCATCTAACCACCCTTAACCATCTTCATGTCTATTAAGAACACATCAAGCATGTTTATGATAAAAACCTAAAATCATGAGACTTCAATATCAGAGACCTTGTCCTAAAGGAAAACCAACATATGACCAACATGTAGAAAAGTAAATGAGGCAAGTTTGATTTCAATTGGCTTGGACCCTACATCATAACCCATAAGTATAGATTAAGAGTTTATCGTTTGTCCTCCCTCAGAGGAAAAACAAAAATTGAGTCTCTTAATGCTTCACATCTACATCTATTCTTCTATTAAGAAAAGGATCAATCTCACTTTTTCTCTAACTTGAGCTCATCGCTTACAAGATTTCCACCTTCACCCATCTTCCTCCTCTCCTTTTCAGGGAAATTGATTATAACATAGAACCATGTGATTAAACATCATAGTCATAGCCTAATCCTAAATATGGGTACCATGGTTCTATCCATAACATGGTTCTCATTGATACTTTTAATCTCTAACAGGATGGAATCCCGTGGTCATTATCTCTCAAACCACCTCCTTTCACCTATCATTTAATCCTCTTGTGTTAAATTTTTTCCCTCAGAAAGGTAAACCTCTAAACCTAATTAGACATTTCCATGTCTAAAAATATCACATCCAAAAATAATTTGGATACCAAAATATTACTTGGGTCAATATCTTAAGCATTGTAGAAGGATAGATATCCAAAAATAATATAAAAATTGAAATATAAGGTAGACTGATCCCTTGAAGGACAACTATCAAGAGCATTGAACAAAGTCACTAAACTTAGACCAATCCATTGAAGGATGGTTAACTTTTTCAAAAGAAGATAAATTACTCTGAAGCTTCTTACATCAATCACCTTTTCATATACAACAATAAAGCAAAAGACACACTACCACAACAAAATCTAAATCTGTAATCAGCTCTCAAGTAGCATAATAAATTGGAAGCCATAATCAGATTTCACATGTGGACTTCCTACATTGATTAGTCTACATCTAACATACATTATGGACTTGTCTATTACCATTCTTAGGTCACCTATAAAAGGGGTAAACTAAGCCACACAATGTTACCATACATATTACCCATTAACCTTCATACCACCTATTACCCATCTCCCTTGTATACTATCTATAAATCAAGGGATTTAAAGCTTAATTGACACACTATGATCAAGACACTTATTTTATCAACCAAAACATGCTAATGTGAAGCATTTGAAAGACTTATATTCCTTAAGTCAATCCAACCTTGGATTTTGTTTTACTTTATCATTGTCAACTAACATGGATTATGCCTCATTTCTTATCCTCTCCTTATTGAGTCATGTATTTTTCATGTCTTTTTCCACATTTGGTATGGTCCTCTAACCTACTTAGGTGTCATCAATATAATCCATACAAACCATAAACAAAATTAGAATAACATTAACATCAATCAACCCACCTTCTAGGGATACCTTTCTCTACAACCCTAGCTTGCCTTTGATGAACACACTTTCTTTTCAAACCTTCAACAAAACTAGAACATGCGGTCCATCAAATTGGGGAAACCCATTTGAGCACCATTCTCCAACCCTAGTTTAACTACATTGTCTTGATGTCTATGGACTATGTAGGAATTAATTGACTTCTAAGGGTAGTTTGACCACTAACAACTAATTACCCTCCCCTTTTTCTTCTCATTAATTTCTATTACTAACAACACCCTCTTGCTTAGGGAATCTTGTATTAGGGAAGCTTTGGATTTTTCCTAACATCCTTGTATTTTAACAACATATAATACTTCCTCTCTATTTTACCCCAATTTCTAGGAGAACTACATTGGCTTGAGGTCTTTTTGGATTATGTAGACAGTGTTTAGTTATTGAGGTCAGCTCAACCACATCCTTTATTTATTTTTCCCTCCTAAAATCTCTTCCTCCTCTTCTCTACCTATCTCCTTACCACCTCCTTCCCTTTAGCTTATCAATCTATTTTAACATAAGGATTGACTACCTTCCTCATTGGCCCCTCTTATCTCCCATAAATCCACCACCTACTTTGTTTCACTAGCCTCCTAATCACCTTTCCTTGTGCATGCTTTGAAGCTTTCTCCCTCATCCACTTTTCATGTTTTTTGTCCCTCTCTCCACTTATTACCAACCTTGACCTTTATCCCCTTTGTCTTCTTTCACCATCCTCATCATCTCCCCTCACCCTTGGCTATTTTTTATACCCTCTTTATCACTCTCTTTTCCTCCCCAATTCCACATCATCCCATTCCCTTGCACACTAAGGGATACTCTTACCTCTTTCTCCTCTTTTCTACCACTTTCTTACTATTATTCCACTACTTATAAACCACCTTCATTCCAATTTTTAGTTCTTATTCTCCTCTTTCCCATTTTTTCTATTTGGCATGCTTTCTATTTATTTTGTTTCTTCTAGCATCCTATTTTTTTATTACATGTGCCACCACTCTCTATAAATTTTCAACTCTTCCCACCTTTTCCATTTTTTTCCTCCACAACTAGCTTCTAGCTGGGTCTTTATCCTTTGAGAATCCTTCCATAATTTCTATTTTACTCTTATCATTTCTAGCATTTTGCACTTTGCATTCCCCTTATCCTCTTCCCATCTTGGTATTCACTTATCTTTTGCATTTGTGTGACTATTTTTACTTTATATCCCTGCTTCAATTCTTCCTTTTCCTTCTTATCATCCATGATATTCATCCCTTATTTTCATCTCATGCCCTTTAACTGTGTTCCCCTATTTCTTCACCACCTCACTAATTTTTGGCTTGTTAATCTCTTTTAATCACCCATTCAACTTATCAATCTCTTCTAACAAGATGATTAACACATACCTTATCTCTTAAACTTCTTATCCACCCCTCCTTTGCTTTACCTTATTTTTCTTAATCCCTTTCCCATTTCCATCCCATTCTCATCTCCAATGCCACCCTATGATTTGATTCATTATTCTTCTCCTTGACTATCACCATCCATGATTACTTGGTCATGTCTTCACATACTTCTTCACTCTCTTATCATACTTTTTGTGTCCTCATTTCACTCCTTTTTCCTCCTATTTCCATTTCTTCCATGTATTTCCTTGTTTTTTGCATTTTCATAACCAAAATGTTTTCTCCTTGGTCTTTTTTAGACTTGTTTTCAAACCTTTCATGGCTTCCCATATCTCTCATCCTCCCCTTACCCTTCATGATTACTACACTTCTTTCCCCATCCTTTTCAATTCTGCAATCTATCATTCTTTAGTGCATTCCTCAAATCCCCATCTTCTACCTTTTATTTTTCTTCTCTTTTCTATATTTCATTTCACTTTTTTCATCTCCCTTGATGATATTTTATGTGCTTATCAACCTACTTTTTTTTTATTTTGGATTATTCATGCTTGGATCCTTCCATCCTTCTCCATCTTCATCTTTATATATGACCTCGTTGTAGTTTTTACCTATCTCTTCATTTATCTCTTGGTCCACCTTCACCTCATCCCCTGTTAGATCCTCATTATTTTTTCCCATTGGCACTCTAGTTTATCATTCATTAGAGTACTATCACTAGTTGTATTACTTGTGTGTATATACATATTTATGTACTCATATCCTTAGTCCTCTTAAATTAATGCATGAAATCTTTTTAGGGTCACTACTTCAAGACATCCATTTATTCTTTAAATTTATTTATTAGTTAAGTATGGGTCCTCCTTTTGTCACTCTCTAACTATTCCCTTCACCCTATCCATCATATCTTCAACCTTTAAACTCTCTTCACATTTTTTAGGTACTTGACAAAGTTTGATCAACACACCATTTTTTATCCTTCAAATCATGCTCATACGATCCATTTATATGACTTATGTTCATTAATTCAAGCCCAATTTAGGTGTATTTTTAGTCTTTGTCATAGAAGGAACATCATGCCCTCTTCTCATCCTAATGTACTTGGTTCATATTTTCATTATGACATTTGTCTCTAGATTATATTATACACTTTACTATTAGTGTTGTTCATTTCCTTAGCCCATATGTTTTACCTTAAGTGAGGTTAAAACAATCATAACCATAACAATCATAACCATAACCATGGCATTCATGAGTATCCACATAACCTTAAGCATGATAACATTCAAACAATGACATCCAACACATTTTGTACATATTTATAACAAACTATGCAACATTTTTTTAGGGTGTGATGAGTCACATGACACAAAAAAAGTTATCAAATTATCCACACCTCACCTAAGGAAGATACATACATTATTTTCCTACCTAAGCATCAGGATAATTATCTGGGGACTCTAGATTTGTGTTTCACCATCCTTCTAATTGATTGCTCCCTGAACTAACATCTGTAACATTCCCTATCTCAGTAACCACTAAAGGGTGTACTCTATTATCCTCTTCCACATTCATCCACACAGGGCATGAATCATATTCCACTCTGGGTCTTTCATGTTTCATGCTTATTGTAGCCATTTCATCCTTCTACTCTAGTTGTTCTACATGCATAGGTACCACTGATTGTTGCCTCAACACACATCCCCATGGATAGTGAGGGTTCCCTCCATGGACAAGCCAAAATTCATGTTTTCCAACCCTACACCTTGTGTAATGGAGGTTTCACCTTCTTCCCTACTAAGGAGGTAAGATTTTAGGCTCAAGCTTAGGCTATGGGTGTCTTTCCTCTTGTTATTGGTTTAACATCACTTCTAGTATCACCATTACATGTTGTAGTATTTGGTAGATATGCACATTCACCAAATAGATTAATTGAGTCATGGGGGTTACTAATTATCTCTATCATTACTCTCATTAATTTACCATTTTTTAACCTTTAGTAGTTTTCTACACCCTGTACAACATAAAAAACAAAATGACTTCATGATAGGTATTCATTCTTACCATGATTCTCTAAATAAACAACCTAAATACTATTCTTCATCAGCATGATTATCCATTTCACTGACAGGGAGGGTCATGTGATTTCATTAATTCCCTTGAATAATCTTCCCACTTGAAATGGTCATGTCTAATTACCTTTTCATGTAGACACATAGCCCTTGATATGATCATTATGTGTGGTCATGATGTCTTTTTATTTCCCATATCATCTAAATCACATCTGATGTCTTTAATTACTTTATCATTTTATGGTGCTTATGGGCCTAGTGGTCATTTGTGTCAGTGTCAGCATAACCTAGTTGATGTAAGTTGGCTTTTAACCTTGGGCCACTATAACTGTCACACCTCTTAAACTATCACTATTATTGGTGGTGGTAGCTCCCAAATGTTTTTCACTATGGAAGCTCCCTCATCTTATCCAACTATCTAACCAATATCTTGGACCACATAGCTCCCTACTAATAGGGCCTCTTTTGAATGGAACCCAAAGTCTTTGGTTCCAAAGAATTTGGATAGAGGATGCAAACATGGCCACCATTTGTCAAGCCTACCCATGCAACTCTTGAGTCAAGCAAGGTTTATCCTTTGTCACTCACCATGCTACTAACTTTTTAACTTGTAGAAATGACTTAGCCATCAACAAAAATATTTATAGTTCATCACTTCACTATTTCCCTTAAAACTCAGCTCGTAGTAGTGATGAACCTTTACCAAAGAGATTGTGCAAATATTGATAGACACCCACCTCTTAAAACTTGGTTCATAGTGATAGATGCCAGCATTATGTTTATACCCTTGCATAATTATTGAAGGTGTAACTTCCTCATGAAGGCACCTCTTCTTTGGGTTAGCTCCATCACAAGACATTTATGATGCTTAGCCTTTTGTTACCCACTTATTTATCCTACCCTACCCATTTGTGTCTTCTCCTCTTAATTCACATGGGATTATTATGGTGAATATTCACCAATCTACACCATGATACCTCACCATTACCAAAATATCAACCCAAACCTAAACATGTGGTATATCACATTGGGATAGCCCATTTGAACTCTACTAAGAACTACATTTGGCTTGAATTTTTATTGGATATCACATCTATGGAACTATGTAGGTAGAATACACTTGGCTAGTGCATATGGAGTTAGCTTGACCATCCCATACCTTAACCCTTGTCAACCACTCTTTCCCACCAATTGACCACTCGACCACATCCACCTTGATATTGGTGATTTAGACCCCAACTACTACATATATTTGTGATGACCTTACCTAATCTATTTTGAAAACACCAAATATACTTGCCATGTTACATTTTTTCATGACCCAACCATTTGGTCTATTTTTAAAGAACACTTCCTACCTTAGATACATGTAACTAACCCTAACCCTATCTAGATCACTTGATAGGCATGACCCGATCAACTATGACTAATGTTGTGGACTGGCTACCCATGACAATGTCCCTCTAGACTCAAACTTAAATTAACCAACATTGGTAACTTTAGTTCATTTTTGCTCTTGGATACCATACTTATTCATATTTTGTGCACATGTTTACATCCTGAATACCTAACTACCTTGTGGTAGCACCTAGTGCCTCCCCACCAATCACTTATCAAACCTATACTAGATTCTACTTAACCTCATCAAATATTGGTTTGAGGGGGAAAACCTCATCCCATACTCATGTTATCTTAACCTTTAACAAATCAATCCATTTTTTTATAGCTTGTTAATTCAAAGCTACATAACAAAAAGGGGCAAAAAGTAGATGCTAAAAAACTGCACACTTAAAGTTTTTGATGACCGAATGCCTTGGGACACCCTATAAATGCCTTAAAACCTTATTAAGCCTTAATAAACCCCTCTAAATGTAACCAAATCACTAATCTCCTATTCATATAGTACTATTAAAAAGTACTATTTGAAAGTACTATTCACTATCACTATTCACTATGGGACCCACTATCACTATTCATGATGACATGGCAAGTGACATGGAAAGTGCCATGAAAGGTGATATGGAATGTTACATGTCTTAAAAATGAGGTGGCTTGAAGTGTGACATCATACCCCACTTAGGACCCTCATCTAAGCTACCTAATGACATAATTAAGCACCACAAGGATCCCCCTTGGAAGTATGTTGAATTTCCCCTCATACCACATGGAAAATGGAGCCAAAATTCATGGGGCATATTTTTAATTACTTAGGAAAATACAAGATAAGGTGTTGGAAAGTCTTTTGGACTCATATGAGCCCATTTGTATGATATCCACTCAAATTTTGACTCATATGCAAGGTGGGAGACACACCAACCAAGTGGGAGAGCCATTATCAAGGTGAGAATCCCACCCCTTGTCTTTCATGACCACTCATGCACCCACATGGAGAATGGTGCCAAAATTTATGAGGCACTTAGACAAAAGATGAAAGTGAGTGGTCAAAGGTATTTTGGACCCATATGAGCCCATGTGAATAATTCCCTCTCCATTTTGGACTCTTTCTCAAGTTGGGAGACCAAAAAAACCAAATTGAAGACCTATTAGCTAAGTGGTAATCTCACCCCTTTGTATCTCATGACCACTTATGAGCCCACTTAGATAAATTTTCCACATTTCACTATTCTCTTCTTTTGGCATGGTTGTTGGCATCAAATGCTATAAATACCCCCTTCTCCTTGACCCAGCTTAGTTAGTTTTGGTGGGAGCCTTTTCTTTCAAGTTTAGGATCATCATACACTTGTTAAGGAGGTCATCAGCTAGGAGATTAGAGCATGAAGCAATGAAAGTCTACCAAAATCATCACAAAGCTTCAACAACATCATCAATAAACATCTTGAAGCATTGAGGTATATTGTTGTGATTCAACTATTTCATTTACTTCCATCTTTCCCTTGGCCTCTTATTTCTTTACCTTCATGATTTCAACCCCCTCAACCTATTATTTTCTATTTATCCCTTTGTCTTAGTTACTCCTTTTACCCCTTCACCATCCTCACATCATTTATTCTTTCATCCCTTTGCCATCTTCATCCTTTTGATCACTTACACCTTTGCCATCTTTACCCCTTTTCCCCTTTACCATATTTACTCCTTTGTACCATTTACCCATTTTTCCCTTTTTCTATGTTTAGCCTTAACCATTTACCAAACCAACTAAGATATCCTTTTGATCCTTGCTATCAACCCAAACCAAAAACCACAACCTTGTTTTTACTAATTTTCAGCATTAACATTATTCAAACTAGTTGCTTTATTTTAGTCATCTTAGCAAAGCATTTAGTTTTCTTAATTAATTCATTGTTATTTTTTGTTTTTAGTTTTATTTTTCTATCATTGTATGTAAATTATATCTTTTTTATTCATAAAACTTAGGTGTTTAAAGTAGGTGGATTGACATCCTCTTAGAAAGGTTTTACTTTTAGGATCTAGCTCACATTAGGCAATCCACCCATCTACTTATCTAAGAAATAAGTGTGTGGTAGTGATTTATTATTTTAATTCATCCTCCCAAGACAAAGAGGATCTCTCACAAAGTCTTTAATTCAATGCACACATCTTTTAATAGGTTTTTCTACATATCCTCTTAACTAGTTTCTTTCTTTTCAAAACTAGGAGAAAAATGAAAATTAGATATAAAAAAAATTATGCCATATTTAAGAACTTATTGATCAAGGAAATATTAGGACAAGATAAAGCCTATATATTTTTCTTGAAATAATCTGATATCCATTTCAACTACTAAGGATGGGCCCTAGTGACTCTGGATAAACTATCACATTCTCAAAAAAATCATGATGAAGAATTGGTATCCACTACTATGCATTGAAGACCTTCTAGACTAGCTCTAAGGCACATGATACTTTACCAAGATCAAATTGAATTTAAGTTACCATCAGGTTCTAGTCCATCCATAATACTTATGGAAGTCCACACTCAAGAATTGATAAGGATTGTATGAATGGTTGTTCAAGCCTTTTGGCCTCACCAATACACCAAACACTTTTATACACTTGATGGATGATCTATTTAGGCCTTTACTAAAATCCATAATCATCTATTTGGATGAAAATATCATCCTCAACAAGACTTGGGAGGATAATATGGAACACATATTTCATGTATTAGATAGTTTATACAAAAACAAGTTATAATCTAACTTAGAAAAGTGTACATTTGGCATCGTATAAATCCAATACCTAGGTTATATCATTGATCACAATAGTATTATATTAGATCCAAATAATATAAATGTGATCCAATATTGGCCTACTTTGTGCATTCTCACATAATTGAGTATTTTTATTGGACTTGATAACTTCTATCATAGGTTCATCCTTAGTTTTTAGCATATCTCTTGGGCTCTTTGCTAGCTCATGTGTACCAAAGCCATGTTTGACTAGACACATTTGTAACAATGCAATTTTAAGCCCTAAATTAATGAATTTATGTATTGAATATTATTACAAGTCCCAAAATTGTGAAAACCTTTAAAATAATCATTAATGCATCTAAAAATGTACTTGATTTAGTGCTCATACAACATTGACATCTAGTCACATACCTCTCTAAGAATTTTAGTGACATAGTGTAAAGGTACTCTAATTATAATAAAGAATTTTATTTTATTGTGTAATTAATAAATAAATGGATACATTAAATTCTAAATAAGGAGATAATTGTTCATACATACTATAAACCTCTTCAGTTCCTATAGTCATAGAATAAGTTGTAAAATGCATGCCACATGAAATGGATGACTTACCTAAAATAGTTCTATCTTGTGATCAAGAATAAGAAAGGAAAGTTTAAAAAGGTCATGTATTGTCTTAGATAACCACCATTTCACACAATCATCATAATACTAGACACACACAGACATAATTTCATAGACTGGATTCCCCTATACTTAGTTGATCAAGACTTAGTAGTAACTTACTCTATCCTCACACAAGGTACACAAGTTTAGGAATTCTACTTATCTGACCAGCTTCTATATAATCTCAAGAACATTTGTGTTCCATCTAGTGCACCTTTCCAATGACTTATATTGGAGGCACACTACACTAAGACCTTGGGACACTTTGGCATGGCAAGGACTCTAGCCATAGTGTAGTCTCACTTCTATTGGATGCACATGTACATATATATGGAGAAAAACATAAATTAATGAATTCCTTATTTCATTTCCAAGCCCAAGAATAGGAATTTGGGAATTTACACACCTCTAATATTTCCATTCTAGACCTTGGGAATCTATCAACCTGGATTTCATAAATAGATTTTTTGTGATGAGATGACAACATGATGTTGTGTTCATTATAGGAGGGACATCATGGTCACATGAAAAAAATAATTTGATGTAGCTAGCACTACACTTGCATTATTTAACCATGTTTGGATTCATTTTGGGTTACCCATATCCATCATCTTTGAAAATTATCCATGTTGTATTAGTCATTTTTGGTAAGCATTATGAAAATTTATGGGTACACATATAGATCGGTTAATAAATTTTCATTCTTGAATAGATGGGAAAAACAAAGTGTTCAATCATACACTTTTTCATATTCTATAAATGTAAAACCATACACATGCTCACACCTAGGATGATAATCTCTTGTACATTCAAAATGCCTACAATAGGGCTCTTCAAAACTCTACTAGATATAGTCCATTCTAGACATGTCTTAGGTTTCAACATTTCAAACCTATTTAAATATCCTATCATGTACCATCCATCAATGATTCACACACATATAAATGTGAAGTGAAAATACATGAGAATTTTATATTCCATATCTAGTTTGTTTACTATCACTTTAAGTAGATTCTCTCTCACACTCAAGCTAAGTACAAAGAGTGGAATGATGCACATCACACAAATCATACATTATGAGTTTGTGATATATTCTAGTTTTAACTTCAAAATGAGCACTTCAAAGGTCCACATTATAATATAAAGCCTTAGAACTATGGTCCTTACACTAAGCACCTTCATTCTTGATCTACATCAATACTTGGGCATACACCTAGTCTTCAACATAGAACTTATTAAACCTTACACTTTGATACTTCTTGAGATAATAATTACATAACATCCTTATGATTTGTATCTTGAGCACTTTCACCCAATATATAAATACTATATCATCTAAGTGATAGATACATAATTACCATGACACACATCCACTTTTTTTGAATGGTCAAGGTTAGGAAACATGTTGATCAAGCCAAGTGGTCACTTTATAGTAACTTTAGGTAAAATATATAAAATTGTATAATGATGAAATTTAGAGCATTTGTATTCAATAAAGGGTGAATTATTTGTGCATATCTCTTACATAGATGAATTACTCCTTGTACACTCTACTACAAAGGTCTCATACCTCTAACTTAATATTATGCACTCCTTGCCCAAAGTTTTCTAAAATTCATATGCATAAGTACCACACCATATCATAGAATTTTTTACATTGAACCTTGTCTAATCCACACTATTCACTCATTACTTCACACTTTAAAATAATGTGCCCTGCATAATTCTTGTGCTAAGCTCACTACCTTCTACACCCTTCTACACTAAAACTTGTATACATACATGCCTTACTAGTCTATACATCACATAAGTTTTATACCATCTTGCTAAAATCTACACTCTTCATATATTCCAACCCTATTTACCTTGTAATCTCATTCCACACCTCACATCCCCATGTTCCTAGCTTACTCTTAGACTCTATATCATGTCTACATGTTGCCTTGCCTCAGCCATGTGATTTAGGAGGTTTACCAACCATAATCTAACCTAGAAGATGAACCAAAATAACTATATTATTTGTAACTAACAAAAAATTTAACCACTTTTATATTATAACTTTATAAGTATGGAATATACCCAACTAGCTTTAGATTAATGCTACACATTTATAACATAGATAACGTACTCCACATATCTACTCTGTAAAACATGAACTATACCACTTGTACTAGTTTTTCCTTATTCTATGTTAATGAATAAAAGTTGTATTTCTTATAAGACTTATACTCCATTAAAGGTGTTTAGTTATTTATTTCTAAATTAGCTTTCCCATTTACTATACACAAGAAAAACTTGGTTTTCCTCCACAAACTTGATCATGGGCCCCATGGTGTAGATCACTATACATTTTTAATTTCTTATTTCCAATATAGTTTTAAACATATCATCAAGATATTTAGGGTTTTGATGAATATGATGATAAAACAATGAAATTTAATGCACTTTATCATGGTCTATTTTATCATGTTCATTAGTCTCATTAGATTCATGGTTATCATTATTAGAATCTTCTTCTATGATAATCTCATCAATATGTTTTACATTCTCAAAATTGTATCATAATGATCCAAAATATTAGATCCCTCATTGGTTTGAGACATCTCAGGTGGTGGGAGGGGAGGCTCAATGTGTTCAATAGGCACACCTAAAAATCTAGGACTATGCCTAGGTTTCATTTAAAATTATATAAGAAATGAAAAAGTACAATAATATGAAACCCTAGATGATTAAAAATCCTAGGAATCAATAATGTTTGAATTTATACAAATTAGGTTCAATAAATGCTTAACCCTAAATTAGGTTTAGGATCCTTACTTTGATAGATATGGTTAAGAATATATAAATGAAAATGTATAAGGGTGATGATAAGATCTACAATAGGCTAATTGGGTGCTAAACTCATATATACACATATACTAAATTTCTTAAACTTAGATAAGATAAAAATAATTACATTTTTGATAAATATATAAATGATAAATAATTAATGTACATAACTTTTTTTGATGTTAATGGGGTTCTAGATATAAAACCAGTAGAAAGCATATATGAAGAGGATTCTAGACTTGTCATCAAATTCTAATTTTGATGCTTCTAAAGCCATGAACACTAACATCAACCTAAGATGGTTATTTTTATGCTATTGTATGAACGTAATGTAAGTGTCCTATACAAAATACCTACTGGAAAAGTATTTAACCACCTATATGCTTCTCAGTTTGACTTCACCTTTACTTTGGTGTATTTAGATTTGGGTCATGGATTATCACTCATGAATTTTCAAAATCCCAATTATTCATCTTCATAGTGAATATTTGAGAAAATGGGTTAGTGAGCACATGTTGTCAATTTGATGTCAAATACCCCTCTATTAATGAGCACTTCCTACATATCTAATCATATAAAGAGGGCCTCAGACTAATGTAGTTTAACCTTATATGTTGGCTTAAATGTGAATCATTCAATATGTGAAAATTAAGTACAATAGTGACCTAGCTTTTAACTTGGAAAATATAGATCTTGGGATAATATTTCAATACATCAGACTTGTAGATGTGTTGTACCTATGACTTATATAGAAATAGGGAAGTTTTACTCAATGTAATACATGATTAAATGCTTTTCATAAGTTTCCTTGGTCTCTTTTGGTTTTTTTTAGGTTTTGTAGGTGAGGAATGAATGAAGGTTGATATTGTATTTATATCAATCACTTTGGAGAGTTTAATCACATTAAATCACTTAGGTCAAGCATTAGGATATATTTCATTTGTAAATTGGATGACTTTAGGGCACTAAACACTTGCATAAAATTAGTACACTAGAGTCTATGCAAGTGTATATCTTGAAAACTAATGTCCAAGGAGATAGAAAATAGATATAGACTTAGAACTTGCAGAGGTGGGAGATAAGTAGGTTTTAAACATTTTAATAAATATATAAGGTCTAGGTCATGAACATAAGACTAGTCAGACTAAGAGATAGGCCAAGGGGCACATTATAAAGTAGATGCAAGACTTTATAAAGAGAAAAAGGTCTAAAACTAAGAGGAACAACCAAGGTTTAAGTTTTCCAAGTGTACAAGACTGAGGTATTATATAATCAATAAAATAATGTCTACAAGATGTGGGTTGAGTTGACCTCAACCACTCAAAATGAATGGATGAACATTGCTTATGTATCCAATATTTAGAAAAGTGAATTAAAACTACATGTAACTCTTCCCATTAAGTGTATGCATACAATGGTACTCCTTTAATGAATGCAACTTGTAATTTATATTTTGATAATTAAATAATGTAAAACCTTTCTTGGCTTAGTTTCCTGAGAATTGGCTAGGGCCTTCTATTTATGAATGATTTTTGAATTTAGAAGTTTGGGGTAGTCCCTTTTAATTTTCAAGTATTAGATTAGAATTTATTAACAATTCTAGATAATAAAATAGTCATTAGATATACCATGCATTTATATGGGAAACTTTAGGTACTTTCTTATGCTACCTAAAATCAAAATGTACATACCAACCCCAAAGAGATAGTTTGAATTTTGAAAATAAAATTTTTGTGGTGCAAGAAAGGTTTGTTAGGTTTGGATAGATATATAATTTCATAGGTTTATGACTGTATTACATTCATCTAAAAATGTATGAATATTGATCTAATGATATAGAGATAATTTGAGTATGATAATATAAAAATTAGGTACTAAATAAAGAATTCTTGTAGGTGACAAATAGAAAATTGAGAAGGTTAAAGCATGGAAAGAATGTAGTTATGAGAGAAGGGTGTAAAAATGGGATATATGTATGAAAATGTCATGTAAAGTGAAGATAGGCCAATAATGACATTTCTAAGTGTTTAATACAATATTTTATTATCCACACACTATCATATTTTCTACAAAAGGGTGATGGTATACATCTCCCCTAATTTACATATTAAAAAATAAAAAATCAAGAGGGACTAGAAAAATATGTTTGAAACATATAAATAAAATGAAAAAATGTATTAAAGAGGCAAGGAAATGTGGGTATCTAAAGGACACATAGAATAAAGTTAGAATGAAAATTGTTACTCATTGAGAAGCCAAAATTGATGTAAAAGGAGTTCTAACTAATTTTGTATATTTTTTATCCTTTATCTTCAACTCTAGAGTGGCACTTCATATATATATATATTTATTTAATGAATATTGGATAATTGAGTTTACATCATTTGGTATTAGACCAGGTTGAATATAATGGAATAATAACTAATATTATTAGGGGAATTAAGTTTGTATATTACCCTTAGTGATGAAATTCATTCAAAAAACATGAGTATAATATAATTTATATGAGCTTACTCCTTTTTAATATGAGTTGGTTTGAGGGAATGGAGTGTGAATATTTTATATAGGTTTTCCATAGAAGTTATTTTTGTTTGAGTTAAGGTTTTGACATAGTAGTATTGAAAGTGCACTAGCATATTGAATTACATTAAATAATATGTTATTTAGATAAATATATTTATTACTTATAAAGGAGTTTCAAGAATGAAAAATAGAATTTTAATTTTATTACATATTACCACATATTTTATTTTAGAATTGTGCTACAAGCCACTAGGAGGTTCTTTAATTAAAACATTCTCCATTGTTTTTTTGATTTACCCAAATCAAAAGTATTTGATTTTATAAATATAGATGTCTATATAATTTAAATTATTGTGTGTATATCCTTTACAAATTAATTACAACATGGAAATTTATCATTCAGATTTGGTGTCAAATGTCTAGATAACTAGTAGGAAATGACCGTTAAATGTTATTTCTTCTAGTTTATTGAAATAAACATACAAATGTTAATGTTTTATATGTTTTTAAAACTATTTAGATCATGTCATATGTGTCAATGGAAAATTTGAGCCTACAAGACACATTAGTTTGACATGTGTTAAGTAAAGAATAGCCAAATGTCAAGTTGTGGTTGTTTTGTCACTACTATATTCAACTACCTTCATCAATTTAGTTTAGGTTATAGAAATAACTAGTCAATTTATTGATGCAGCAAACTATGGAGTGGATTCTATTCCTTGTTAGGGTCTGTTACTATCAAAGTTCAAATAGTTTGATTTGTATTATCTATTGCTTATTTTTAGGTTGCATGTTGTTATGCATGAAGAGCTATACTATTATTATTTATATGAGTTTACATAGTTTTAAGGTTATTGATTAGTTAATAATTTTTCATGTTTTGATGGAATAATAGTTATATAATTTTTTTGATGTAATCCTTTTATCTATATTAATAGGATAGCTAGAAAGTATGGTTACAAAATAAATACCCATTCCACTTTTAGGATGGCATAGTAAGTTATGCATTAATTGGTGTCCATTCATATTATTTTAGTAATCTTTATGTGGTAATTTCATTTTCTATGTTTAATACATCTTGTCATCTATAATAATAAAATGTCTAAAAATGCATTAATAAAATCATTTATAATAATAAAATCTCTATAGACGAATTAATATTTTGATGTTATTTTTCATAGTAATTGCATTAAAAAGGTACAATGAAGACACCAATACAATTAGAGATATACTAGAAGGATAGATTGATATGGGAAAAAAGGGAAATAAATTCTTTGTTAATCATAATAGAATATTATAGGAGTGTGATAATCCATGCGCAAAGAGATAAAAATAAGAACATGTGAAAAGTAAAATTGGAAAAGAGAGAATCATCTAGGTGAAAAGGAATTGTGGAATGATCTGTAGTCTTTGTTATTTTTTATAATTTTAATGTATACAATATGTTTTATTTTTTCAAATAAATGAATATAGATAATCAGTTTCAAGATGAAAATATTTAATGGATGTGACTTCAAGGTTTAGGGCTATATGATTTTTTTAATAGAAGAAGTAAAAATAAATTAGCATTTGATAGTTTATTTTAACTGCAAATGGAATAATTAGGAAAGTAAAGGAAGACTTATGATTCATGTAATAAGTAAGCCATAATGAGGCATATTACATTATATTTTTATTTCATAATAACGATGGTATCATCTACCTTGATAGTTTAACCATACAAGTGGAATTAATTTTTTGAATTGTTTTATGTAAGTGACTATTAAAGCTACTTTGGATAAATAACTTTATATTAAAACCATTTATTAGGATAATGAATCAAGTTTCAAGTAAGACTAACCAATTTTATTGATGGGTGGTAACTATTAATGACCATTTTATCGAAAATAATATTTTTACACTTTTGATATATTCAATCTTATCATTTCCCCATTTGTAAAAACATATATGGAACTTAGCAAGGCTTAAAATTAACTTACTAAGAAAAACTCTTCTAAACTTTATGATTTTGAGGAATTATTAAGTGCCATCGAATATAATAAAAATATTTAAAAAAAGAAAGATATTAGTAAATAAAATATTGAAATGAAATGATTTAACTTTACAAGAGGCTCCAATAATTATATAATTAATAAATAAATAGTCCAAAAAAATTGAAAACTCAAGTGTGAAAAAATGGTAAACCAATTTGTATTCACCAAGTTAAATAAAATAAAAAATTCCCAAGAATATTAAATATGCCTGAAAACCACAATAACCAAACATACATGAAAATAATGTCTATACTTTAGCACTTCCATTTTGCTATATTAAATCTAATGTTATGTTTAGTTACATAAACAACAATCCTAAACACAATTGTAATTGCATAAATAAATACAAATTGTAGAAATAATTAACTTATTTAATATTAGTATCCAATGTTATGAATATTAATGAAATAATATAGATGTAATTAATTATTAGATATTATAATTATGTTATTATATTACCAAAACATCATTGGTCAGAACATTATGATCAACAAAAGATGTCTTATGAAATAAAAATAGACAAACAAATAATACCAAAGCATGGTAGTATAATAAATAAAAATAATTATAACACTATATGACATGTATATTTCATTAATAATATCCATCCACTATCTATCTAAGAATTTTTGTCACAATTTAAATAAAAAGTATCATTGGTTAAAAAATAATAAGTGATGTAGGGTGAACGTGTCTCCTAATGTAGACACTAATTATAAATTATCTAGAACCTTAGTCTTTTACTCTTGGAAAATATATATCATGGATACCTTCATCTTCAATACCTTTCTTGCTATCAAAAGGCTCACATACACTATCACTTTGTTCCTATTGTTTATCTCTTAGTCTGACCAATATTATTCTAATGACTTGTTGGCATGAAAATTTGTCAAAAAGACAAATGAAAGTTTTTCATCAACAATAACAGGATAGAGTCCCTCTTATATTGGAAAGCAGAGCTACTTTTATTGAAAAAAAAAGGATGTGAAAAATAAAATTATTCACAAAAAATGCTTTTTAGGAAGCTAAGACTTTTAACCACAAAGTACAAAAAGGTGGTAGAAAGAAGATATGAATGAAGAGTGATGGAAGAAATAAACATGTGTAGAAATTTTAATGAGCAACAAATCCAGTGAGCCAAACTCAGACACTTATTAAAAACGTCAAGAAAGAGGGCAGATTTACTAAATGGAAACCTTCTCATTTAATGGGTAGGAAAGACATTACATATTCATAAAAATATGTAACATACACCAAAATAAATGATTATCATTGATAACAAAAATATGATAATTATTTTGTATTTCCTCGTAAAAATAAATAAAAATAATAGTTTCACCCCACAAATATTTCACTATTATTAAATTATGAATATGCATTTAAGAAATAAACTCTACAATAAAATTCCTATGTTATGACTAATTAATTACAACTTTAACATAGTTTCAAAATCATATAATCAAATATACATGGATGTAAACATATACATTTTCCATGAACAAATAAATACAAAACAAAAATTTTGAAAGATTTTTGATATATTGATCCTTGTTGAGTTGCAAAAACAAGCTCCTCTTTCTCTAGTTTAATTAAAATTTTTATCACATAATATCACTTACACATAATATTTTAAAACTTTTATCACTCACTGACACTTTGTATCTTGAGGGAACCCATTGAGTCTCAATATTTTTAAGTGCACACCTAACGGGGTGTATCGAGAAAGGGGTGGGCAGACCATTAGTGCTTCATAAGATTGTTGTCCCTTTTACCACTTGCCATATACACACTTGTCTCTTAAAACCATTTACCCTAAGATTATTCTTCTCATTTTTACCCATTCCAATCATTTATCACATCATTATCTTCCTAGTCTTTTCCTCATCCCCCTTTTGATAGTGGGTTATACTAGGTAAACTAGGTTGACCCTATACAATTTTTAGCCTCTAATTACTATACAGGGTCAATTGGGTCAACCTTGTAGTATTTTTTAGTTATTTTCACTTTGGATCTTGTTATCCCTTTAGTTGACATAGCTCGAGACCTAGTGAATTATCTCTTGAAAACATACAAGGTCAAATGGGTCAACCCCATATAGATGACATATTCAGAAGGATCTAGGGTAAGATCTACCTATTTATAAAAGTTCATTTCCAACCATTTTAAAAGAGAGAAGCAAAGAGGAATAAGTGTGAATGAACATATACATATTGAAATTATACTTGAGGAATAAATCTTAGGGTTTCATAATTTCTTTGGAGATATGAATCTTATCTTGTGGAGTAATATTTTGGATGCATAGAAAGGTTGTGTAGCCTAGAGTTGATTTGTCTTTGTTATCCTTACATACATAAACAATATCTTATGAATCACCTTGGCTAAGGGAGATATTTAAGCTTGGTGTATTTATATTCAAAGGTAAGTATTCCTAACTTTATTTCTCCTTTGTAAGAGTAGATAGATAATGTAGTTATGCTTCACTCCCATATATTAGAATTCTATATACATTGACATGAGTATATATCTTCTATACATATTTAGTCTAGTTTGGTTTACTTCTAACCCTCACTTTGTGCCAAAATATTGGTTAAACACTAGATTATATTTAATTTCTTGTTATTAGAATAAGTGAAATATCAAAACCTAGAACCCCCTTAGATTTATTGCATGATTTTGTTATTCTAGAGGCTTTAGAACCCACCTTAGCATAGTGTATTATGATAAGTGATCCCCTAATTGGTTCTAGTGGATCCCCATATTAATCATGATCCTACTTAATAAATTTATTCCCAATTAGAAGTGTAGGTATGTTCTATCTTTTCTAATCTAAGATTGATTTATAGACATGATGTATTTCTAATTACATCCATTATAGTGAACTCAATGTAAACTAATCCTTGAAATATTTTTTCACTTATTTCATTCTTTTCATCATTATTTTTATCATATATTTTCCATACTAGGTCAATTGCATCAACATAGCTCTAATTTCTATGTGCAAGTTTTCAGGTACAGGCTACTCGATCGACATAGTCAACCTAGTACAAGTTTTTAGCTTTATAGACATCTAGTCCAGACTACTAGATCGACCTAGTCTAGTTTTTAGACTTTCATATATCCTATTCAACATACTAGGTCAACCCAATCAACCTTGTATAATAAAATCACTCAATAAAAGGTCCCTATAGATCTTGATCGACCTAATTAGTATGTTTTGAAAGTATTCCACAAGGTTCTCTGACAATAATCTTCTTTCTCTACATCTCTAATCCACCAAGGTTCCTTTTATCCTTACATATATTTCTTTATAGTATTTTCTTTCATAATTTGTAGTCTTAAAAACTACCCTTGTACAATCAATTGGATCGACCATGTCAACCTAGTTCTATATTTTGTGTGTTATCTAGATAACTAGGTCAAATCTACCAATCCTATTCATTTTTAGACCTTTATTTTGTAGTGCAAGATCGACCCTATCAACCCTATTCTATATTTTATGCATACACTATCGACTATATCGACATTATACCTTGTTTCAAAGTTAGAATTAACCCTTATATGCTAGTAATTAGCTCATACTTTTATTTTGTGTTGCTTACATGCTTATAATATATCATATAGCTTAATTAGGTGGTTTTAATTAATCATTTTTTTCAATATTTTTTATTTTATTCACACATGACTAAATCACAAAATCTAAACAAGTATTTTAACATTCTACTACGCAAGGCCAACTTACTTAGATTTTATCACCAAGGGGAAGTAGACTTGATGTTTTAGTTAAGTATAAAGTGTGGTTAATGGTATATTATAGCTAAACACCCGACACCCTTATCTTTTTAGTGTGTGAAATGAGGGGGTAGGCCCTAATACCAATCCTATATCATTACCACTACCTATCCCTTTCAACCCAAACTACCTGAAACTATCCTTGGACTACTTTCTAGTTCTTTACTTATAGCCAAATTCCCATCACATTTAAAATCATATCCTAATAATCTTATAAATATTCAGGTTGACCATTTAGCTAATTATGTACTTTCCAATTTGATTTATTGTTCTTTGCTCAATTGTATTTTGTATTGCAAAAACTTGCATTAGCCAATGTTGGTATAAGGTTTTGTGTTGTATGCCTTAATTATATTAGCTAGCATTAATCTAATTAATTGTTCATTTCCCTTCAGCTCTTACTTTTTAAATTACTTGCAAAAATTATTTTGTTTCAATTCATAATCTATTAGAGGCTTTCTAATTTTCCCTATCTTCTCTACTAAGTCAACCCAATCAACCCTATACTATTTGTAGACCATGTTCACTCTTTTTCCAACCTATATTCACTATACTGGATCGACCCAATCAACATTATACTATTTATAGACCCTATTTTTGTGCTAGGTTGACCTAATTGACTCTGTACTATTTTTGTCATTTTTTATTTCCTTGCTTTTTCATCTCTCTTCATTTCCCTTCAAACTAAATTACATTCAATAGACATGATGAATTTGTGCAATCCTCATAGGGTCTCCCATAGACAGAGTAATGATCCTATCTTGGATGCAAGTAATGTTCACATTACCACTCACACAATGAACTATGGGACTCTTCCTAGTACCTTTTCATAGTGTAATCCTCTCTTCTCATCAGAAGACCAACCCAAATTAGAGTATACCCCTAAAATGATTTTATTTATTTTTGAATTTCCTCAACATCAAGGAAAAGATCCCTCTACCATGTAAAATTTTATGATTGGTGGTCAATCCAAAGATCATCATTCACCTACTCCTACATTCTCAACTAGATTTGGGGGTACCACTTTCTTTGATTATCAACCTCTTCCTTCGATTATGACCCCTTCTGACACCATCACCTCTTCTTCTCTAACTTCTTCCACCTACATGACTAGTATATCTAGTAACATGGTAGGTTTTATATCTAGTGGGCCTCTCATAATATCCACTATCATTAATCCTTCTACTGGTGTTTTGTTTTCTACCAAAGGTAATTGTGATTCAAGGGCTTCTTCCTCTCAACCATTCACTAGTACATCTATTGCTACACAAGACAGTTTTCCCTCTAGTGCCTCACACTCTCATAGTTCCTCTCAATCCCCTATCAACACCAATAGTGGTACCCAAGCCACTAATACCAACATGAATACCAACTCTAATGATTCTAACTATGCTAATCAAACACACCAATTATTTTTACAAACATTCAATCAAATTAATTCCTTTCAAGCTCATAAAATAAATCAAATGATGAGAATACAAAACCACCTTCTTCATCTTCAATCTCATCCTCAACCAATGGATTGGGGCACACATAACCAAATTTTTTTCCCTCTTCCTCTTTGATATTCTCAAGGAAATCTTATCCCTCAACCTCCTTTGATCAATAAAACTATTAAACATATTTAGAATAAGCCTCTTACTACTCAAATTTCTAACATTGATATAGGAGGTATCACACCTACAATTTATTATAATGGATCAACTGATCCTACCCTTCATCTTAAAAAATTTGGAAATCTCCATAAGGATTGAGTCAAATTGAACACTTTTACTGCTACTAAACTATTGGCCACATCCTTCACAATTGATGCCTTGGATTGGTATAATCAACTTATAACTCATTCTATTTCTAGTTTGGAAGATTTAGTTTATTATTAATTCAAGAATTCAAAAATAATGATATTCTTGAAAATAGTTTGGCTCACTTCATAAATTGTGAACAACTCAAAAATGAAACTACTTAGGCTTTTATTAAAAGGTGGAAAACTTTGTTAAACAAGTGTGAACATAACATGGTCAATGACAATCTTTCCCATCTCTTTACTAATGCCCTCTTTTTTAAATTACAATATCAAGTTCATACTCTCTATCCATGCACTTTGGAAGAGGCTATTGACCAAGCTAAATGTCAAGATTTCCTTATGCATCAATTCAAGTAACCCCAACCTTCTACGGGTCCTCATCTCTTACTTAAGAATAAAAATTACAATGTTACCAATGATGGTGTTAAATATTCTTATGACACCATTCATAATGTTCAAGCTATCATTCCTAACCAATCTTGAGAACTATCTCCCCCTTCTTAACAATATACCAATCCTCACTTATTATCACCTAACACCATTAAAATTCATAGACCTCTATCTTCAGTTAAATTACTTAAGCATCTACTTAGGACTCTTCCAAGATAACTTTACCCTACCTGTCCTATGAAATCTTGGTATGATCCTAACAAGTTTTTCTGGTTTCATGCTAGTTAGGGTCATTATTATGTGACCTATAGACAAATTCATAATTTATCTGTGGATTTTGTTCTTGGTCCTAATTTTGATCATGATTATATTATATGAAAGCATCAACAAGCCTATGAAATTGATTTTAAGGATTATAAATCACATGATAAATCTCAATCCTTAAATCAAGCTAATGCTCATTTGGCTATCTACAAAGACCCTCTTCTTAATCATCAACCTATTCAAGACAACCAAGACAAGCCCACTCCTTTCACAAATAATATAGAAAGTCTTGTTGACCCCACTTCCAAAGAGAATGTGGTTAACATGACTAATATGTGAAGGGTGGTGGCTCTCATTGATTCGTAACATATCTACACTCATCCTTCATCTCAAACATATAATGTTATCCAAGATTCTTCCCCAACTCATTTAAATAAGTTGGAGTAAGATGACCTTATAATTTTTGATGATCCTATTTCTTATTTTACCTTGGATAACACTTCCCATTCTATTTCAACCACCATTCCTTCATATTCCAATGTTAATGACAATAAATATTATACTAACATTTCTTCTACCATTTCTCAAAATCAACCTAAACCAACTAATTCATCTTCACAACATCATTTAAAGCCTTGTTCTAAGACTTGTATTTGTTATCAACAAAGAATCAAATGTACTTCGACTCCTCCTTCTGAGGACCTTCTTAACCACTATGCACCTATTTCTAACAACCTTCTTATAGGTTATGATGATTGGGATCCCATCATAGAGCTGACCAATAACCCATCCCAAATTCCATTCCTTAAGCTTATGAGGAATTATACACATCATAAAAACTATCTTATGAAACTATTATTTGACATGAATATCCCTCATATTCCCCTAATAGGATGAGAATTAGCCTTATCTATATCCTAGGATAGTATATTACAATAATGTGAAGAGATGTCTATCAACATTTATGAAACTAAGGACACTTATCTTTCTTTAAGATTTCTTATAGCCTCTATGATTCTTGATAAGATTCTAATTTATGCATATGATCCTCCCTTAATCATTAGGGTTCAAATAGGAGATATCCAAGTTAAGGGTACATTGATTGATGAGGTTCCTACACTTATGTTATCTCTCTTGACTTTGTCAAAGCCTTTGGATATTTAGAATGCAATATCAAGTCCACACACAAAACTTGACAAGGATATGATAGAAGGTAAATGCCTCCTCTAGGTTGTGTATGGCTTCCCATTATCATCCCACCTATCACCATTCATGTGAAGTTGATGATCTTTAACTTTCCCTTTTCTTATAACATCTTTCTTGGTAGGTTGACTCACTATATGAGATCTATTTCTTTCTCCACCTAATAATGCATTAAATTCCCTCATAATAGATTCATTTTTTGGATTCAGGGTGACACTAACCCTTGGAATTTTGAATAATTATAAGATTGTGGTTTCTTCAAAATTCCTACTCTTGAACCTTTGCCTGGCATTCCATTTCATGAGTCTCAATGTCTTAAATGTCACGTTAGCTCAACTAGAGGTTACAATGGTCATCTTAAACTCATTGGGAACATTACTCCTAACCTCTTAGATTTTGATGATGATGATGATCTTGATTAGATTAACCTAAAAATTAAAACTTTTGATCTCTCACCTCACCTCATCTCATAGCTTCATGCTTCCTTATAGCCTTCTTCTCATAAACCTCATTACAATGACATTCCTCTAGTGTTGACCAAGACTTGGTATTTTATTCACCACACTTCTTCAGATGATAAAGTCATACCTACTTATGTTATTTACCTTCACACCCTAAATTATGATGATGGTTATTCCTTAGAAGATCCTTTTTTAGGAATTCTTGTCCAGACCTATGATGCCAAGATTGCACATTACCATTCTTATTTTCTTGAGCATTTTCATGTATCTTCCCATTTTAATTCATTTAAAGTTCCTCATTTTAGTATTTTTCCTCTTTATAATAGGGTAGATATGGAGCCACCACCTCAAGTTTTTGATGATCCTTGTAGGAGTATGCTCATGGATTGTTCTATGACTAGGCCTTACCACTTTGCTAAGTACCCTAACCACTATAGCTAGTTTACCCTTGAGAGTAGTGAAACTCTCATTAGAACTTTTTAAAATCCCACCCCTCCCTTAGTGGAACCTAAATTAAAACCCATTACTATTGCTACTATATTTTATCCTATTCTTACTTTCATTATTGCTAAGTCTACCCCTACATTTCATCCCATTGATCTTTTCATTGAGCCTAGTTTCATTCTTCCTCCATCACCACCTTCCCTTGGTGATGGTTTGCTTCCTTTTCCTAAGATGGATCTATTTCCCACCAAATGGGCTGATGAATTTTCTCCACCTTCTTCCACTCCTTTTATATCCCTTTTTATGAATACTTCTCCTAAGACCACTCATAAGTGTATCTATTACTTCCATGGAACATATAATCATTCTTCTACCAATTATCATAATCTATGATAATATATTGATAATTTACATCCTTATTCTCTATCCTTAGACAAATTCATGTCTCTCCAAAAGTTTCTACCTAAATATATACCTAAATATGGTGAGGTATTTTGTTTATGGCATCAATGTGTCACTCATCACATTGACCATTATTGCATCCTCCAATAACATCTCAAGGATCATCTTTTAGCTATTTTTAGACCTTCTTTTATTCCTCTCATAGGTCATTCCTACAAGAAGACTCCTCTTTCTTCTACCATGACTCCACCTCCTATGTTTCCATCATCTCTTATGGTCTTTTCATCATCTTTTGTGCCTCCACCCATGATTCCTTCACCTATGGATCTTCCCTCACCTATGGATTCTTCCCTCATAGATGATTCATGCATCTACCATAGATCCCACTCCCATGTATTCTCTCAAGTATCCCTTTCCTAATTTCCCTTCTCAGCATGATCCATTGAGTATTTCTAATTTTTATATGGAGGATATTAGGAGAGAAGCATTTTCCCATTTTTTATTGAATATTGAAAAGACATTAGTAGTAGTTTGTATCCATCTCCATAGAGATCTATTTGATGTTTTGGATAATGTGTGTCGGAAGATTTATCAATATTTATGAGTACATGTATGGTTATTTCACATTTACACTTGGATTGGATGTGTGATCCAATATTATATTTTATCCATCTATTATATCATTTGACACTGTGTCAAATTCATATTTTTATTATAGTGATTTACCTTTATACTATATCTTGCTTATATTTTTATTTATATTTGCATATGATTGTCTTTATTTATCATTGCTTTCTCTTTCTTTCTTGAGTTTTTCTAAAAACTCTCTTCTTGTGTCTTCATTATTGTTTTCTCTCTTATCTATATTTTCATGGATAATTATCACTATGACTTGGTTATACCAGCCTTGTTCTCTTTTGTCATGTTTACTATTACCATGTGATCAGTTAGCATATAATGTATCTCATTATACTTTCCTTATATCATTCCAATTTATATTTCCTTATTTCCATTTATTTCTTTTCAACAAACTAAGCATATACATGGTTAAGACTTGAGATCACATGTTGGTTCATTGTTAAGCATAAGTGTCATAGTCCATCTTTATCTTTTGTTACTTAGCTTCTTTTAGCCTTAGCCTAATGCTCATTTCATGTGTATCACTGCATCTCTCATGATTGGTCATTCCAAATCTGTATGGAGGAGGAATCTTCAAAAGCCATAAAAAGTTAAAAGCCAAATCATTTTAAACAAAAAGGTAATGATATAAAAGGCAAAAATATTCTTAAAAATCAAATCACACTAAAAGACATTTTTCAAATGACATCTACTTCTTTTAGTCAAAGTTTAAACTCCAAAATTGGCATCATGATCGAGTCGAGGTCTTTTAGGGTGCAGTAGGCTAGTAGATTAGAAGAGAAGAATAAAAAAATATTTTAGTTCTACCTACTTTTGCATGCAAGTACAAAATCTTGACAGTAGACCAATGGCTCTATAAGGGGTCCTAAATAATGGGGAACATGCCATGGGAAGGTAGGTCCATTTTAATTTTCCTTGTACCAATATACATTTATGAGTTGATCTTAGTAGCATACTTATTTGCCTATAAATATTTGTGTCTATAATGAATAGGTTTCTTTTGTACATTAATGGTCACTAGTCACTTAGTGTCTTCTCATGTCCTTAGTATGACTCTTGCCTCCTAAGCTCTTCTTATAATATACCTAAATCTTAATTTTTACATTGATTTTTTCATTTCCTATGTCCCTCATATTTCTTCTTGAGATATATTGATTTGTCTACTGATCACTCCCCTTGGGATTTCATTTGTGAGTTGCTTTGTAAAACTATGGATAGGGCCCATCATTCCTCACAAATTACCATCATAGCACCTTCCTATTACCCACATACTTTGTTGCCTAATTACCTTGATTATTCCAATATATTGGTGTCCCCTTTGTGTAATTGCAGTGTAAGACCATGAATAAGAACTGGCCCTCCTCACAAAGATTTCCAATAATACAAGTCAAAAATAAAAATTACACGTGCCAAATTTGAGATAAGATGTGATCTATTATAAAGTTACACATTATTGACATGATTTCCAACTTGATTTAGTATGTTTTATGCTTACTTCACTTTTTTTTCACTTTTATCTTCTTATTTTCTAAGTGCATGTAAGAATCCAACCATTTCTTGAATTTTTCATACTTCCTAGCTTGAATTAGTATGACAAATTCTAGACCAAACCTTTTACCAATTTTGTTTTTCTCTTATACTTCCCAATGTGATATAGTATGATTGATTGACTTAATTAATTTGTTTTTATACCATTTTATTACATTAATTGCATATTTCTGAAGGTGATTTAGTGTGATTTTACTTATTTTAATTTGGTGAAAAACCCTTTCACTTGGTTTAAAAACAAATTAATTTTTACCATTTTATTTTGCCTTTCTTTTGGTTCTTTATACTTAATCATTTCTTGTTATTTCACATTTCCCTACTTGAAATAATGTGTAGTACATTTTTGATTGATTATATTTTACCAAGTCCTTTTTGCCCGTTTCTTTTCAACCATGCATGTGTTCTACATAATTCTATAGAAGAAACCACATCTCATATATTTCTTATAGCATATACAACAAATAGCTAAATACATGTGCTAGAAAGAAATTTATCCAAACCATCCACAACCACAACCATGATAACAAAAACATACACAATAAACATCAATATGCCAAAATGATCCATCATATATATATATATATATATATATATATATATATACACATATATATATATATATGTATATATATATATATATGTATATATATATGTATATATATATATATATGTATATATATATATATGTATATATATATATATATGTATATATATATATATATATATATGTATATATATATATATGTATATATATATATATGTATATATATATATATATATATGTATATGTATATATATATATATATATATATGTATGTATGTATATATATATGTATGTATATATATTTATGTATGTGTATATATATATATGTATATATATATATGTATATATATATGTATGTATGTATATATGTATATATGTATGTATGTATATCTTTATCCAAACCATCCACAACCACAACCATGATAACAAAAACATACACAATAAACATCAATATGCCTAAATAATCCATCATATATATATATATATATATATATATATATATATGTATGTATGTATGTATGCATGCATGCATGTATGTATGTATATGTAAATCTATATATGTACGTATATATGTATATGTGTGTGTGTGTATTATATATATATATATATATATATATGTATATATATATATATATATATATATATATATATATGTATATATATATATATCATGATTTTTGATACAACAAGTAAAACCATATACAATGCTCCAACTCTATGGCTGGGATCCATCCCATCTATCTTTTAGCCTAGCCACATTGCTTGTCAATGTCTTAGTCTAACCCTTCTACATAAAATACTGTAAAGAGACTATCCAAGATCTCAATCCATCAATCTGTCCCTCTAATGTGCCACCTGTGCCTGTACCTATGCCAACTAGGCTAAGTTCACCATGTGTGTCTCTTTCTCCTACTCTTGCACCTATGTCAAATGGGTGAGGGTCATTGTATTTGCCTATGTCATCTACATCACTATATCTAGATGTGAATCTATCTCCTCTTCTAGGGCTTATCATGCCTATATCTCTCTTGTACCCATCTCTATTGGTGGGTACATCCTCTCTCTATGTGCT
Source organism: Torreya grandis (assembly GCA_037957365.1). NCBI lineage: Eukaryota > Viridiplantae > Streptophyta > Pinopsida > Cupressales > Taxaceae > Torreya > Torreya grandis. The sequence continues at coordinate 1,124,125 of JARHVA010004653.1, forward strand.
TATATTTTCCTTGCTAACTCTCTAGCTAATCTGAACTAACTCACTTGAGCTAGGGTAGATGGTATGTTGAGGTCCTCCAATACATTAGGTTCATATGGAATCAACATCTCATCTAGGATGTCATGGATTGTTCCCCTCATAAGGGACCCCCATCTCTCATCCTCATCCTTTGTTATGCTTAAAAAATCACACTAGACAAATATTATATCACTATTATATCTCAAAATATCTATCTCTACTCTATTTTCAAAATAATAAAAAGTTAATTAATAATTCACCCATCTTTCTTACCTAATAATTTACCCAGCTATTTTTGATTGTTGACCCCTTGTATTTTCCTTAAAAAGTGCCCTTTTGTAGTTTTTTCTCTAAATCCTTTAAACCCATTTCTTGTCTTGATTTTTCCTACATATATATTCTAATTTGACTTCATTTAAACATTTATAAATTCATAAACTTCAAAATTACTAAAAATAAATATAATTCAATAACATACACAAAAAATGGCTTAAGATTCATAGTGGCCTCCTTGTTCTACACCCAGTGCTGCTCCTAGAGCTCCTCCTCATCTAGTGTATCATTTCCTCACCATCCTACCTTGTTTTTTCTCTCAAAGATATTTTTTATATCCTTCACAAGTCAAAATAACAAATTAATTCTCTTTGTCCCTATTAAAAACACTTTTTAGCAATTCAAAAATTTTAATTTTTTTTAGGTGGATTCCTTATTTTGATTATATCTTTGTTTCTATTCATCCATTTTTAAAACCAAAAAATATGTTGGAATCATGATAAAAAAGAGAATATTTTCCAATATCATATGCCTATATTACAAAAATTTCAATTTTTGGCTATTTTTTGTACTAACTTCTATAGCTTCACCCAGTGTTATTCACATTAGATGCCTTTACTTTATCTTGTAGTCTACTTATTTATCTACAACACTAAGGCAAGTAAATGTATGAATTTTTTAATTATGTCCTTTCCTTTATATTATTGATTGCTTACTGCACTTTATTTAGCATCAACATTATGTGTTATTATGTTCTATTCTCAAAGTCGAGTTGCACTTATGTGACACGTGATGAGATTCAAGTGGGGCATATGTATACATATAATATTTTTAAACTTTTATCACTTACTTATAATTTTTATCTTGTAAGAACCCATCAAGTCTCAATCTCTCTGAGTGCATGCCTTAAGGAGTGCACTAAGAAAGGGGTGGGTAGACCATTGGTGATTCATAAGATTATTTTCCCTTTTTCCACTTGCCATCTACACACTTATCACCTAAAACCATTTACACTAAGCTTATTATTATCATTTGTACCCATTCCAATAATATATCACATCATTATCCTCCTATTCCTTGCCTCATCCCCCTTTTGATAGTTGGTTGTACTAGGTCAACTAGGTCAAACTTGTATAATTTTTATCCTCTAATTACAGTACAAGGTCAACTAGGTCAAACCTATATTATTTTGGCATATTTTTCATGATGGATCTTTTTATCCCTTTGGTTGACATAGGTTGAGACTTAGTGAATTATCTCCCAAAAAAATATAGGGTCGACTAGGTTGACTCCATACAGGTTACATATTTAGAAGGATTTAGGGTAAGATCCACCTATATATACACGTTCATTTCAAACAATTTGATAATAGAGAAGTTAAGAAGAATAATTTTGAATAAACATATACTTATTGACCATTCCACTTGAGGAAGAAAGCTTAGGGTTCCATACTTTCTTTGGAGATATAGATCTTGTCTTGTGGAGAAGTCTTTTAGATGCATAGATAGGTTGTGTAAACTAGAGTTGATTTGTCTTTTCTATCCTTACATACCACAACAATATCTTCCAAAGCACCTTGGCCAAGGAAGATATTGAGGCTTGATGGGTTCATCTTCAAGGGTAAGTTTTCCTAAATTTATTTCTCCTTTGTAAGAGTAGATAGATAATGTAGTTGTGCTTCTCTTGTATGTATTAGGATTTTGTAGACATTGACGTGAGTATATGTCTTCTATGCATGTTTAGTTTAGTTTAGTTTAGTTTATTTCTAACCCCCATTTTTGTGACACAATATTTGGTGATCACTAGATTAGATTTATTTTCTTGTTATTAGAATAAGTGAAATATGAAAACCTAGGACCCCTTAGGGTTATTGCATGATTGTGTTAATCTAGATGCTTTAGAACCCTCCTTAGAATAGTGTACTATGATAAGTGATCCCCTAATCAGGTCTAGTAAATCCCCATCTTGTTCATGATCCCACTTAACAAATGTATTCCCAATTACAAGTGTAAGTATGCTCTAGTTTCTCTTAGCCAAAATTGATTTATAGACATGTATTTTTGATTGCATACACATTAGGCCAAACTCAAAGACTTACTGAAAATGTTAGGAAAGAGGGTGGATTTACTAAATGGAAACCATTCTCATGTAATGGGTAGGAAATAAATTACATATTCATTAAAATATGTAACATACACCAAAACAACTGATTATCACTAATAACAAAAATATGACAATTATTTTGTATTTCCTTGTAAAAACAAGTAAAAATACTAGTTTCACCCTAAGAAGATCTTACTATTGTGGAATTATGAATATGTATTTAAAAAATAAACTCTATAATAAAATTCCTATATTGTGACTAATTAATTACAATTTTAACATCATTTCAAAATCATAGAATCAAATATACATGGATTTAAACACATACATTTCCCATGAATAAATATTGAACACAAAGTTTGTAAAATTTATGATATATTGATCCTTGTTGAGTTGCAAAAATAATCACCTCTTTCTTTGGTTTAATTAAAACATCTAGCTATAATTAACCCTTACAAATGATACCTAAACTTACATTTATAGGTTGAACTAGGTGGTTATAATGCATAACCATGTTTTCTATATCTTGGGGGCTTGAAAAAGTTTAATAACAAATTTTCACATCTTACAAACTTACAAAAACACATTAGGCAATTATCACAACCTATAAATGTGAGTTCATGTTTTTTCACGACTTGGAAAAGTAAATTAGTAAATTTTCACAAATCAAAAAAGTGTGTTAGATAATTTACATGACTTAAATTATAAAAATAAATCTATTAAATTTACATGATATACAATTTGCAAATTACTAATATAAAATATGCAATTGAAACTTATGAGAATGACTCAAAAATTTACAGGTATGAATCTAGTAAATATTTGGTGATGAAATATTCATTTTCTTATTCATTGAGGATGATATATATATTCTCTTTCTTTAACATTTGATTCTTCTTTCTATATTCATCAAATTTATCTATAACTTCTTTGAATCTATCTTCATTTGGGCCATCTGAGTGTATGAATGAAATTTTTGATTCACAATGTAGATCTATCATTTATTATGAAATTCATATAATTTTTTTTCAAAAATGAATTAATACTATCCAAGTTGGTATAATACTTGATCAACTAATCAATGGACTCATAGTTGAATACAAACTTTGGAGTTAGTATTTTTTCAATATTTTCCTTGAATTATTTAATAATATCTTCCTTAGTGATTATTTCCTCATTATCATCCACAAATTCATAATTAAGTTTCCCAATTGCTCTTGAGATATCAATAGTGGAATCTCCCCATATTTAATTTGATTTATTAAATTTATTAATACTTTATTCAATAATGTGGATTATGAATTTTGTAGGTCTTGAAAACTTAGTGAGTTCTACAATATTTTATGCTTTTATAAATCCTTGAATGAGATCATCTTGATCTATATATGAGAAATTTTTTAATTTTATAAGCATATTTTTCCACTTTTATATTTATGTTGGGTACTTATCTTCAACTTCACTTGCCTCATCATACTTGTTGACCAATATTTGACCTCAAGTCAAAATTAGTCACCCCCTCTAGGTTGAAACTTCACAGGGTTGTAAAAAACTTGTATATGGTTTTATCTTGGTCTTAAATGGCCCTAAAGAGTTTCATATTGTCATATTAGTCTTTCTCTAGCCTTGCCCAAAGTTTGGTCTTATGTGCACTTATCTAATCATAGGGGTCAATTACAAGGTCTTGATGTTGTCAAACATGGTCAAAGGTTTGGCATCTTTTAAAGTCATTATAAAAGGTTATTTAGGTGTCATTGATGTCATAATATTATGCATTAACCTTTTATTATGTTTTATTTTTGTGAAAATGATAATTTGGCCACCTTTTGGCCTATTTAAAGGAGATGTACCTACCATATTCAAATCTAAACATTTCAATAAGACTCCTATTATACCTAATGTCATAAATGGGCTAGATAATGTTTAGGGATATTTAGATAATAACAAAATCTATAGTTTAATGCATAAAATAAGTAAGATGACACATTATAAGCACTTTTGGGCACTTGTATAAACTTGAAAAATGAAATTTAAATTGGAAATAGTTTCAAAGTGTCCCTTGGGATTCATTATCTTTAAAAGTCATTATAAAAGGTTATTTAGGTGTCATTAAGGTAATAATATTATGCATTAACCTTTTATTATGTTTTATTTTTTCTAAAATGATAATTTGGCCACCTTTGGGCCTATTTAGAGGAGATGTACATACCATATTCAAATATAAACATTTTAATAAGACTCATATTATACCTAATGTCATAAATGGGTCAGATAAGGTTTAGGGATAGTTAGATAATAAAAAAATCTACAGTTTAATGCATAAACTAAGTAAGATGACACATTATAAGCACTTTTGGGCACTTGTATAAACTTGAAAAATCAAATTTAAATTGGAAATAGTTTCAAAGTGTACCTTGGGATTCATTATCTTTTAAAGTCATTATAAAAGGTTATTTAGTTGTCATTGAGGTCATAATATTATGCATTAACCTTTTATTATGTTTTATTTTTGCTAAAATGATAATTTGGCCACCTTTTGGCCTATTTAGACGAGATGTACATACCATATTCAAATATAAACATTTCAATCAGACTCATATTATACCTAATGTCATAAATGGGTTAGATAATGTTTAGGGATAGTTAGATCATAACATCTACAGTTTAATGCATAAACTAAGTAAGATGACACATTATAAGCACTTTTGGGCACTTGTATAAACTTGAAAAATCAAATTTAAATTGGAAATAGTTTCAAAGTGTCCCTTTGGATTAATTAGATTATTTTTAGGCTTTAGACCAAGTTTTAGGTCAAACAATTACTTCAAGCATTCTCTCTCCTCCATCATTGCCTTCATACACTCATAAAGGAAAATTTAAAGTGAATGGTATGGATAGAAGAAAGAGAGAGCTAGGAGATGAAAATTTGGCCATTTCTAGGGGTCTTATTAAGATTTAAATTAGTGGAATTATTTTTCATATTAATATATCCTTCTTTATGAACAATTGTTAAGAGTGACATCAAGTCACTATGACTTATCCATCCAAGTAGGGTTTGTTCTTGCATCTATTTCTAAAATTAAAATAATTATATGGATAAGAATGGGTTTTAAGGATGTTTTAAAATTTCAAGGATCTCATATTCATGGTGTTTTCATTATCTAACTAATCTACATGAAGTGTCTTCACTTGGAGGAAAATTATGTTGATGTATAAGGTGTTTAAGTCACTTTTGTTGCAAGTTTTGGTTTTCTAAGATGTTGGTCACTTTTATATATTTATCATGGATAATACTTCACTTTCATATGTTTCATAGTTTCACTTTTTAAAATAGTCTCTTCCTCTTCAATAGATATCAAGTTTCTCACTCATGAAAACATGACACTATGCATGAATAGTTTACTACAACACTGAGGTTTATATTGGCTCAAATGGAAATGATAAACCAATGATATCACATAATAATTAAAATTTATAAGTTTATAATTACAATTTTATAGAAACAAGTCTAAGTCTAGACTCTCAAACAAAGCTATGAGGTGTTATGGTCACTCACAAGTTTGTAGACCTGTAAGTGACCATTTTTGAATCTCAAGTTTCAAGGTAAAGATGCTAAAAGCCATGGAGAGACTTGATACATATCATCATACATTCATATGGCATTGATGACTTTACTATTATCATCAATTGATACAAATAGACTAGATGCTCCAATTCTCAACACACTGACCTTATATATTGGTTGATTGTATACAGTCCATATAGACCAGTTAGGTAAGTTGAAGGTGATGAAATTATTTTTCATAGGCTCTATAATCCATTGAAATAATTAAAAGGAATTTTGATAAATTTTATAGTTTCAAAATGTTGAAAGGTTTAAAAACTCAAAAAGTGGCTTTTTGTAGGCCTAAATAAGCAAATAGAGACCTATAGGCCCTAAGTCTATAGGTCCTCACTTTGGACCAAAATAAATAATCAGGTGAACAAAATCAAAGTGAAATCATGAAACCTAACTTCAATTCAGATTAAGATATGAAAAGAACTATTAAATAATAACTAGGTCACTTGCAAGCCAAGAGATGATCACTAGATTGAATTCAAAGTCCTAATAGACACCTATAGGAATATGTGTAGAATGGGGAAGGTAAATAGGGTCTAAAATTGTCACAATAATCCTATGATATATACTGGATGGAGAAGAAAATCCATGTATTTTAATTATCAAAGAACTATGATAATGAGAGGTGTAAGTTTCAAGCCTAATGCTCAAACATCCCACTAGCACCTACAGGTTGCTAATGAAACATCTACTCTTAAGCTTGAAAAATGAGAAGAGGTGTATGAGAATATATATAATCCTAATTTGTATTGTAAAAAAAAATCCAAGATTCACTTATATGGTTATTATCAAGGTGAAAACCTACATAAATATTGTAGTCAAAATCATTCTAAAGGTCACCTATAGATTATAAGTCAGCGCAGGTTGGTTCCAATCTAGAATAAGGAAATAAATTATGTATCAAAACACTAAAAACTATCTTAGTTTGAAAATTAAATCATAAATGTTTTTAAAACATAATGTAATATGATTAAATAAAAATAAGTCTGGTCAAACAGAGTCATAAAGTCTCTATACATAATCAAATATCAACCTATAGGTCTTCCTGCTCTTCATAAGGGTTCTTGTTTGATTTGAGAAGGGAAAGTCATATGAGAGGCCTAAAGGAATGAATAATATTTGGTAATGGTACATATTTAAATTAATATATCATAAAAATACTAGACATAATGACTAGATTAATTGGTCATAGTAGAGACCTAAGTCTTGCCTACATAGTCATTGTGTATATAGGCATGCTTGCCTTGGCCAATGAAGGATGTTAATTACCTTGAAAGAAAAAATGAAATAGGGAAGGAATAAATATTGAATATTTGTCATGTTTATAATTTTATCTTAGTATAACCCTCAGACCCAATGATAGAAGATGGAATGTTTATGAGTCATGTTCAAGCCTAATGAGCATAATTCTCACATAGAGGCAGACCCAAGTGCAGTCATAAAAGAGGAAGGTTGGTGAGAGGGGTATGAATGTTTTTAAGTTTTTTATAAGTTAAATATTATGGTTTATAACCTTAAAAATATCATCCATGGATAGTTAAATCAATAAAGGTCAGTTTGACCTGTTAAAACCTTCTTCAAACTCCCCCCATGCAAGCCTGCATTGCAAAAAGAGTCTTCCCTTGCTTGGTAAGATCATGAACCAAATGTATGGATAAAATATGTTTTATTAGGAGGTATAAGAGCATATAAAATAAATTATAGAGGAATAATTTTTTCATTTATTCTATAACCTACATGAGCAAAGGCTAAGAGTCCAGACCCCTCTCAAATGGCTTATTTACAACCCGAGGAGTACCTTCTTACACTCAAAATTTTTGTGAGGATTTTCATGGGACCAATTGGTGTTTTTAAGTGGAGGGGTCCCATAAAAAAAATATTTTTTAATTAGGATATATAAATATGATATATTCTTTATGAACAATCCATAAGAATGAAACATGCCTAAAACCCATCTAAAACTCTGATCGTGACTAGTCAAGAAAAATGGACCTATAAAGCATACTTAATGACATATTTTGATCCTAAAAAATATTTTATGTTGTTTATTAATACAATTAGGTTCTCCACATATAATTTTTTCATACTTGTAGTTATACAAACTATAATAAATTCCCTATTTTACATGTTTTTTAGTCTTTTACAAGGGTTTTGAGAAAAAATAAACTTTAAAACCATTTTAAGACGTCATTTTGGGTGTTATAAATATATTAAACTCTAAAAATATTCATAATATATTTTATAAGTGGTCAAACAAAGCTCATTTTCCAAGGTAGTCTCAAACAGGCCTAAAATGAGACTAGACAAGGTCATTTCATGGTTCTCACACTTCCATAGGGTTTCAGGGCCTCAAAATTTACATGGAGTGTGGTGATATAATAGGTAAAGTTAATCACATGCTTTTGGGTGATTTGAAACATCTTGGAGATGTATAGAGTAGAAAAACAAGGTTATAGGCAAGGAGGCCAAATTAAAAAGAGAGAAAGGTAGAAAAATGGACTTCCACTAGAATTTGAACATGAAATATGACACAAAGATATAAGGTCATACTAAGTCCTATAATATTTATTAATATTTTCATTTCCCTCTTTACATTCTCATACACAAGGAGGTTTACAGGCTTTTAGGGATACAAGGAAAATAGGCCTAGTGAGAGTTTAAGGAGCAAAATGGAGTCTTAGGAGTTTTTATAGGAAACAAAATGGATTATTATAGGTTCTATAATATATTTTAAATCCATAAATGGAGATATAGTTACTTTTATAAGATAAACTTGATTTTTGGGCCACCTGGACCAAGCTATGCATGGGAAATGAGGAGTTTCAAGACACCTATGCATAGGAATAATGGAATGTTAGATCAGAGGAGTTTATTAAGGCATGATAAGTGTAAAATGAGTTTTTATAGAGTATTAATCTATAACTCATGATTTATAATGCAAATAAGGGTAGTTTTCAAGAAGCTAGTCAAGGTGTCAAGCCAAGTTTTAACTCATACTCCACTTAGAGGGTTGGAGCATCTTCAATAGTGAGACACATGGTTTTATAAGTCTATTTAAGACTATTATATAACTCCTTTATTTTTTTAACTCATTTATGAGTGTCATCTAAATCCTCATTTAACCAATATTCAATTGGTGTCTTATCAACCAGGGCTGGTGTCCAAAGCTATCTACAGTAAGGTATGGGATGGTAGATCTATAAGTCTGCTTATAGGGGTGCTTACTGATCCTATTCTATCTTTGACTAAACTACTTGATTCACACTTTTTCTAAAAAATAAATAAATCAAATGAAAGGAAATTTGCTTCACACTTCTGTTGTAAAAGAAAAGATACTTTGTGTAGAAAAGAAATGAAATAAGAAAATGCACTTTCTAAACTATGAATTTGTTTTGATATTTTTTTATAAATAAATGCCAATAGTAACAATATTCTAACTAGTAAAACAAAACATAAATATCATACATAGTTCCTGGTTCCAAGGAGAGTGGGCCCTTGCTCCTCTCAGACTCAGGAACAAAGCTTAATCAGTGATGGAAACTTAAAGTATTAATTCATAAAAATGAAATAATTACAATCTAATTGAAACCTGTATGCTTATCTAATTCTCGATCCTCTATATTTTCTATTTTTCCTTTTTTTTCTTCCTTCTTTTATAGTCAAAATTCTTACATTTTATACTAATACAATCAACTCAAAATAGGATGCAAAAGAATATGACTCCTAGTCGATCCCTTCATCCAGAGATTGGATTTCCAAGAGATCTAGTTATTTTGATGAAATAAATATCCTATCCTATAATAGTCCTAAAATCTGATTATATACAAATCTATCAAAAGCAGGTCCTTCAAAATATCAAGCGGTTATTCTCCTTATGTGATTCCAGCTGGAATGGTTCTTTCTTATCCTATCTGGTCTCTAGCTTCCCACTATCCTTATAGAATTCTCGGTATTGACCCTATGGAGTCTATAGAAATGACCTTGTGGAGTCCATATAAATAAGCCTATAGAGTCCATAGAAATAACCCTATGGAGTCCATAGAAACAAGCCTGTAGAGTCTGTAGAAATGAGCCTGCAGAGTTCGTAGAAACGAGCCTACAGAGTCCATAGTTCTACTAGATGGAGATCAAAATGGAATGTTCACTGTACATCTCCTGTGTCTTCTTCCTGAGCATTCTTCACACAAAAGATCACTAAAACATGCTATATATTAGACATTAATGACAAAGTAAAGATTTAGTCTTTGGTTTAATATAAACAAGACAAATATCTATTTTCCATGTAATAGCTATCTAAGAATCTAAGATTTGTATAAGATAATATCCTTTTGAGAGATGATTTGAAGTAAATAAAATGTCAATGATGAGCCATATTTTGAGCTCATCATCTCCCCCAAGTTTTACCTTTTGCAAGTCCCATTACAAACATGTATTAGCGTTCATATCTCTAGTTTCTGCTTTCTACACTCTAACTCAAATCATATTCATCAAACTCATCTATTATGTGTCTATTTAAATTACTAGTAAATCCATGATGTATTTGAATCATCTGTTTCCATATATTGAATTATTATTCTGATTATGGAGCCGAACTCTGCCATCCAGGAATAGGTATGATCAACAAAGGAGGTTTATATCTCATGGCAATCCATTTCTATTCTTCCCCAGAGTTAATTACCTCTATTAAAATTTCCAGAAGTGAGGATGCTCTCCTCATACTCCATCTTAAGTTATTTGGAGACATAACTTCTCACCTTTTAAGAGGAACTGAAAGATGGTCCCATCTGTTTACACTTGCAATCACTACTGAATCAGAATTCTATCTTTAAAACAAATCAAAAGAAATAATACAATCATATAGAGCCTATAAATAATGTGTCTTAACCTCATCATTTAACAAACCATAGTGAAAATTTTATTTAATCGATCTAGGAATAAGAAAGGCTAGTCTGACACATAATCCTATAGTCTTAGCATGATTTATATAGTCCTCAAATTTGCATTTCCATGTTATCTAATTTTTTAATGTAGAATGTAATGCTCACAGTTGAACTTATTCTACATGAATATTTATCAAAAAATTATTGTGATCATGATCTCCTAGAATCAAGTCATGCAAATAGAATTCATAAAGAAAATCCTACTGATCAGGGTCAACACTATAGAAAATTTCTAAAAATGTTGTTAGCTATAAAATTTTATAAGGAAGATGACAGGAGATCCACAAAAGTTGTCATCTATAAAATTGTTCAAATAAAAACAAATTATATGTAGGAGAAGGATTCCTACATGCCAAAAGAGTTTCTCCTAATTTTCATGCATCTGATAAATTTTCTTCTAACTCTTGGACTTTAACCTCTAATTCTTTCTTTTCATTTTCCAAGAGTTTGTTCAAAGAAGTTACATATTTGTTTTTCTATTTAAGTACAAAATATTTTTCTCTTATTTGATGTAGTATTTGCAAGGGGGAAATACTTGGATCACTTGTTTGACAACCATGGTCAACAAATATTTTAGGGGGAGAAAGTTCAACAATAGGTACTTTGGAAGAATTCACCAAATTCTACAACCTCTTATTTTCCTTCTTCAAACTTTCTACATATAGCCAAAGATCAATCTGTTCATCTTCATGTTCTTTTATTATTCCCTCTAACCTATGAATTTTTGTGGCATGATCAGCAGATACTATATCTAATTTCTACACCAAAGATAAGTTAAGATGGTCCTTGTCTTGCAATTGACTGATTAAAATAGCAATGTTAGTTATTTGTTATTATTCAAGATCTTGACCTTGATAAAGCTACAAAGTTAACTACATAATAGGATCATTTAGATTTGATGATTGACCTTTCTCATTGGTACATATAGTTTTCCCTTTATCCTTTATAGTTTCAACTAGAACAGGTGGTTATTCTACCATAACTAATTCCTCTGCCATGTGTGGCTCTTCCTCTAGATTTGTCTCCTCTAATATGATTGGAGAGTTCCTTTCAAAAGGAGTTTTTTCAATATCTATAGGTGCAAGAATATTCTAGTGTATGGGGGAACAAGACACCATTTTAAGACTATCTAAAATATCTACAATTTCTTGTTCATCTTCTTCTGTTAAAATGAGCCTTCTTCTTCTTTTGGTTACTCTTTGAGCTACACTTGGTTGAGTTTCTTTCTCAACCACCAAACCCTTGGTTGTCTCAATCTCTGTAGAAACTTTTTGTCTTAATTTTCTTCTTTCTATCAAAGGCAATAGTTGTGCTATAGACTCATGAGGTTCTTGCAGAGACCTTGAAATTTTAGGGTTTTAAGACCTTGTAATTATTTTTGAAGAAGAAGAAGAAGAAGGGATTTCTGTGGAGATTATAGTCTGAGATTTTCTTCTTAATGTTGTTTTCTCAGCTGATGTGGTAGGTGGAGATGAGTGTTCCTATGGTACATTTGGGGTTTCTTGTGCTATACTGTTCTAAAATTCCTCCTAGACCTCTTAACCTTGCTAAAGGAAATGATGTTGGATATTAAGATAAATAAGGCCATGATGCCTAAGAGCAACAATAGGGGTTATAGACATAACTTGAAGAGCACCATAAAAGAAAGATCAGAGGTTAATTCTATACTGAGGGTTTTGTCTCCCATGTTTAAGATGTATTAACATTTTCATATCATCTCCCCCTAAAAGACTGTGTTACCCTTCACAAATGATATATTTAAGTACCCACTTGGCTACAAATTTCCAAGGTTCAAAAAGTGAATTTCTTTTAATCCCTTTTGATTTTCCCTTAGAATCTACTAAACATGAAGTTTTGGTCTGCTTATTACCATTAAATTGACTAATTAAATCACTAAATGAAACTCTGCCTATGGCTCTCATTCCTTCTTCTATAACTTCTATAATTTGGCTTATGATTTGAGTTGTAACAGGAATAACAATGCCTTTCACAATTGAAAATTCAGGGGTGAGATTGGTAATAAATTCACTTACCATTATTTTGTCAAAACCTTAGAGATTTTCAATGAAAGGTAGCCAGCCATTGGCTCTAAATGTTAGATACCCAACCAAAGAACTCTATCACTACCTTTGTTGGGAATTATGGAAGCACACAATTGATTACCAAGCAACTTAATATGCAAAAATTAACTAGAATACACAAGTAACTAGAATTCAGAAATAACACAGAATATGAGAGACAATACACAACTTGTATTAAAACTCTTCTAGAAGGAAATACAACAAAGAAGATTGCCACAGTTCTTCTTCCTTACACACCTCTAGGGCTCCCACACCTCTAGGGCATAAACAGTAAATCTTCCCTCAAAGCTCTCTCTCTTACGGTCCCAACACACAACTCAAACACAGAGTTGGTGTTCACCTCCAACCAGCAAGTATCCACTACTTCCAGTACCCAAGTGCTCCACGCACTCCAAAAGTGCTTCATGTACTCCACAAGTACATAATCATACTTCAAGTAGATCTCCCCTGAACTGCAACAACCTGCAACCCAATCTGATCTTACTTATGGAAGGAACTGCCTTGCCTTCCTCTTTGCTCTCTTTCTAAATACACACTATACTCCAAGTAGATCCTACCTGATACTGCTCCTTATTGTGTTGCTATCCTCCCTGATCTTGCACACCTACAAATCAATTTGGTTTTGCACACCTACAAAATTGGATCATGCACACACATACCCCTACAGATCAATGATCTTACTTACCATGTAGATCTCCTAATGTAGCCATGCACACCTGTTGACCAAGATCCTACACCCCTAAAGAATCTTGTTGATTCTCCAAAACTAGCACCCACCTTGGCACTACTATGGAACTAGGAGGAACACCCTTGCTCACCTCACACACAGAAGGAGCTAACTTTGCTTAACTCAAACTAGAACACTTTACAATATAGCCTACGAGTCTCTTAAATAGATCTCATGCAAACAATAATTAGACACCTAATTACAATAATTAGATCCACAGCTTCTAGTCTAAAATTGGCTCTTGACATGCAAACACTTGGTTCATTAACTAACTACCCGTAACACTCACAGTTTAAATTGTACAGGTGACTGACGTCGGTCCTTGTCTGCCTAGAGGTGATCGATGCTGGCCGATCCCTAACTGACATCAGTTGTTGTCCCTGTCTAATTCTATCGACACTAGTTGGCCTGACTGATGCTGGTGTCTGTGACACTTAGCAACCTTTCTACAACCTCCTCCTCTGTTTGCATCAGTGAAGCTTTTAGCTCCATAACCTAACACTAAACACTGCTATAAAAGCTTTACTTTATGAAACTTTGCTGGATCCTACAACTTTGATCTTGTCTTGTATCCCATTTTTATGAAGAGTTACAGTCAGCTCGATTCCTTTAATTAAGGTATAGATCAGTCTATTGTTGAAGTCGGTAGGCAAAAGACTCTGAGGATCAACTTTTGTTGAATTCCATAGAAAGGAAATGGTTCATTTGAAATGATACAGTTACATGAGTTTGTAGTGTTGTATGATGATGTGATACAGTTAGGCACTGTACATTTCTATGGAGTATACCAACCATTTGATCTCATCAATCCAAGTCATGTAAAATCATGATGTGTCATATCGATGGTGACAGTGATTCATTTCTTCATTTAAAACCCCTTTTTGATGATGTCCCATCATTATGGTACTTGATGACTCAATTGACAATATCAAAGCTGCACACTTATCTATACACCTTTGGTGGCTTCATTGCATGCTTTTCATTATGGCATGTGTCATGCCATTTTGGAAGATTCAAATCTAGGTTATCTCAAAAGAATAGGGTCTTAATCAAATCAAAGATAATTAGTTAACTAAACATAGATAAATGAAATATATGTCTTACTTACTTTAACCTTAGACATTATCCTTGCTCACCATGTGTCCTACACAAATAGATTCACATGGATTAGTTTATTACATGGAGATGACCAATCATAGTGTCATGTTGAGATTTTCTTATAAATTTTGGTTTTTTTCCCTTTGGCTAGCCATTACTGGTTTTTTGGGCATGCATTGTCAATAACGTCCCTAGAAGGATTTTCACTATTGATTATTATTATTATTATTATTATTATTATTATTATTATTATTATTATTATTATTATTATTATTATTATTATTATTGCTGGGTATCAAGGAGCATGTTCACTAGAAGAAGTAGAGCTTTCCAGAATAGCTACTTGATCCTTTACTTTTTGAATAAATTCATCTTTATTGAGAGGTTTTTTATAGAGCTTCAATCTATGTCCATTGACTAACAGAGCTCTCTGCTGGCATCAATAGGTATTAGCTTAATAGAACCATTTTCATAGACCTCTTCAATCTCATAAGGTCCCACCCATCTTTTTTGTAGTTTTCATTTAAACTGTTGAAATTTAGAATCAAACAATAGTGCCCAATCTCCTTTTTGAAACTTTTGTTGCTTGATCTATGCATCATGCCAAACTTTTCATTGATGTTGTACTAGTTCAATTCTTTGTAGTGCTTCCATCCTGATTTCATCAAGTTGATTAAGTTGTAGGAGTCTTGCTTTCTGTATTTCTTCTAACTCAATTCCTACTTCTATAGCTATTTTCAAAGTTTGTAATTTAAATTCAAAAGAGAATAAAGTTTTCTTAACATAAACCAATTCATAAGGTGAAAATCCAGTTATTATTTTCCAAGTAGTATTATAGGCCCAAATAGCTTCTAGTACCTTATTTGCACAATCCTTTCTATTGGAATTAACAACCTTGGCTAAAATGGTTTCCAGTTCTCTGTTGGTGACTTCAACTTGTCCATTTTCTTGTGGATGGTATGGAGATGTTTTTCTATGTTGAGTTTGATACACTTGCATAAAATGTTTTATCATGTTTGACATGAAATGTGGTCCTTGATCTGAGACTATCTCTCTTGGAGCACCAAATCATTGCATGATTTTAAAATATAATAAATCAGCTACCATCTCCTCTCTTGCATGAGTTAATACTTCTACTTCTACCCACTTGGTCACGTAGTTTGGAAAAACTAGAAGATATTCTTTTCCTCTAGAAGGAGGATCCACTAGACCAATAAAATTAGTTCCCCATTTCTCAAATGGTTCTAAAACCAATTGAAGATAAGGGTGTACGGGCATCTCTATTGAAAGAGTAGGTTATCCAATTCACTGACAAGCATCACAGTGTTTGACATATCTTTTTACTTGCTGATAAAGATGAGGCCAATAATATCTTGCTCCTAGGATTTTATGTATAGTTCTTTGAGCTGAGTAATAGCCTCCTCTTGTTTCATCATGACAAGCTCTGATGATATCATAAGCTTCACCATTTGTCACACACCTACAAAACACATGATCAGGTCCAAGTTTAAATAACATAGCCAAAATAGCAAATAATTGTTCATCTAGAAAGTCATCTTCCACTTGTTCTTCTTCACCTATAGTGTTCGTTCTTGACAAGAAATTAGCAACCACATTATACTTCATTGGTTTGTCTATAATAGTAACATCAAATTCTTGTAAGAGTAATAGCCATTTAATAATCCCACCTCCCATAATTGGTTTGTTGGTAAGATATCTAATAGCTAAATGGTCTATATAGACAAATACCTTGTAGCCTATTATGTAGTGTCTGAATTTGTTCATTGCATAAATTATAACTAAGAATTCCTTCTCAGTTGTGGTGTAATTTTTTTAGCAGATGTCATGTTTTTGATAATATAATATATAACATACATGTTACCCTCTTCATCTTTTTATCCAAGAACTACTCCTAGTATTGTATTGGAAGCATCTGTGTATATATGGAATGGCTTAGTCTAATCTAGTCCTCTTAATACTAGAGCAACAACAAGTTTAGCTTTGATGGTTTCAAAGGCCTACTGGCAACTATCACTCCATTCAAATGTATTATCTTTTGTAAGCAAGGCAAATATAGGGGTATCTATTTGGCTAAACTTATCTATAAAGCTTCTTTAGTAACTAGCATGTCCTAAAAAACTCTTAACTTTAGTTTGTGTTTGTGGAATGGGTAAGTTGGAAATTATTTCAACTTTCTTTGGATCTACTTGAATTCCTTTTGTAGAAATATGGTGTCTCAAGACTATTCCTTCATCCATCATCAACAAACATTTCTCATTGCTCAAATATAATTAATGTTTCTCACATCTGATCAATATTTTTTCCAAGTTGGTAAGAACTTCTTCATAAGTTTCACCATAAATAGTGAAATCATCCATATATACCTCAACCTAATCATTTGTAAGATCAGAAAAGATTGCCAAAATTGCTCTTTGGAAGGTTGTTGGAGCATTACAGAGTCTAAATGGAAGTACTCGATAAGCAAAAGTTTCCATATGGAAGTAAATGTGGTTTTATCTTGATCTCTAGCTACTACCGTTATCTGGTTATACCCACTCAACCCATCCAAGAATGAAAAATATTTCTTTCCTACCAAGTTATCAAGAACTTGATCAATAAAAGGTAAAGAAAAGTAATCCCTTAATGTTTCTTTGTTTAATTCTCTATAATATACACATACTCTTTAATTTTCATTTTTTTGGGCACAATTACTAGAGGTGACACCCACTAGCTATCTGAAATGGGGTAAATAAACCCAACTTCTAGCAACTTTTGGATTTCTGTTTTGACTATTTCCTTTAGTACTAGGTTTATTCTTCTTTGTGGTTGTCTGACCAGTTTGACAGATTTTGTGTAGATGTGATGAGTGCATATGCTAGGGTGAATTCCTTTCATGTCGGTATAATCCCAAGAAAAATCCTTGGTATGTCTTTCCAATAATTCAAAGAGTTGATCTTCCTCTTCGTTTGTCAACCAACTACTGATGTTCAAAAAATTTCTAGGTAATAGCATGATAGGTTTTGTACTTGGGTAGTTGGATTCTATTTACTTAAACTCACTAATTAATGAGTTTAAAGGACATGGATAAGGAAGTAGATTATGAAACATGGTTACATTATCAACAAACTCTTTTCTAGGAGGAATTAGTCATGCTAAAGAACAATGAAATGCATCTAAGGAATGAGTTTGTTATTGTTCTGCCAATTTCCACACATTTTATTGAAACAATCTATGATCATATGATGAAAAAGTACTAACAGAAGTAGAAGTGGAGGTTTTAAAATTTTCCATCAGACCCAAGAATCCTAAACTAAGGTAGTCTGTAGCTTTTAGACTAGCAGAGTCCATAGTTTCTAGACTGGCATAGTCAGTAGCTTCTAGACTATCATAGTCCATAGTTTCTAGACTGGCAGAGTCTGTAAATTCTGGGTATATGTCTCCATTCAATTCTTCCAAGTGTTTTTTTACTATGATCATGGCTAAGGAGGAAATGTTGTTTAATGTGTTATCTGATTCATCCACCCAAAGTTCTTGTATACAATTTGTTGATGGTTTTGTAGGAGGATACAAAGAGATGCATTTGGATTTTAACCCATTGGAAATGGTCATGTCTCCTAACCAGCAATCAATCAATGCTACTATAGTAGCCAACTATGGTTTACCTAGGATTATAACATATCTTAGATTCTTTATTTTAGGTTGCAAGACCATGAAATCTACTAGATATTCCTAAGATTTTATTAATACTTCAACATTTTCTATAGTTCCTTCTGGTTTTGTTACCAACTAGTCTGCTATTTGAAGAATGGTAGTTGTAGGTTGAATTTTCATAAGAGATAATGTATGGAGAGTATCAGTTGTCATGACATTGATTTCTACTCCCAAATCTACCAAGATGTTAGGAATTTATTTTTCTCTGATTGTGACTGTGATCACTGGAATTCTCGGATCTGCATATTTTACAACTAATAGTTTTCTTGATAATAAATCAGCAACTTTTCCATCAACATGAATGGTTCCAACATATTTTACCTTCCTCCTAGGTGTCTTAATATAGAGGTTTTTGATGATCTTATTTAATTGAAGTATATCCTTAAGCACTTGTAGAAGGTGTACCTCAATATTGATCTTTTACAACTCATGGACCATGTTTGAGTCTAGTTTGATATCAGTTTCTCTTAATTTTTTAGGAAAAGGAACTACTAGTGTAGTAGTGTTTCCTTTGTTTTCTTCAAGGCTCACTTTGATTTCAGCTTCTCTAGTGCCTAATTGAGATGATTATTTCTATTTGTTTCCATCAAATATCTTAGAAATGAGTACTTGAGGTTTTTGTATAGTTTTTCCTGATCTTAAATGTATGTCTGAGCTCTCAATAGCTCCCACATTGATTGTTTCTTCCTATTCATTGACATAAATAGGTGCTGGTTATTTATTTTTTGGATTTGCTATTGGTTGTGCAAGCATTGAGGGCTGATTAATTTGTCCCTGTTGCTGAATAACTGGGGGTGGCATAATGGTTTTTAATTGAAGTGGTCTTCTTGGTTGGGTGAATTGTAACTATGGGTTTCACTACTGATTCCATTGTTGATATGGATGTGGCATCCAATGCTGCTATGGTACCCATTGTTGTTATGGTAGTGGCACCATCTATGGAGGTGTTGGCATCCAATCTTGTCCTACCCATGGATTTTGAATTGATGGAATTTGGGGTTGATTCCAAAATGGTGAAGGAAATGAAACATTCTATGGTGCCATCCATGGATTAACTAGATTTCTTACACTAAATTATCCTTGAGCTTGGTTTTGTGGAGAAAAGTTTTATCTCTAAATATAATTTACTTCTTCATTGGACTAGACTTGTGTTTTCATTTGATTCTTTAAAATAGACAGAAGGGTGAAATATTTGGTATCATGGTCTGTTGCATCACAAATCCCACATGATGAATGGTTCTATCTAGAGGGCAGTCTCTAAGGGCGTGTTTCTATCTACACTTAGGATAGTAGATTGTTAAAGGCTATGTTGCATTTGCCTTAGCCTGAAGGCCATCCAAAGTACTGTTTAGTGTAACCAAAATATCTATTTTGAGATTAGCAAATTATTCTATTAATATATCGACTTCATTAGATTTCCTCGATATTCCTTTCCTAATTCCAAGTTTTGTTTGAGAGTAATTGATACAAAGATCATAAATCTGATTGAAAGCCAACTTATGTATGTCTCCTCCACCCATCAGATTCAAGTCATCTCTAGTGTCTTCATCCAATCCTTTCAAGAAAATAATTTTTGAACATCTTTAGTGAGTGGATAATTGCTTCTTTTATGAGTGAACATGAATCTATCCAAATGATCCTCTAAAGATTCATCCTCATTTTGTTTGATCTTGAATAAATCCTCTTTTCTTTCTCCCACTCAGTAGTAATCCTAGTATTTGTTTAAGAATTTTATTTCCATGTCATCCCATGTTCTAATAGAATCACTAGGTAAACCCATGAACCATCTCATAGCTATATATTTAAGTGTAGAGGGAAATAGTTTTAATTTCAAGCTATCAGTTGTGTAATCATAGGTTTGACATAGAAGCTTAAACTCAAATAGGAATTGATCAGGATCTTCTATAAATCATCCCCAAAAATTTGGCAAATTAGCTGGCAAAATAATTTTCATGGGGATTTGATCATTAGGATCTACAACAATAGGGAAGGAGAAAGTTCTTCCTAGTTGTGTGACTTGTTGATTTTTTTGGTGAGCCATTTCTTCTTCTAAGTATATTTCAAAACTAGGATGATCTTCCCACTGAATGTTTGTGGTCTCAGTTATAGGTTGTTTCAAGTTCTTAAAATTTTTTACAGCTATGGATCTCTAAAATGCTTCTTCTAAGTCCTTTAAAATCTCTAAATAATGTCTTCCTCTAAGAGATTGATCTTGAGGAATTTTTCCTATGGGGCTTGTGTGTGGCAATGGCCTGGTTCCTATCCCAGTTTCACAAGATTCTTACAAATAGGTTTCACTTGTATCTTATGGTTCACTACTCAGAGATGTGGAAGGAGTGTCCACTTGTGTTTTTGGTGGAAACTTTGGAATAAATAATCATTTATAATCTCTAAGATAGTACATCAATTTATTAATTATTTTTGGTTTATGATATTTACAATTTTTTTACTCTAAATCAGTAATTATTACCGTACTAACACCTTATGTTCCCTGGCAATAGCACCAAAAATGACAAGTATCATCTAACTCCTCATTTAACTAATATTCAATTGGTGTCTTATCAACCAGGGCTAGTGTCCAAAGCTATCTATAGTAAGGTATAGGATGGTAGATCTAGAAGTTTGCTTATGGGGGTGATTACTGATCCTATTCTAACTTTGACTAAACTACTTGATTCACGCTTTTGTTGAAAAAGAAATAAATCAAATCAATCCACTCTTTTGTTGGAAGTAAAAGATCACACTCCTATTTTATGTTTATAGGGAAAATAAATTCACACTCCTACTTATGAAAGGAAATTTGCTTCACACTTCTGCTATAAAAGAAAAGATACTTTGCATAGAAAAGAAATGAAATAAGAAAATGCACTTTTTAAACTATGAACTTATTTTGATATTTTTTTATAAATAAATTCCAATAGTAACAAGTAACAAGATTCTAACTAGTAAAAAAAAATATAAATACCATACACAATTCCTGGTTCTAAGGAGAGTGGGCCCTTGCTCCTCTTGGACTCAGGAACAAAGCTTAATCAATGTTGGAAACTTAAAGTATTAATTCATAGAAATGAAATAATTACAATATGATTGAAACCTGTATGCTTATCTAATTCTTGATCCTCTATATTTTCTATTTTTCCTTTTTTTCTTCTTCTTTTATAATCAAAAGTCTTACATTTTATACTAATACAATCAACTCAAAATAGGATGCAAAAGAATAGGACTCCTTGTCAATCCCTTCATCCAAAGATTGGATTTCCAAGAGATCCAATTATTTCAATGAAATAAATATCCTATCCTATAATAGTCCTAAAATTTGATTATATACAAATCTATCAAAAGTAGGTCCTTCAAATAATAGGCAATTATTCTCCTTATGTGATTCCAACTAGAATGGTTCTTTCTTATCCTATCTAGTATCTAGCTTCCCACTATCCTTATAAAATTCTTGGTATTGATCCTGTACAGTCCATAGAAATGACCCTACAGATTCCATAGAAATAAGCCTATAGATTCTGTAGAAACAAGCCTGTAGAGTCCGTAAAAACAAGCCTGTAGAGTCCATAGAAATGAGCCTGCAGAGTCCATAGAAATGAGCATGTAGAGTCTGTAGTTCTACTGGATGGAGATCAAAATGGAATGTTAATTGTACATCACATATGTCTTCTTCCTAATAATTCTTCACAAAAAATATCACTAAAACATGTTATATATTAGACATTAATGAAAAAGTAAAGATTCAGTCTTTAGTTTAATATAAACAAGACAAATATCTATTTTCCATGTAATAGCTATTTAAGAATCTAAGATTTGTATAAGATAATATCCTTCAAGAGATTATTTGAAGGAAATAACATGTTAGTGATGAGCCATATTTTGAGATCATCACTCATTAATACACTTGCCAATCCCCTCCTAGTATGCCCATCTCCCTTCATAATTATCTATATAAACAACCACTTTTGGTTTTGTAAACTATCCACATTTGGTATGGTGAAGCCCTACTAGTTTGAGTATTGATTTTTCCTTTGAATAAAATATTTAAATATGTTTTTTAGTTCTCAACTTATTGTCTAAGTATGTGAAGTAGTTCATAGTTGAATGGGAATTGATATTTCTCTCTCCTTATGTTCATTTTACTCCATGTTTTGTGCAAGTAATCTACCCTCTAACAGGTCACATAAAGTGTAGCTAGTTGTTGTTGTATGTCTTAAGTGTTAGGAAGAGTACTATTGTCTATAATCAGACCTATTATTCATCCACCTTGATAAATGAATTGTATATTACCTCCATGTTGAAATACTTACATGAGAGAAAACTTAGGTGTTAAGATCAATTTTATGAATTACCTTTCATAGTGCAAGTTCATGGTAGTATTTTGGAGTTAAATTTGATACATCACCTCTATTAGGTTAGTTTTAATCCCTTATATCAATTTTATTTCAAATCAATTAGACTAGTGGTTATTTTTATTTGTGGTGCAAGGGAGCTATCCCTTCAATCTATAGGCTCATCTCTCCCGTCGACCACCCACAACTTGAGAGATGTTTCCACGTTACATGAAATTAAAGGAGGCTAGAGTAGACCTCCTTTAGGGTGGAAATTTTATGCATAATAATACTCTACTTGTATATTATAAAAGACAATCATATCTACATCAATTTAAGTATCTCCTCATCATAAAATTTTCTCTTACTATTATTTTTTTGCCTTGACCATGTGTCTAATTTGTTATGGAACATTAAGTGTCTCAGTATCTAATATGTTATGAAAAATTGAAGAGGAAGATTGAATTGAATTTACCAATTTTTGGACATTTAATTTCAATTTATCAACCTTTTCTCTAAGTTTATCTCTAGTTATTTTATATTGATCCATATTATTTAATATAGTGCCAATAGTAGATTGAACATTATCCTTCATTCCTTCCCTTGTATCTTTTCTCAGGTGTAATTTTGTGATTTGATACATAGAAGCATCAACATTTTATTTATATTTCTTAGCAGGAGGAATTTCTACCTCTGCATATCTATCCCCTATTTTATCTATTATTATTCTACAAATTATTTTGTGATTCTTAACTATATGATAAGGAATAGTTGTCAAAATAATGAAATTAATCTCTTATGATTCTACAATTTTATTTATTTTATTGAATATCCCATTCAACCACTCAAGGACTTAGGTACTAAGAGATTTTTGCACAAGTGTAGTTCTATATTCCTTTTGAGTCTTAGGAGGAGGAATAGTGAGTTTACAAAGCTTGAGACTTTTTTAGTATAGCTTCACCTTCCTCTTTTTATAAGGTATCAATTAGATTTTTGGGAGAAAATATATGAGGTGATTCAACATGTTGAGAAAGAGGCAAAGGAAATGAAGTGTAAAAATAAGAGGGATTAGAATATGGAAATAGCAATGATGTATTTAAATATAGGAATTTTTATGTGGTATTGGTCACCAAAGTTTTGTATTGAGCAAGACTATCAAGATGGATTTATACTAAAATGGAAATACTAAGAGTATTGGAGAATGTTTCACCTAGCCTTCTAATTTTTATCTTAAGTGGTTTTTGTGCTAGAATAGTTTATGTGATGGCCTTAAATTATATTTAAACTTTAATTTATTCTTAGTATTTTATATTTCTTACTACTGAAGATGGTCATATTTCTTTTTGTTATTATTTACTAATTCTTCCCAATTTAATCTCTCTCATGGGAGTAGGAAATCCTACTTTATCAACATTAATTGTTTTTATTTTCAACCATTTGAGATTCCTATTCAACACAACTTGGGTCTTATCAATGAGTGAAGTACATATTTTTTTCCAATATACTTTTAGAAGAGGTTTTTATTTAATTCCTTCTTTCTCATAAATGGGGTCCACCACATATTTGTCATCTACTATATTCTTCTTGATTTATACTATGTCAAATATAATAACCTGATCTAAAGTGAATCATGAGTAACCATGTATTCTCACATCTTTATCATCATCACAATCCATCCAAAAGTATTCAAAGTGATGTAAATGTTGATATGTATAACCGATAATATTTTGAATAAGCCTATATAATCAAAATATCATATATTTTCTAATGATTGAATGGTAAATTGAGTCATCTCTTCATCAATTAATTTTATTTATCCATGAAAGCACAAGTGCACTAACCAATAAAAATGGGAAAATTTATTCTAGACTTATTCTTACTAGACAAGATATTATGTGTCTTACTCGACTACCAACTAGTTTCATTGAGGCCCATTTGTCATCTACATACATTGGGAGCATGTATGGATTAATCTAACATGCACAAATTCTTAGATAAGTTAAAGTTCAAAACTATATAAACTAGATTCAACATATAGAAATATCTATAGAATCTTATACTAATATCCTCAATTTGTATGGTTCTTATTCAAACATTTGAATCACATATTGAAAAAATTCATCATTTACGCTACAAAAATGATGTGCACTTTCCTTCAATATGAGTTGAGGATAGAATTCATATATTATTGTAGTTTGTATGTCACCTACTTTATTCAAGCCACTATAGAATCTTATCCTAGTAACAACATATATGAGATAAGAGGTCATGAATAAATTATAAGTGGTGTTGACCTCTATTGGTTGTTTGTGAATGAAATCATTGATTAATCATTCCCAATTGATGTATTGCTTATTTTGATGAATGATCCAAATGTATTTATACATCCATATTTGAAAATGTCTTGATGCTGGGTTCCCCAATAGTCTATGCAAGAAATTAATAATATCATATACTTCATTAAAGAATTCAAACCTAGAAAGTTTCTTAGGAAGTCCTTTTATTATATGCTTAGGTTTCCTCAACCATTGTTTGCTGACCCACTTAGAGCAATAAATAGTATTGGAATCCCAAAGTTTTTGAGAAGATGTTGGGTTCCAATTAACAAATGCTCTCCTATCAGGTAATTGAATTAAGTGATCAATATGTTTTTATCCTAAACATGATATATATATTCTCCTTTTATATTATTAACTTCTCTCTTATATGTATCATAATTCTTAGTCATTGTTGATACTAATTTTGGGCACTATATTGAAATTGGGAAGGTATTTGCTTAAAATAATTTAGTTTCATGCATGCTTTGACCATAATATATCTTAAGGACCTTACATATTCTATTCCATAAAGATTCCATGTTGATGTGACCAAGATCAACATTTGTTATTTCCTCAACATTTGAATCAAGGTATGAGGGTAGAACAACTCTGTGAAACTGATATTTCATGTATGTGTCTTTTTATGATTAGGGACCCTTTTTAATAGGAGTATACTTAGTAGTGCTTTTATTCAAGGTCTTTTTTATTGGAGTCCCAAATTTTGACATTTGATGAGAACCAACTACATGTGTGAGGAAAAGTGATGCTTGAGCTAAATTTATGAAGGTGGAAATTTGATTATGTTCAAGTAAGTGGTAGATTCTTAATTTGCCTAAATAGAGACCAAAATCCATGTTGTTTTTAGATAGGAATTAAAATTTGATAGTATGTCTAATATAGGGTCAAAGTATGATAACATGCATAGACAAGACTCAAGTTTTGATGATGTGTCAACTATGGTATTAGGTTCCAACTATGTTGTAAAAACATGTGGAGTTTGATAATGTGTTGAACAAATAGCTAAGTTCTGATGGTTTACTAGACAAAGAAGTAGGTTTTGATAGTGCTTAAGACAAGATCAAAATTTGATAGTGTTTCAATAAAATTTAGGATTCAATACGTTTTTAGGTAGATTGAAATCTGATGAATGTCTAGAAGTGAGCATAAATCTACTAAAACCCTAGTGTAAAGTGTAGGTTTAGAGAATTTTATTACAAAATATGTTAAGATTGGAAGAAGATTTGAATTACACATGAACAAACAAGATGGACCTAAAAAATCACCTCCTAATTCTGATATTAGGTAAAATAGTTGGCCCTCATTTTGTGAGAAAGCTTCATCTTATGAATAGTTGAATGCAATAAAATGGCAAGTAACTATAAGGAGGAATGAAAATGATGAAAAGTAAGGAGTAAAATGCAAATGGAAGAAATAGAGGAATAAAAAATAAATTCTAAAAAAAAATTATCTGTAGGGCTAAAAGACAAAGTAATGGAAGACTTTGGAAGTATGTTCATTAGGACATCAATATACATAGTTAATATGAACATGTGTTAGGCTCCATGAGATATGCTTATTGAGGTGTCAAGATCTATCATGTGTTTGAGCACACACTAAGATCTGAGGGGTTGGTTTTCAAGGAGGGTAGATCCACCATTTTATTGAGAACATGTTAGGTTCTGATGTGTGTCTAAATAAACATCAGGTTCTAATGATCTATCGAGAATAAGTGGAAATTTGAGCTCTATTTGGTAAGTGTACCATATATGACAAGGCTAAAGACAACCATGTTTTATGCTTTTCTTCCCAATTTTGAAAAAAAAATTTCTAAAAAAAATTTTTATAAAATAATTTATTTGACTTGGTTAAAAATGACTTTGACCAAATTTTCACTCATTTTGACTCTTTGGACTGTTTGTAGTCAAAACACCTAGAATTTTAGATTTTTAACATTTATCAAAAAAATGGTACAACAAATAGAACTGATTGGTGATTATAGATTATAAGGGAGGAGAGAAGAATTCTAGACTCTGGTTTTGAAGACAAGTGTATTTCCATTGGACTATGGAGTCATTTAACTTTTGAACAAAAGATAAAATTAGGACAAAGCAAGATTTTTTAGAGGAAAAAGAACTAACAAGGGGAATGACATGACATAAGAAAAAACACAACACAAGACAAAAATAATAATGGAAGAGAAACACAACCAAATTTTTTATATACATACTTACATGTAGGGGACAACCTACTTTCAATTAAATTAATGCTTAAGATATTGTGTTAGGATAGTTATTTGTAATAATAGAAATAACATTCAAATATAATTCTCTTCAAGGGAGAAACCTCCAATAATCATAATAAATGAAGAAATGTTTTAAATAATGAAACTTTTTATAATTATGGAGATCCATGCTCCACCATATATATACACACCCATAATTGGGAAGAGTCACACCCATAATATGGAAGGGTCATACATATTCATTCCAATTCTATTACCCTAACTAATAAGAATTAATAAATGAAAGATAATGGTTATGATATCCATTCCATAACCTTAATAATCATAAGGTTATGCGTGTAACATTCCATTTCCCTTTATAAAATCATTTCCCTCAATGCTTAACAACTCAAGATGTTGTTGTGTGAATTTTTCATCCTCCCATGTTGCATCTTTAGGGAGTAGATTCTTCTATTTGATAAGAAATTCAGAAATAGCTTGGTTACATAATTTATTCAGTCATGTCTCTATAATAATCTCAAGTACCATAATAAAATTCCCTTCTTAATCTAACTTAGGCAAACCAAACTAGATTGGAAGCTTGGAACCAATTACCTTCTTCAAGCAAGAAACATGAAAGATAGATAGATTTTAGAAGAAGGTGGAAGTTCTAACTTAAAACTAACACTTTTGATCGGGTGCATAATCTTGTAGGGACCATAAAATTTTGGTTACAGATTGATGTTATTATGTTGTTTATGTGACCATTATTTATAAGGTTATAATTTAAGGAAGACTCAATCTCCTTCCTCAAAATTCTACCTACCATGGTGATGATCGGCTTGTTGTTTCATCTTATGTTGAAACATAACTAAATTCTCATTAAGGTCTTAAATCATTTCTTGGTGGTATTAAAGATGATCCTTGATCACACAAGCTTTGGAATGACACTACAAATAATATGTAGTAGAAGGCAGGGGGTAGACATAAAAAGCCTCAAATGGTGTCATCTTTGTCATTATGTGAAATGACATGTTTTTGTTTCAATTAATTTCACTCATTTCTTAATTTTGAAAGTAAGTAATGAAACCATTAATAGAGTGTGTAGAATAATAGTTGGAAAAGTGCATGTGAATCTAGATGATGATGGTAACTCCTCTTTTATTAGGAAGGAATAACTTACTGATAATAAAGACACTAGAAAAGGGGGTTGTTAGAAGGATGGTTGAGTAGACTATCTAGCATGAGCTACATCTAAGAAACATATTACTTACTATAAGGTTGTCAATCCAATATTATAATAATTAAGTTGGTATAAATGGAATGAAAGGATAATTTCACTTAATGATATGAAATTAAATACATATAAGGAAGAGATTAAATGATTATTTAAAGAAATAACTAACATAGAAAAAGTAGGTCAATACTTTTCTAGAATAATCAGGGTCTAGTCTAAAAAAATCAAAGAAGGTATTGTAATTAGGGGGAAATAGAGAAAGTTAGGTTTGGATGCATTAAGGGGATGAAAATAGCTTGCTATGTTTTTATGCCATAGTGACCATTAGTGGTCAGGTGAACCATTGACGATTTAGGGTGATTGTCAGTGGTTGGGTAACCATCGATAGTTAAGGTGACCATCAGTAGTTACCTATGTAAATTTGGAAATGATCAAAATATAAGGTGTATATTGTGTATTTGGGAAAATAGAGGTCTATTATGGGGTTGAGGGGTGGAACATAAGACACTAATGGGTCTGGTAGGGTAAGAAAGGTTAGAAATAAGATAAATCAATGAAAACAAGCAAAAGATACCTAAAAATTGATGGTGGAAGGCTGAAGTAATTTGGTTAGAGTAATAGTACTTTAGCTTTCAAAAGTGATTTTGATAGAGCTTCAGGTCTTTAGTGATGTTACTTATTTTTTGAAGGATGTTAGGTACCTATATACAAGAGAACTTGGATACAAGATTCTAGATTGTCCCCTTTTCACTTCCTCCTCTTCTCCTTTTGTAAGATAAATTTACTAATTAGGGTGGAGGAATTTGCCAATTCATGATGTTTTAAAGAAAATTTTCAAAATAAAAATACCATTTAGGGAGATTCTTATCTTTTATAAAAAGCAATCAATGCTTTAAATCTTTAAAGTAGGCTTGGAGACTTGATCATCGATGGTCAGGCCAATCATTGTTAGTTTGGTTGACCATCAATGATTGAGGGGTTAGAAGAAAATAGTTTAAAGGAAATTAGAAAGGGTGAGTTAAATGATTTAGCAAAATGTGTTAGGGATAGGGGTTTGATAGGGTCAAGTTTGTAAATGAGTCTTATTGACTAGGTGGTCCACTAGATATAGGATTGGATGAGGGTTAAAAGTTAGTTTGACATTAAAATATATCATGTGAAATTTTTAAGTGTCTAAATTTTTCCCCTTTTTGTTATGTGACTTTGATTTTACAAGCTATAGAACAAGATAGATGGTTGGTCAAGGTCTAGTTGCCTTGAATATAGGAAGAGGTGTTCCCCCTTAAACTAAGAGTTGATGAGGTGAAAGCAAAATTAGGTTTAGATTTGATAAATAGTGAATGGGTAGTGATAAGGTGGGTGACATAAAAATGTTGGGAATTTGAGGCATAAACACATGCAAAAAAAAGTGACTAAGGGTGATAGTCAAGATGACACAAAGATTAAAGTTGTCAATATTGTTAAAAAATAAGGTTGAGGCTAGAGGGACATGTGATAGGGGTAATTATCCCACAACATTGGTCATAGCTAATCAAGTCAAGCCTATCAAACCCTCTAGATAGGTTCAGTTTTGGTTAAAAGTATCCAGGGTAGGAAGTGCACTTACAAAACAACATAATTAGTAAGGTCATGCATGAGGTGGTGCAAAGGTTTAAAAGTTCAACATGGCAAGGGTCATTGATGTGGTCAAAATTACCATGTAGGGTCATCTCAAAACATGCAAATAATTTAGGTCCAAAATTACCAATATTGAGCTAGATGTGGTGTAATAGTCAGTTGGTTGGGTATGGGTTAGTTAGGAATGGCCAAGCTAAATCCACATGCACTAGGAAAGTGGGCACTACCTACATAGTCCTATGTATAAAATATCTAAAAGAACTTTAGTCCAAATGTAGTTATTCAAAAAATTATAGATCAAGGTGGGGTGTGGTTGAAACGGATAAAAAGAAATGGGACCTTTATTGGTGATGGTTATAAGTGTTCCCATGGTCGATCATTCATGGTCACCCTAACCATCAAAGTTTAGGAGGAAAACCTAAATTTAGAAGGTTAAAACTAAAAAAAGGTTTTATTTCTACCATTTAACTTTTGGCATTTCTTCTCTGGATGATTGATGGAATTTTTATTTGTGCTTGAGATCATTGAGGTGGAGTGTTATGATTGGTTGATATCATATGCGATTAGTGATTGAGTGGGGATTCAATGGAGGGTGTGTGAGGACATCATCAGGTGGTGGTATGAGTAATATAAACATGCCATCAATCATGGAATGAGGTAGGTGTTGTTTTGAATTTGATAGTATAGTTAAAGGTGTTGGTAAAAAGTTACATTTGAGTAGGTTGAAGTAGTGGTGTAGGTTTTTTAATGTTATCTTGGGCCATGATGCCCTAGGGTTAAGTTTTTATTATTCATAGGTAAATTAATAAGGTAAATGGAGATTAGAAGGGAGTGCTAGGAGTGTCAGGGGTTAGGGAATAATGTTAGGCATAGAAATGGGGGGATTTAGATGCTTTTTGAGAGGTTGTGTGTGGTCAAGTGTTTGAGTCGTGCTACCGATAGTCACACATAGTGACCATCAGCTATTCAAATCAACCATCACTGATCAAACCTTGAAGGAGAAATGACCCTAGGAAACCATAGATGGTTCAATAAACTAGTAGAGGTTGAAGGATAAATGGAAAGGCATAGTTAAAATGCTATAAAATTAGTGAAATTTGTTTTTGTAAAAAGAATGATAAGGGTTGATTATAAAAATTGTAAAGAGTTTTAAAGGGTAAAGCATGTTGGAAAGCATATTTTAAAATGTGAGGAAGTTGTGAAATGTATTAAAGTAGACCATTATGTGAAGTTTGATTATAGTGTGCTTGGAATGGATAAGTGTGTAAAATGTGTAGAGTGTAGTTAATAAAAATTTATAGGTGTTTAAAATGAGGGGTTAGGATTGGTGTTGGATAGATGTGTTGGATAAGTTTGGATAGATAGGAGTAAGGTAGATGTTATGGGGTTAGTTATAAATAGGGGTAGGTTATAATAGGTTTGAGAAAGGTAGGTGTAGGGTGGTGTTTATCTTGATGTGGGATTTATATTGTTATTTATTTATTTGTAAGCTTGTGACTAGATTCAAATGAAGGACCAAGTCCCTAAGATATTTCCCAAAGGTCAAGATGCAATGGCTATAGAGGAGTGGAGGCAAATGGATATGGTTGGCCTAAGGGCTATGATTCATTATTAGCACTTGTCAGGGGATGATTCCATGATCGCCATACTCATCGATAAATTGGACCTAGCAGTGAACACATTTATGTTGCCTACTCGAGAGAAGACCATATTATTGGAGGATGTGACTAGGATCACATAGCTACCCATTTGAAGAGAGCCCATCTATCATATTAAGAGTGAATATTGGGACTACTACATGGATTTATTATATATATTAAATCAAGTTCATTCCAGGTGGTATGTAGGTGGATTTGGGATTAGGCCATTATACCAGAGGGGCCTAGGGGATAGATACCTACTGCTACTGATGATGATGGCAGTGACTTATTTTGCCTTACCAAATTTGAGCCATGAATGATTTCCATACTTGATAGTGGGAGTATTGGTGGAGATGTTGCTAAGGAGGATGATGTTTAGATGGGCCCCAGTGCTACTAGTCTAAATATACTAGGAGCTCTAGGCCTTTAAAGCACACAAATGGTATGGGATCAGTGTTAGTTTCATGCTTTACTATTGGGCATGTGAGCACATTCAAGTTGTGAGACCATTAGGGATACCATAGGAGGGTTTTATCTAGCTAGCCTTTCTAGTTGGCTTCATATGATGGAGGTAATTATTGCTTTGATAGGTATAGGTAGAGGACCCAGATATATTAATTGGTTATGAGATGCATTGGATCATTTGTTGGTATGAGATGTGATATGAAGGCCATATGTGGGTTGGCTGAGTTGGCCTAGGCATTGATACCACACATTATCCTTACAAAGCTAGTATTGGATTTATGGGAGGAGAGATGGGGAGATTGAGATGATCCTCTTTGACTGAGTTTGGTGGAAATTTATACTAGTACAAAATATCCCACTAGATTTCCCTTGATATAGGAGGGAGGAGGCTAAGTTCTTACTTCTAGAGCCATGGCCATAGGATGTCACACTAAACTATGAAGAGTTTTAAGCTAGAGATTCCATTGATGATGCATGTATGGTAGATGTATATGTAGCTTGGTTCCAAGCTAGATATGCATTAGCTAACTTTAGATGGGGTGATGGGGGGTAGTAGCTTATGGATGTAGACCTTTTAGGAGAACCAAAATAGGATGGTCAAGTGGTAATGGCACTAGAAGCAACACAAGTTCAGATTACTAGGTTATAGGGATGGGTGGCCACTTTATAGGCATAGATTGTCACCTTGTAGGGGAAAGTTTATATAGTGATGGGTGAGCATGATCAAGTGAGTATCTCTCTTGGGTTAGTGACCCAAGAGATAGATTCATTCAGATAAAGGGTAGGGACAACTATAACAATAGTAGGGGGACCACCTGACATAATTCTAAGGACATGGTACCTAACCACCATTGAGGAGCTAAGATATTATGAGGCAATATTGATAGTATAGTTACCTTTGGAGATGAGATACAAAGAGTATAGGATGAGCCTAATAGGTGGTCCATCTGTATCTACTCTAGGATAGTGGGTTTTGATAGTGG
>JARHVA010004653.1:1160000-1225000 GCA_037957365.1 Torreya grandis
TACGAAAAGTATCCATGAGAACCATGCCATGGGTAGAGCTGTGGTGTCCATATTTAGGATAAGGCTATAGCTATGATGGATAATCACATGATTCTATGTTGTAATCAATTGTTCCTAAGGGGATTAGGGATAAGTAGGTGAAAGGAAGTAAGAATATCATAAACCAAGGGATGATCTTAAGTTTAGACACAAAGGTGAGTTTGATCTATGTTTCAACAATATAAAAGATGCAAATGTGAAGCATTGAGAGGCTCAGGTTCTAGTTTTCATTTGAGAGAAGACAAATAATAAGCTCTTGATCCATACTTATGGGTTATGATGTAGGGTTCAAGCCAATTGAAAGAAAAATTTTCCTTTTTACTTTTCTCCATATTAGTTACATGTTGGTTTTTCTTATGTTGAATTATCAATCTTTTAGGTGTTTGTTTTATGCATGCCAAATTCATTCTTGATAGACATGAAGATGATTAAGTGTTGTGAGGTGATGTTCATCAAGAAGTTCCATATGTGCAAGGCATTCTCGATGATGATCACTCTAAAAAAGGATTTCATGCAATGACATGTGAAGAAAGGGAGTTTGGACTTTGAGAGGCAAGAACACCTTGGCCCCAAAGATGAGAGAATAAAGGGTATCACCCATACAGCTTCAAATACTAGTGCGATAGGCCCATAAATTGAAAGGGATGTGCAAGTGTCAATCTTAACTTGAAGCACTTAGTACTTTGGTGAGTATTTTGATGAGATTTTTGTTAGAGGCTTCTACCTATCCATTTTCTTGTGGATGATAATGTGAGTAAAATCTTAACTTGAATCCAAAAACATCATAGAGACCTTGAACTTTCTATTTTTTAAAATATTTGCCATTATCAGTGATGATCTTATGGGGAACACCAAAGTGGTAGATAATATGGTGATTGATGCAATCAATTTTTTTAATCTTTTATTGAGATAAGAGGGATGGCCTCTGCCCACTTGGTGAAATATTCAATGATGATAATGATATATTGATTCCATTATGAATAATGGGGATTGGTTTCCCTAATAAGGTCAAGACCCCATTGCAAGAAGGGCCAATAATATTTGGATACTTGAGGACCATGGGGAGGTACATGATGTAAGTTAGCATGTTTTTAACATTTGACACACTTCTTTACATAATCACAATAGTCTTTATTGAGGATAGACCAATAGTAGCCAAGGTAAAGGATACATTTATCAACAATTAGGCCACTAAAATATCCCCCATGGATGTCATCATGTGTTTCTAATGGCATGCGAGGATTTATGACTATGAAAATAATGGAGAAGAAAGTTTTAAAATCCATTTTTAAAAATAATTCCTCCTAGGATGGTGTAACAAGATGTACTCTGAACAAAAGCTCTTTATGCATTATTTGAAAGGTTAGGAGGAATAATACCAAGGTTGAGGTAGTCAAAATTTTGGTCATAATAAATGTCATAAGGAGATGTATCCATACAGAAAATGGTAGAAAGATCAAAGCTGGTATATGAGGGTGTGATAAAATAATGTATGGTGATAAATAGTTTAGATTTGATAAGTTGAGATGGGATCTGTGAAGTAAAGGAGGCCATCATATTTGCAATTTTTTTGGTAGATCAAGG
Organism: Torreya grandis; assembly: GCA_037957365.1. NCBI lineage: Eukaryota > Viridiplantae > Streptophyta > Pinopsida > Cupressales > Taxaceae > Torreya > Torreya grandis. The sequence goes on from JARHVA010004653.1 coordinate 1,161,624, forward strand.
AAATGATTGGATAGTGTAATGATTGAATGATGTAAAGAGTACATCCAAAAGTTGTTTCTACTTCATTATCACATCTTTTTTACATTGATAAAATCATGTGACCTGGTTTATGACTAATTGGGAGTCACCTAAGACATTGGTTGTTTTGATTAATAAGGCTAAGGTAGTTTGGAGACCTATCACTAGGGCTTCATATTCAGCTATGTTATTGGTGGATTTGAAGTCAAGTTTAAAGGAAAGGGTAAGAGGTTAACAATTAAGGGAAATAAGAATAACTCTGGCACCCCCACCATTTCAACAGTTAGATCCATCAAAAAACATGGTTATTTAGTAGGTGGGTTCTTCTTGAGAAAAAGTTGTAATAGACTTCTCTGGAAAGGCAAGAGGAAAAGGTTGATTGTCTGGTGGAGGGGTCTCAGCTAATTTATTAATGATAAATTATCCTTTAATGGAATTTTGCTGAAGGAACTCAAGATAACTTAGCTAGGAGCATGATCCACTTAGCCATACATTGGTTTTGATATGGCTTAGAGTGCATATACTTGAGGGGGTCATGTTAGTGATGACATATGTTTTATGATTAAGAAGATAGTGACAAAGTTTGGAGGCCACAAAAACTAAGGTAAGGCAAAGGTTTTTGGGATGGGTATACCAAGTTTCATATTTAATAAGTGTGTGGATGATGTAGTATATGGCTTGTACTTTATTCTATTCATCATGATGAATGAGAAATGCCCCTAAGGAATGATCAGTGGTGGATATATAGGTAAAAGGTATATTCCTCATAAGGAGGGGTGAAGACAGGTGGAGAGAGAAGATACTCCTTAATTGAATCAAAGGCTTGTTGAAATTCCTCAATCCACTTAAATGAAGTATCTTTCCTTAAGAGGTGGTGAAAGGGTTGTCATTTAGATGACAACAATGAAGATATTAATGGATTGAAGTTTGCCTTATAGGTTATAGAGTTACATAAGGTTGGTAAGAGGAGGCATCTCCAAGATTTCTCTAACTTTGGTGGGGTCTATTTTGATTCCACATATAGAGATGATAAAACTAAGAATATTTCCTAATAATACTCCAAAAATACATTTCTGACATGATAATGGATTAGTTGGTTGAAGATGATGGTGAGAACGTCTAGGTGATCCTTACGGTGTTTGGATTTCCCCAAGAGATTATCTACATAGTTCTCTACGATTTTATGGATTAGATCATGAAAGATATAAGTCATACCTCATTGATAGGTTACTCCAGTATTCTTTAGTCCAAAGGGCATGACCCTATATCATAAGGTTCCCCATGAGATGATAAAGGAAGTTTTATTATGATCTTTAGGGGCAATCAAGATCTAATTATACCCCAAGAAACCATCCATGAGAGAACATTTCATGGTCAACTTTAAGATCAACAAATTGATCAATGTTTGGCAAAGGAAAGTCATCCTTTTGGCAAGCAAGGTTGAGGTCATGAAATTTGATGTAAAGGCAAAGTCCCCTTATGGGCTTGGTTATGGGAATAATGTTGGAAACCCATTATGGATAATCAATGGGTTGAATGATGTCGATGGATAAGAGATGTTGAAGCTCTTCTTTGACAAAGAGGGATATATGAGGATGTATTCTATGAAGCTTTTATGGAACTGACTTAACCTCAGTATGGGTGAAAATTTTTTGGAGGGAAATAAAAGGGTCAATTTTGGGCATATCTTGATATGACCAAGCAAATGCTATGTTATGGTCTCAAAAAAAAGAAGGGTAGTCTTGTTCCTCTACGAAATTTAAGGATTGGCTGATTTTGATGATATGAGGGTTATCCTGAGTACCTAGGTTGACATCAATAGTGGATTTATTTAACATGGTTTTGTTTTCAAGAGTAAGGGATTTATGAGTAAAAGAATCCCTCACATCGAGGTAGGCAAGAATGGACTCATCATCTTGATGTTTGATGGTGTTGATGGTAGCAAAATTATGTTCAATCATTTCAAGATAGATAAGAGGAAGGATTTTAGTTTGGCCATCCTTTTGATAGATCAGGGAGCCAAAACTAATGATATTGATAAAAAAAGTTATATGGAATGATATCAAAGTCCTTAGAGTTGGAGGGAGATGGGGTTGGTGAGGATGGAAGTTCTTTGTTGATGGTGGCTATGGGTTTTGTGGGTTCTTCTAGTCGTACAAACCCAATGCCAAAAAACTTATAAGGTTTTTGAGTTTTGATTATGGGTAACTCATGAGGTCCCTCTTCATAGAGGCTAAGACTAAACCCCTTCCAAGTACACATGTAAAGGTAAGCTTTGGCAAAGGCTGGTTTACCCAGGTAGGATAAATTGGTGGTAAATGGTTGGATGAATGGGGTAGTGGCAAGAGTGAGAAATAGATGGTCAAGTCCCCCATAGATTAAATTTTTTTAATTATTGGGGAGCCTAAAAGGGATGATGGTTCTAATGTTGGGATCATAAGAAGGGTCATATTTGAGATTCCCATATTCTTTCAGAGTAGGGAAAGCATCTAAGGCTAAAAAATGATATTCCCCAATAAAGAGTCATTGAAATGTGGATTGCAAGGTGTCCTCAACCAGAATTTGGAATGAAGGGATGGTTTATCTAGTTTATGCTTCATCATCCTTATGAGTAGGAGTGTTGTTGGCTATGGCTGGTTAGGTGGTTTTATTAGAAGTTGGTTGTGAGGGGGATGAAAGATGAATAAGAACATCATTAGGCTGGTATGTCATATTGTAAGAGGCAAAGGGACTAGGGTCAGCTTTGATGGTAATAACTTATCCTTCATGTTCAAATTTGACACATCAGTGTAAAGTTGAAGAGATGCAACTCATATCATGGATCCAAGGGTGTCAGAGTAACACATTATATTGGAAATCACCCTCTATAACATAAAATAGTTTGGGAATGGTATGAGGCCCCAAGAGGATATGGAGAACAATGATTCCTAAGGTGGTGGCCATGGTATCATTAAAGGAGTGAAAGACTACTATACTTTCTGACATGATGTTTTTAGGTATCTAAAGTTGGTCATATGCATGGGAGGAGATAATGTTGATATTAGCTCTTTTATCAATCATCACCATTTTTATATGATTTTGATTGATGTATGAAGTGATTAAAAGGGGAGGATCAAAATCCTCAAGATGAGGGAGAGGTATTTTAGAATCCTCAAAGGTGATGAGGGTATAAATTTGGAGGGATCCAACAAAGGGTGCAAGAGGTTGAAAATCATTTGGTTGAACTTCTATAGATTGTGGAGCCTTGATCAACACTTGGAGATGGTAGAGTGAAGTGTTGATTAGTTCATATGGACTCTTTTTTACTAGTGTTTGGTGAAATTGTTTCAACACTAACCATTATATAGATGTAGAAGGGTTGGAGGGAGAACCTCCCAAAATGGATAGTTTGGGTTTTGGTGGTTGTGAAGGTGAGGGTGGTGATGTTTGGGTTTGGTTGGTGGATTTAGGATTTGAAGGGCATGTCCATGGGATGGATGCTTTAGATTTTCCCTTATCTTTCTATTAGATTTATGATCAAGTAACCACATGAATAGTGTGAATTAGGAGGTTTTATGGGTTTGATGATTGCTTTGGTTCCTCTTCCTCACTCTTGGGTGAATGTGGGAGAGTAGGTAAAGGTTAGATAGGATGGGTGGATGATAAGATTGGTAATAGGGGAAAGAAGGTTTCATTTGATAGAAGATCATCCTCTTCATATAGGCTATAAATGAGTGCTTGAAGATCTTTTTAATTCTTTGTGTCATGTTTTAGTGCCCTATGGTATGCATAGATCAAGTTATCATTAACCAAGAGGATTTGGTATTAGAAGGGTAGAATGGTTGGATAAGTGGTAGGATATTGGAGGAAGTTTGAAACAACCTCTACAAGATAGTTGAGTAGGATTCATTCAAAGGAATTGGAGGTGATGGGTTTACAATTTTAGGGGTGAGAGCCTTCTTGGGAATAAGATTTACCATGGTGGTTTTGGTTGGGTTTTCTTGGTTATGATTAGTTTAGAGGTTGTAAATTTGGATATGGAAGACTTGGATGATGAAGGTTTAACTATAAGTGGGAAAGTAGAGGTAGATAGGTTGGTTAAAAATGATGGAGAACTAGAGGGTTTGATGGGTGTAGGTATAGGTGGAGAAAAGAGGTATGGTTTCTTAGAAGAAGAATAGGTAATTGGGATGGTTGAAAGATGGGGTCTTAAGATGAAAGGTAAGTGGGAAGGAGGTGGTATGGGTCTAGTTCAAAGTTGAGGTTTGGGTGATTCTACTTTCTTAGTTAGTTTAGTTGGGGGTTTCTTTAGTGGACTATATGGGGTTAAGTCCAACCTCAAAGTGGGGTGAGTGTGGTTAGGTGTGGGAAGGATTCCTAGAGTCTTGACTGGTTTGGTAAGAGAAGTGTAAGGCGATTTGGAAATTTTAGGTAGAAGTAGTTGGGTTGGTTCACTTATGGTTTTAGAAAAGGTATTTGGTGAAGAGGTAATAATGGGTTTAAGGGTGGATTCAAGGGAGGTTGATGATTCATATTTATTTTGGTAAGGGAGTCCAAGACGATGTCAAAAGGTGGCTCTATCAAAGTTGGGTTGGGAAGTGAACTATAAACTTTAGACTAGCCTAGAAAATGGCTTATATATGAGCTTAGTTCCCTGGTCATTGGTTTAAAGATTAAGCCCTTAGGTGGAGAGAAGGATATGGTTTCTTTAATTTTTGTGGGTGGATCCAAAACTAGTATTTGGGTACATGAGATAATCTCCTCTTGTGGGATGGTTTCCAAAGAGGAAATAGATAGTTCAATGATAGGGGAGGTAGGTATGGTGTCCCCAATTGAAGGAATGGATAGAGTTGCTTCTATTGTTTGGGTGTCCAAATAAATGGAGGGTATTTCTACCACTTGAATGGGTAGAGTGGAAGAAGAAGAAAAGGTTATAGTGAAGGTTATCTCCTTTGGTGTTTCCATCAAAGGAGAGGTAGATAAAGCTAAGGTCTCATCAAGTGAAAAGAAAGGGGTGGTTAATTCTTCCATTTGGTTATCTAAATAAATATGGGGTGAGTCCACTATTTCCATTTGGGTGATTGAGTTAATAGTCTCTTTCACAATGTGCTCATTATTAATAACATTGATTATATGTGCCTTATGAGAGTGAGATGATTCAGGTTGGTTATCATGATATTGGGTAGAAAGAGCATGATTGGAAAAAGGCTTGTGAAAAATGTCAAGGGACTAACTGGGAGGTGCATTGGGATTATCAAATGTAATTTCTCCACTATCAATCAAATTTTAGACAAAACTTTTAAAGGTATTACATCTATTAATGTCATGTCCTACAACTCAGTGAAAGGCATAATGGTCATTCTCATTGTACTACCCAGGTATAGGGCAAGAAGCATCAGATTGATGGGGTGGTTTAATTGGTAGGAGTTGGATGAGGTTGGCTTTGAGAAATTTATCCAAAACTAATGCATAATATTCCCCAATAGGAGTATATTATTTTGGAGGAGCTTAGTTTTGGTTTTGGTTCTATTGATAAGGAGGATTGGAAGAATTGGTTCGAGATGGTTGGTTGATATTTTGAGGTAGAGCATTTTTGAGAACAATTGAGTTTGTGGTTTCTTTCACTTTGGTATTGAATTGGTTAATGGTTTTGGTGAAGGAAGGGTCATTAGATTTGAAGCTAGAATTTTTGTTCCATAGAGTGAATTTCCCTTCATCAATGGCCCATTTTTCTAGTTTACATGCCATGGTGAATGCCTCATCAAAAGTCTTGAAGGTTTGAACTTGAAGAGTAGGGGAAATATGTTTGGCACAATCCCTAGAGAAGAGTTCAATCAATTCGGGTTGGGCTAAGTATCAAGAAAGTTGGTTGATAAGACCTCTCCATTAAGCTATAAAATAAATAATTGACTCATCATAAAATTACTTAATGGAATAGAGGTCAGTGATAAAAGCCCTTTTAGATATATTTACCAATAAATGCTCTAAAAAGATTTGGGATAGTTGGAAGAAAGAAAAGATAGAGTGCATGGGAAGGGCACTATACCAATCAAGGGATAGCATTGATAAGGACATGGGGAAAGTTTGAATAAGGAGAGCATCATTGTATGTGATCAAATAACAAGAATGATGAAAAAATCTCAAATGTTGTTGGGGGTCCTCCTTGCCTTAGAATTTAGAAAAGTTGGGTAATTCCTATTAAGGAGGATAAGAATGGGTTCCTTATAAATTTTATCATAGGATAAAAGGTTATGAGACCTAGAGATGGATGACTCCAAGTTGGTCATTTTGTCCATTAACATCTTGATCAAATATGGTTGGGGTTAGGAAGCTACAAAATTAAGGATCACATTATATTGAGGTTGGGTGGCATCCATGTATGGATAGGTGATAAAAGGTGCTCAAGAAGTCACATATTGGTAAGTGGTCACAAGAGGTTGAGATGGTGCCACATAAGGGTTAATTGGCACAAATGGTTGGGTGGAAGGTGTTATATATCCCTATGGGTTGGGGACATATTGATAGGTTGTTATAGATACTTGTTGAGGGATGGATATGGGTTGAATTAAAGTATGGTTGAGGTAGTGGGTTGAGGTTGGGTAGGTTATGGTTGAGTGGTGACCTTAGTGCTAAAGGGTGGAAGTGTTTTAGGGATATAGAGCACCAAGTTTTGAAATGGGGTATAAGTTTGTAGACTAGTTGAGATAAGGGGAAGGGTAGAAATAGGGGTAAATAATAACCCTATGGTAGGTGGAGTGTAGGTAACTAGAGGTAAGGTTGAACCTATAGGTGAAGTGTGGGGTGTGGTAGGAGGTGTTTGGTCAGAGGTTATAATGTTGGATTGGGTTTGGGTAGTGGAAATAGATGGGATATTATAGGAAGAAGAGGTTTGGGCCAAAAAAGTTTTGGTTGAGGTGATACCCACCTTAAGGTGGGGAGGCATACCATAAGGAGGATCAATATGAGGAATTGAAGTAATAGAGGTATAGTGAGGTAAGTTGTTAAGATAATGTTGAAGGGCCACTAGATTATTATCAAGGTAAAGAATTTCATATCACCATAAAAAATAATTGGGATTTGGGTAGGAGGGGGAGAAAATGAGGTGAACCTTCATCATTAGAATTATATTCCATGAAGGAAGAAGAATAAGGTGGTGGTTGATTGGTTTGGTCTCTCAGATGTTGTCTAGTAAAGACCATGTGAGAAAATAATATGATGAAACTCACATCTCAAAAAAAAATCAATCAAAAGAAAAGAATTCAAGGTAAACAATGCATACACTAAAAGTGCATTAAAACCTAGGACTAATTTTAGATTTCTTTTGGCTTATGCCTTAGAAAGTATGAAGATGGAATTTGGTTCATAGATTGGGTACTAAAGAGGTAATTTAAGGTTGGTTTTAAGTTGTATAGACACTCAAGAGAGAAATATGTGTTGAACTTTGGTATATGGCTTGGTATTGGGGCCTACCCCCTCACTTCAAGGTCCCACAATAGTAAGAGTGTCAAGTGCTTAGATAAAATATACCAAGTTCAGAATTTATACTCAACCAGAGAGTTAAGTTGGTTCTCCCCTTGGTGTTGAAATCCAAGTAGGATAGCTGGGAAGGGGTAAGGTTAATGCTAGGTGATGAAATTTGAGTCGGTCCTTATTTAATGTATGTTTTTATGTGTTAATTGTTTTGTGGTTTGGCTTAAGTGTGTGATAAAAATGTAAAAGATACCATTAATTGCTTTACCTCCTAATTTATTAGATGAACTAAGATAAGTAGGAAATCAATGTATGTAAGAGGTTTATTTTAAGCCCAAAACAAAATTTTCAAATTTCATTCGATGAGCAAACATTAAAGGAAGGAAAAGGGAACTAGTATCCTACTAGGCATGCTAAAATGTTTCAATTAATTTCACTTTTTTCTTAATTTTAAAAGTAAGTAATGAAACTAGTAATAGGGTGTGTATATGAATACCTAGTAAAGTGCATGTGAATCTAGATGATGATGGGAACTCCTCTTTGGCTAGGAAGAAATAACCTACTGATAAGAAAGATACTATAAAAGGGGGTTGTTAGATGGATGGTTGAGTGGAATGCCTAGCGTGATCTAGATCCAAGAAGTGTATTTTTTGATAAGAGGTTATCAATCCACTATTATAATAATTAAGTTGGTATAAATGGAAAGAAAGGATACTTCTATTCAATGATATGAAAGTAAATACATACAAAGAAGAGAAATTAAATGTTTGTTTCAATAGACAACTAAAATAGTAAAAGTAGGTCAATACTTGAGCTAAAATGGTTAAGGTTTAGTCTAGAAAATCAAAGATGATACTGTAATCAAGAAAAAACAAAGAAAGTTAGGTTTTGATGGGGTTAAGGGGTTGAAAATAACTTGATATGTTTTTATGCCATAGTGACTGTCAGTGTTCAGGTGAAACATTGACAGTTTAGGTTGATCATCGATAGTTGGGTAACCATCAATAGTTGAGGTAACCATCAATGGTTATGCTAGCCATTAGTGATTACCTATGTAAATCTAGAAATGATTAAAAAAAAGGTGTAAATTTGGTATTTAGGTAAACAAAGGTCTATGATGGGGATGAGGGGTGGAAAATAAGATACTAATGGGTCTGGTAAGGCATATAAGGCTATAAATAAGATAAATCAATGAAAATAAATGAAAGATACTTGAAAATTCAAGGTGGAAGGCTGGAGTAATTTGGCTTTTGAAAGTGGTTTTGATAGAGCTTCAAGTCTTCGCTGAAGTTGATTACTTGTTGAAGGATGTTGGGTACCTATAATCAAGAGAGCTTAGATGAAAGATTATATATTGTCCCCCTTTCACTTCCTCCTCTTCTCCTTTTATATGATGCAATTGCTAATTAGGATAGAGGAAGTTTCCAATTCATGACATTGTAAATCAAGTTTTTTTAAAAAAATTGTTGTTCAGGGAGATGATTATCTTGCACCAAAATATTTCAATGATTTAAAGCAAGCTTGGAGACTTGACCATTGATGGTCAAGCTAACTATTGATAGTTTGGCTGACCATCGATGGTTGAGGGGTTATAAAAAAATATTTTAATTGAAATTAAAAAGGGTGAGTTAAATTATTTATCCAAATGTGTTATGGATATGGGTTTGATAGGGTCAAGTTGGTAAATGAGTCTTATTAAGTAGGTGCTCCAATAGATGTGGGATTGGACAAGGGTTATAAGGTAGTTTGACATCAAAAGTTATCATGTGTAGTTTTTGAGTGTATATATTTATACCACCATTATGCTTGTGAAATCCACTTAGACCATCATGCATGTGTTTCTAAGGTAGAAAAGCATAGGTATATTTCAATACATTTATTCACAATTTTAGTTTGGCCATCTGATTATGGATGTTAAGATGGACTATGGGTAAGTTTTGTGACCCATGCAAAAAATAGTTCAGTCCAAAATATGATAGTAAAGATAGGATCGTGATCACTCACAATGATTTTGAGAATTCCATGGAGTTTTTGTACCTTTTTCATGAATACATATGCCATGGTACTAGATTGAAATGGATGATAAATTCCATAACAATGAGTGTACTTGATGAGTTAATCCATAACCACTAATATCATGTCCATTTTTTTTGATTTAGGTAGGCATGTAATGAAGTCCATTGATATTTATTCCTAATTTTGTGCTATAATGGATAATGCTTATAATATACCTAGGGTCTTAATTATTTCTCTTTTATTTTATTGACATATCAAACATTCTACAATAATTTTTTGCACATCCCCCTTAAGGCCTTCCCAAAAAAAATCCTTATTTAATAATGTTGTTGTTAGGATTAGTTATCACATTGAGTGAATTTAGGCATTTATGAGATGGTAAATAATAAATTAGTATTTATGGATTGATATTTACCAAGATATAAATATAGTTGGTTAGTTGGTTTGTATATCAGAATATTATTATATTAATAATATTACAATAATAGATTTTATATTGGCTTATTGTTTGTATTGTTGGTAACAATATTATAAACTATTATAGGAGTTTGGGAGATTTTATAAGTGAGATTTTGTATGGATTTAGGAATACCTTATTATAGGAAAGATTATCCTATATATTAGTATTATATCCAGAAAGATTTAATTAATCTGAACTTAACAGCTTATTTTGTGTGTTTAAAAATTCTCTCTATGCTTGTGTTAAATTCTTTGTTCAGCTCTTTGAATCCAAAACAATGGTATCAGAGTAAGTAGTATCAAATTATTTATGGGTTAGATTTGAAATTCCATTCTGATCTTCAAATTATGTTGACACAATAGGTGATAGTTTATTCTGGAGATAAGTTTAGTCAAGACCGTGTCATCTCGTTATATTTATCATATAATGTGTTATTATCATGTTTTCACAAAATACCCTATGTACTTGATTATGATTATTTGTATTTAATACATATATGCAATTTGATCCATATTCACATAAACATGCACAATAATGCATAGTAATTCATATTATGATCCTCTGTGCCCACTTTTTATTGTAGATTTCATAATTATTAGTAATCTATTTTTAAAACATTTATAACCAGTTGTCCTTAAATTCTATCATAGTTGCATAGTCACTTTGTATTCACCTACGGAAGAACTTATAATAATTTTCATATTCACCTATTCATTTCCCTGTGTACACTCAGCTTAGTGACATCAAATTTGGAGACATATCTAATTCATTTCTATAGATCTCTCCTAAGCATAGGTGACAAAAAAATATTAATTTAAAAAGGATCAATCATGGTCCTCTAAAGCATCATCTTTGACTTGCACCATGCCTAGCTCAGTTTATGCCAACCTTGATGGCTCATAGCAATAGATTTGGATACAGGATGACTCAACTCATCACTACCATATTTGGCAGATCCAATAATAAGGTCAGTAAACATCTCAAATATCACTGCAATGTATGAGATCAATACAAGGTGCACATAGATATGGATACAAAAAAGGTTTTCTAAACTATCCAATCTTGGCTTGTTTACCACATCATTGATCAAGTCATTTACTACAAAGTTGAAGAAGTTTAGTTTTTTATTATGTAACTTTTTTAAAGTCCTAGTTTGTAGATTGAGATTTTAAGATTTAAGTTAAGTTGTGTCTTTTTCAATTAGATTTTATGATTCAATTTTTAATTTTTCTATCAAAACAAGAGTTTTGTTAGGTTCCTTGTCAAATATAGGTTTAGAATGGTTAGACTTATTTTTCATTTATAGTAAATCTTTTTTAGTCATAGTAATATTGTTATTTCATGTTAGAAACTCAAGTCAAATTATCTAAAATCCACTCTATTGACATCATGTATATCGATATGAGTCTATTATACGTTATTTTTTCTCATTTTTCATTTAGTCATGAAAACAGTAATAAGTCAAGAGTCAATTTGTGTGTTGAGTCATTGTCTCAAAATTTGAATGTCAAATTCATTATAAAATAGTGTACCATATTTATTGTCAAAATAAAAATGAGTTGATAGTTAAAATTCATGAGTCATTCTATCAAGAGTCTATTGTATTTCAATATTAAAATTCAAGTGTTAAGAGTTGGTCAGTCATCAAAGTCTAAAAAATAAAAAAAATCCTTGTGGATGCATTTTATCTTGTACATGGCATCTACATTGTGGGGAGGATTTCCTTTAAAATAATTAAGCTTGAGCTATATCAACACATGTTTTGAGTGAGAAAAAATACACTAGATGGTAGAGATACCTAGAGGATGGAAGTCTTTCAGTGACCTCTCATCAGTCACCAACAATGGGGCTAGACCAATGTTTTGGTGACTTGTGTGGTGTATTTTTCATTATAGTTTCTACTATGTGTTTTGAAAACAAGAATAGAGTAATAATGCATGTTCATGATATGTATTTTATGTGTAATTCTAAAATAATATTCCCTTACGTGAATAGATTGTAAAAATATAGATAACACCAATGTAAGTCAATTCATGGATCTTAAAAAGGTTTGTGGTAGAGATCCAAAAACCACCAAGAGGTGAATAGTAGATAGAGGAATTCTTGTTCATGTCAAGGTTTGTGGTAAAATTTTAAAATCATGGGAGGAGTGAGGCTCTCTTTATATCAAGGTCATGAGTCATGTAGTTTGGCATGCTACAAGAGGTGAGCATACTACAGATAATAGTGTGAATGCTTTTGCACCATGTAAAAACTATGGGGGGAATGTTAGGATTAGTTTTCACACTGAGTGAATTTAGGTATTTATGGTATGGTAATAGTAAATTAGTATTTATATATGGATATTTATCAAGAGGTAAATATAGTTGGTTAGTTAGCTTGTATATCGAAATATTTTTATATTAACAATATTACAATAATAGATTTTATATTGCTTTGTTATTTAGATTATTGGTAACAATAATATAAACTATTATAGGAGTTCAGGAGATTTTATAGGTGAGATTTTGTAGGGATTTTGGAATCCCTTATTATAGGAAACATTATCCTATATATTAGTATTGTGTTTGGAAATATTTAATAATAATAACATAGAAGATTATTTTATGTGCTTAAAAAATATTTCTATGCATGTGTTAAATTATTTGTTCGGCTCTTTGAATATACAACAGTTGTTAAGGGTGATGTTATATGAGCATAATTACGAACAAGTATTCTATACTAGCCTATTATACCCAAGAATCCTCTTAAATATTTTATATTTTTTAGGTTTTAGCCAATATTTGATAGCTATAGTCTTCTTAGGGTTCACTTTAACACCTTCATGTGATACCACATGTCTTAAGTACTCCACTTCCTTCACTCCAAAGGCACATTTAGATTTATTTGCATAAATTTGATTGTCTTCTAATTCCTTTTATTTTTTTTATACATGTTTTAAATGTTATTCACATGTTTTACTATAGACTAATATGTAATCAAAGAACACCAATATAAATTTATGAAGAAATGGGCAAAAAACTCAATTCATGAGGCTCTAAAAAGTAGATGGAACGTTAGTGAGACCAAATTCATAATTAAGACTTAATAGTGACCCTATTGTGTCCTAAATGTAGTATTATGTACATCTTACTCCTTTACCTAAATTTGATGATACCCCAAATGCAAATCCAACTTAGTAAATAAAAAAACACCATTCAATTCATCTAATAATTCATCAATGATAAGAATAATAAACTTATATTTCAAAGTGATCTTAATGAGTTCCATGTAATCTAGGCACATTATCCATGACTTATCCTTTTTCTTAACCATAAAAACTAGAGATGAATACACACTTTTACTAGGATGAGCAATACCTAAGTCTAGCATTTCCTTCACCAATTTTTCAATTTTTCTCATAGGGGTAGCAATAACATCTAATATTAGGAGGGATACTTCCTAGACTCAATTAAATTACATGATATTGATATCTATATGGAATTAGATCCTTTGGTTCCCAAAAAAAATTGATGTTGTTGAATAATCATTTGAAGATTTGATAGTTCCTAATTTTCTACATCACATGATTCTAAGAAATGTATTTGTGCCACTATGCCATAAGATCCTTTCATAAGTAAATTTTACATCATATGAGAGATAATAACTTATTTTTATGGGGATTTCATCCCATTAAGTGTGTAATTTTTTAATTTTATACTAAAACCCATGAATAAGTCTTAAAAATTGAAAGACACTATTCCCAATTGTTTAAGCCATTGCACTACCAAAACTACATCTGCTCCCCCAATCAGTATGACAAACATTTTTGAATCTAGCTGATAGTCCCTTATTGATAGCTTGATATGATGACATTTACCCCATAAGAGTTTTGTTTCCCATCAACAATCATGACTTGAAAATTGGATATTAGATACAAAAATAAATTGAGCTCATTAAGTAATTTTCTATCAATGATTTATGGGTACTCCTTGTATCGACTAATATTGTCACTTTTTTCTTTTTAATATAACCCACCACTTTGAGTGTTTATGTTGTGCTTATACAATTTAATGCATGTAGAGAGACAGTAGGGATTTATTCATACTTAGTATTTTCATGCTCTTATTCTATTATTTATTCCTTTGTAGTTATTTCATCTTCCTCTAATATCTCATTCTCAATAATCATTAGTCTTTTCTCACCATTGACACACTTATGCCCTCTAGACCATTTACTGTCACAATCCCAACATAGGCCCTTTTCTCTATTTTGTACCTCATATTGAGGAGAAAGCTGGGTAATTTGCCTTCGGTTAAAATAGTTTTCCGTATTTCTATCAATAATATTAGTTACATTTCTATCTCATCATCTTGAAGTTTGACCTTATGTGAATATCTTGGTAGTAGAGTTTTGTTTCCCAATGTGTAGTGCTTCTTGCATTACTTTCCTAATTGTACACAACTCTAATGAATGAATATCATGATTAATTCATTCATTTGGTCCATTGATGTAAAATTATAGTATCTAATAAGGTGTTACTTATAGACTTTAGATTTTCAATCTCATATGCTCTACATTATATTACGCTATGGATCTTATTTATTTCAAATTTATTATTTGGGTGAAATAACTTCCCTTCCATGGATAATCATATTGGGTTAATAAGTCCTTAATAAATTCATCCCAACTAATCCCTTGCCCTTATTATTCATCATCGACTGGTACCATTGATAAGGTTTAGATTCTAGATGTAGTTAGGCTATGCCAACCATTGCTTTTTTTGGTATATTTTGAAGCTTAAAATATTATTCCATGAGACTTATTCATGAGGTTACATCCATACCATCAAAAGTTTTGATGTCCATCTTTGGTAGGTGTAATTTTAGACCTTGTAACTTTTGTCCTAAGTTTTATTTATTGTGACCTTCAAGATGGTTTGGCTATGTATGAGTGACTACATGATGTGGATTAATTAGGGACTTCAATTTAGACATTAGATCATGTTTAAACCTATCTAAATCCTCATTCAATGATGTTGAAAATGGGGAAAGCAAATTATCCTTGATAAAAATGACCATTGTTTCACATCCCTCAAGTATGTTTCCTTTAATTTTAGGTGGTGGACAATAAAGGGAATCATTGGGATCAATGGTATAAGAAAAGGCTTCTATTATAAAAGTCATGGCTATATATTTGGTTTTTTTTAATCTCTAGATTCACTCTCAATTCTTAGAGGAAAGAATTAGGAGCGAGTAGTAACCATAAACAATTAAAATATGTGTTGTATTAGGAGCATATGTTCCACTATAGACCAAATTTGACCAAAAAGTTTTAGAATGTAAAATGACTCTAATATCAAAATAAAAAGAAATGACCCCAACTAAAATTTTATGATCTTTCTTAAAATATAAAAAAATGAAAAAAAATCTTAATATTACAAACTATAGAGCAATTTTATGAAAAATAGTAAAAATATAATATATTCTTAAAAATAGATCTTCAAATCTCAAATTATTTAATTTGGAATCCTTATATGATTATCCAACTTTGGTTAAAAAATTTTAGAAAAAATTGCAATGGTTTTTGAGATATAGTGGAAATAAAATTTTATGCCAAAATCAATTCTTTGATACCACTTGTTAGGATATTTCTTTATAATAACATAAATAACATTCAAATTTAACCCACTTCAAGGGGTAAACCTCCAATAATTATAATAAATAAGGAAATAAATTCAATAATGAAACTTATGATGATGATGGAGATCCATCCTCCACCACATATATACCCATAATTGGGAAGAGTCACACACATAATATGGAAGGGGCACTCCCATTCATTACAATTATGTTAGCCTAACTAATAATAATTAATAAATGAAAGATAATTTTATAATATCCATTCAATAACCTTAGTAATCATAAGGTTGGGGGTGTAACATATTGCCTAATATAGGGTAATGGTAAATGTGTGCTATCATAAATAAACTAGGTAGAAGCTGTCTATGAATAAGTATCTAATTTTGAAGGGGCTCATCAATAATTATTTGAGTTTTCCATGACTTACCTTCATTTATTTTCACATATCCCATAGAATAACAAGATTTCCCACTTGAAAATCCCTTTTTTTACATTTTTGTTAATAAAAAAAGACTTTAACTTGAGCTTGATGCTTAGTAATTTTATCAATGACTTGTGTTTTATCTTACTCAAGTTTTATTAGATACATAATTATCTTATCAAATGAGCTTTCAAATATTTGGTTTTGAATAGTTCTAGATAACTAAAATGCAGGTAATTTAAGTGTTATTGGAATTATTGTATCAATCTCTTAGAACAACTAAAATGGGGACATGCTAATAGCTTTCTTCAGTGTTATGAAATATACCCATAGTGAATTTTAAAACTTACTATATCAATTCATATAATTCTCATCAACCAACTTGTGAATTATGGTGATTAGGTTCTTATTGCTTGACTTGGCTTAGTAGTTTCCATATGGGTAATAATCTAAAGAGTGGGATGATGAGATGCCATAGCCATATCAAAATCTAATTAACTCTAAAGAATAAAAAATTGAGGCATTTTATATTATGATCTTATATGGAACACCATAAATCACCAAGATATTATATTTTATGAAATTAGAAACAAATTTTGAGGTTGGCTTTTTGATTGGGATTTATTCTACCCACTTAGTAAAGTAGTCTATAGTAGTGATAACATGTGTGTGTCTCACACTTGAATGAGGATTTATAATTATTAAAAAATTCAAACCCATTTTTAAAAAAGGCTCTATTATCATCACTATATTGAGAAGAAATGTTTCAATCTTTGGTCACCTAATGAACTATTGACAAGCCTCACATTGTATTACCCATTCATATGAATATTTGAATAGTGTATACTTGTAGTAGGAATCTCTTAAAATATTTTAGGTTATTATTGGATAAAATAAGTGTCCACCAAAATATTGAACATGAAAGGATTGTAATAACTTCTATTATTCCTTGTCAACACATCTCAATAAAAAACCATCAATTATCTTTTTAAATAATGTTCCATGATCTTTCACATACTTTATATATTTTAACTTGAGTATCTTATGTTGTTTGGTATCTATATGAGATGGAATTTCTCCATATTTTATAAAAAAATAAATATGTATAAACCACTGATTAGTATAATATATAAAAAGGACAAAGGGAAGTCCTCTATTCTAAATATTGAAATCTATGAGAGCAACTATTTGAGAATTTGTTTTTTCTACTATACGTTAACACAAACCCTTCCATGAATCAAATTTATAGGTTTGATTTCATGATCATAAATTTAAACCATATTTATACAATTAAATCATTTAGACCTTGCCTATTATTGATTTAAAATAGACTTCATTATTATACTCAACACAATCATAATAGAATGTGAATGCATAATATAGTACTTGAATTCTTTGATATATTTCAAAACTGTGTATGGATGTTTCTCAGGATAATATTTTAGATCATAGTCCTTAAGACTACAACTCATGAAATTAATAGGAAATTAAACATATTCATCATTATTTTGAATCAATATGGTTGAGAGAGTATGTTTTAAGGCATAACAATAAATGATGAATTCTTTTTTGAAGTCTAGATAGACCAAAGTTGGTGCATGATTAATAATAGATTTTATTTTCTTGAATGACACTTTGCCATAATTATTTAATTTGAATTAGTGCCTTCCTTTCATCATCTTATTAATATTCTTGGTTAGCTCTACCAAATTTGGAACAAATATCCTTAGTAAATTCACCTTTTTAAAGAATGAATGTAGACTTGGTTTAATAGTTGGTAGAGATAACTTATGGATCAATTCAAATCTTTCTAGATCAATCTTGATCCATTATTTGGAGACAATGTGCCTGAGAAGTTTCCATTCAATCAACCAAAAAATAATTTTTTTAAGGTTGAGACAAATACCATGTAGTTGACACTTTTAGAATACCTTCTTAAGATGTTCATAATGATCTTCCCTCTTTTTTGAAAACATAATTATATCATCTATGTGCATCACAATTATTTTGTTCTTCAAATATTTGAGTGTGAGATCTATGGCCTTTTAGAATGTAACTCCAACATTGATCAAGCTAAACATCATATATTAATATGCAAAAGTGCCCCATAGATTCATAAAATATGTCTAGTGTTGTTTTTCCTTTTTAACATTGATCTAATTGTAACTTAAGAAACCATCCAACATTGAGATCATTTTAAAACCTATGATAACCTAGATGACTTGATAATTGTCTTTGATAATGTCTTGATTAAAATTAAAAATTCTATACATATCTTGGTTGATATTATCTTTGTACAAACTTGTACTATATTCACAAACCATGTTGAATGATGAATAGGAAAAATAATTTGAGCATTCAACATTTTCTAAATATTTTCAAAAATTATCCCTATAATCTTTGGATTATACTTTGTTTTTACTTGAATGGATTGACATTAGGTTTGAGAAGAACTATGCTTTATTTCCTTCAGATGAAAAGACTTGATATATTCATATGAATATATTATAATGTCAATGTATTTTATAGTCAAGATGATGAATTTTATCCTTTCTTCTAGTGATAAACATTTCCCAATGTTAACCAACCTAGGTTATTCTTCAGATCCTATGTTCACTTTATCATATTTTGTTGAACTGAAAGAATCCTTATGCATCTTATTTTATATGAAACTTCATTCTTTGCAAAAAATTATTCTAATGAGACTAGGCCTTTAGGAATATTGTTCCCTTTTAGTTTGATTACTCCCTCCTCATCTTATTCCTCAACTATTCCTTATTTTTGTGTTTGAGATAAAGATTCTCTATATGATAAATCACTACCTTTAAAGTATATATTTCTTAATATATCTTTTTTTCAATAAAAGAGATGATATTTTAATCATCATTGAATACAATCCACTTTTATAAATTATCTAGCACATTGGGTTGATACCCTAATTTAATTGTGTAATTATCTATTCCAACCTATGAATATGGAATCAACAACGGATTTGACACTACAAGTGAGTCTAACTTGGAGTTATTTAATCTTGGAATATCATGAATATATAACACATAAAAATTGAATATATTATCCTAGAATTCAATCCTTTAGTGTCTCAAGTGATCATTCTTTACTTGATACTAGACTTTGATCTAATTTACAACTAGTTCTGCATTACCCAGGGCTTTCAATTTTTTAATTCCCATCTATTTTGTAACTTGTAACCCAAGTAAGAGTGCTTCATATTTTTCTATATTGTTAGTACACTCAAACTAAAACTTGTAAGAAAAAGGAAATATTTCCTTTTTATGGATATCAGTATAATTCCTACACCAGATCTTGTTGAAGAACAACTACCATCAAATTATAATTACTAGATTTCATTGGGAGTGATTTCCATGATTATATATATATATATATATATATATATATATATATATGTATATATATATGTATATATATATATATACATATATACATATACATATATACATATAGACATATATATATATATATATACATACATATATATATACATATATATATATATATACATATATATATACATATATATATATATATATACATATATATATGTACATATATATGTACATATATATATGTATATATATATATATGTATATATATATATATACATACATATATATATATATACATACATATATACATATACATATATATATATATATATATATATATATATATATATATATATATATATATATTTTTGACATCAAAAAATAATTTTCTATACCATATACTTCATACAAGATATTTTCCCTAGGATTTCCCACTTTTTGCACTATGTATTTTATTTTCAATTTTGATTCAAGACATTACTTTATTCCTTTTAATGGAATCATTTCATGTGATAAAATCTAATTGAATCTCACCACCAAGTTCCATATAAAAAATTATTCCTATAATAATTCCATAAGAAGTTGAAATATCTTCTACTGAAATAATCATCTTGATTCTTTTCTAAGAAAAAGATGCTAGGGAAACTTGAGCATCTTTGATTTGACCAACAAGTGGAACTTGTTTTTCTTCCATTGAGTAAAAATGACCAAATTTTTTTATACAAGCTATTCCAAGGGCATGAAAAACATTAAAAGGCATCACATTATCTAAATATCCTATATAAATTGTGAAATTACTAACTTTACATCCCTTAAGGGTTAAGGAAATGTAACAAAGGTCAACTTTATTAGACTTGGAAGTTACTAGAGCCATGGAGTTCACTAGATTAGAGGAAGGGGTGACTAATATTTCTTTGTCATTGTTATTATTTTGATTTATATTTTTACCTTTAATAAATTATACTAGCTTATTTATTTAATTTGGACATGTTTTCAAATATTCAACTTATAACATCTGAATATTATTATTATTAACATGTTCAAATATAACAAAGGTAGGTAAGTTAAAATATTAAGAACATTCTAGAAAATGAGATAAATTAATACTATTATTGATAAAATTCTTACCCTTTGAATAACCATTATCAGTAGTTAGAGAGGACTCAACTATTTTAGCCATAAGTTATTTTCCCTTCATGTAAATAGGAGGTAATGTTCCTCATGGAAGAATGACTTTCATATATTCTTCTTGTTCATCATTTTGTTTCTTTTTCTATTTTTGAGCTCTTGTGAAGACTATAAACTATTAATTGTTCATGTATCCAAAATTATACTCATAGACATTTTCATCTAAATTATATTCCAAAAATGCATTTACGAAGTCACCACTAGGTTCTTCAATTTTACACTTTTGAAGATCTAGATTTTTTGATTCATTTTCTTCTTTAATTTATTCATATCCAAATATTTCTTCTATTTGTAAAACAATATTTACTATAGGATTTGTATTTTGATGAATAAGATATTTCAATGCAATATTTTTCTAAGGATCTTGAAATCAAGGATGATTCCCTCAAAAAGGCACACAATTTCTTCTGGGAATATCTTGATAAGGAGCAATGATGGTTTCTTGAGGTAGGAGTTTTTTAAAGTTGTTATATCATTAGTCATTTTTTGTAAAATTTGTTCAGTAGCATACTTACTTTAATTATATGACTTACCTTTTTATGGTTCCTTTCTTAGTTTCCAAGACATTATCATGTCATATTTGATGTCAATAATTAATGTTTATGTTTCATTCAAGTTAGCTACTCCAGCCCTTCTCAACTAATAACTGACTTCTGATAATTGAGAATTGATAAAGTAGTATTTCTTATTCTAATCTATTAGCTTAGTAGTTACTGATATTTTATGAAGTAGATTTTAAAATTTAGCTATGAAATCTCTCATGGATTCATGGGATTATTTATTTATTTGAGTGAATTGATCTAATAATACATGTATCTTTTGCTTATTTGAATTTATTTTCAAAATTATTTTTCATATCACTCCAATTGGTAATGGCTCTTAGAGAAAGATGATGAAATAAATCTTTTGTTCCCTTCTAGAGAGTTTTAATGAATATACTCATTATGATATATTCATGTTCAATGTCCATAATTCCACATGTTATGGAAAAAAATACAATATGTTTATTTGGATGCTACTTACAATCACCTTAAAATTTTGGAAAATTATTTTGTCAACCTTTAAAAAGTTAATGCAACTATCCCAAATCCAATATACCAATCATGTTACCCCATGATTGAACCATGGTTATAAAGATTACTTTTAGCAGGATAAAAACACCTAATATGACAAGGTCTTGACTTATGATTGTTTCTCTTTATTACTATCTACCTTTCTTAGGAGTCATGGGAAGATTGACTATTTTATTGAGTTTATTTTTTTGTTTAGGATTCAACTTGAATTCAAAATATTCTTGTAATTGTTAAAAAGGATCAATTTCAACATTTTATTTATTAGCTCCAGTGAATCACTTTTTTACTAGTTTGGGAGAAAAAGTACTATTGTTGAGGTATAGGTTTAATTCAAAGAAGTATTCGAGAAAGTCTCCTTTGTCATTCTCTTATTTTATAAATTGATTCATATCTTTTTTCTAAGGTAACTGATCTTATTCTCATTATAATATTTCAACAACTCTTTGAAACTGTGTTAGGCTACTTCTATTTTCCCATGTAAATGACATCAAATCTAATGATATGTCTTCATGTGTCTCACTTAACCAATTAAAATTTTGTTGAAATACTAGTGATTGAATTACTTGAATGGCCATTATATGGATTTATTATTGTAGATCTTATTTAAATAATTATATGATATTCTCTTCTAATTTTTCTTCATGCTTTTCACCTTGAAATAATTTTGGCAATTTTTTGAAAAATGGTGTCACGTTCTTCTTCTCTATTTATTTATTTAGAAACAATATAAAAATGAATAATAGTTGTTTTATTATCCAAATAAATTTTATGAAAACTTAAATCCAAATCTTACTTTGTATCTTCTATCTAATCTAAACCAAGTTGATGATCATGAATTTGAATAACTATAATAGTCATACAAGATGTTTACTAATTATGATCCACCAAACAAACTCTATAGATCTCTCCAAATTTAATAATTCTCTCTGATATTTATACAATATTTAAATCTTGATTCAAAATCTCTAGAATAATTTGAAACCAAGATATTGATATCTCATTAGAATCCCAAGTAAGTTGTCTAATATGTGAAATGATATCTAATTATGTAGATCATTCCAAATCTAGGTTAAGTTGATAGAGTGGTATTTTAGTCTATGACAAAGTCATATGGACCAAAATATCATAATGCATGTTACGCAAGAGTTTCATAAATGTCCTACATGGTCGGTGCCAAAAAATATCGACATGAAAATTTATCAAGAGGATAAATGATTTTTTTTCCATCAATAGTAACATGATAGAGTCCCTCTCTTATTAGAAGGTGGATCTACCTTTATTAAACACCAAAAAATATGTGGAAAATAAAATTAATCAATTTTTTTATCAAGGTAGTAATTTTAACCATAAAATATGAAAAGGTCAGGAAAGAAGGTGAATTTAATAAAAGGAAAACTTTTTCATTTAATGGGTAGTAAATACATTACATATTCATAAAAATATGCAACATACACTAAAATAAAAAACAAATGATTATCATTGATTACAAAAATATGACAATTATTTTATATTTCCTTATAAAAACAAGTAAAAATACTAGTTTCAGCCCCACAAAGATTTCACTATTGTGAAATTATGAATTTAATTCAATAAGACACTACAATGAAATTCCTATGTTTTGACTAATTAATTTCAATTTCAACACCATTTAAAAATAACATAATTAAGTATACATGGATGTAAACCCATACACTACCCATGAAGAAATATAGAATATAAAGTTTTAAAAATTTATAAAATATTGATCCTTGTTGTGTTGCAAAAACAATCTCCTCTTTTTCTAGTTTGCTTCAAAAGTCTAACTATCAAGAACCCTAAAAAATGAGGCCTAAAATTATATTTATAGGTTGAAATTGGGTGTTTATAGTGCATAACCACATTTTATATATTTTAGGGTATTGTAAAAGTTTAATAGCTAATTTACACATTTTAAAAACTTGTAAAAACACATTAGGAAATTTTCACAACCTACAAAAGTGGACTGGTCTTTTTTCATGAGTTTAAAAACTAAAATAAAAAATTTACACAAATTTCAAAAGTGTGTTAGAAAATTTGAATGACTTAAAATTTTCAAAATAAATCTATTAGATTTTCATGATATAAAATGTGAAAATTACTATTACAAAATATGCAATTGAAACGTATGTGAATGAATCCAAAAAGTTTCGAGTAGGAAGATAGTCAAAATTTAGTGATGAAATATTCCTTTTCTTATTCATTGAGGATGATTTAGATCTTCTCTTTCTTTTACATCTATTGATTCTTTCTATATTCATCAAATTTCTCCATAACTTCTTTGACTTTGTCTTCATATGGTCCATCTGAGTGTATGAAGACAATTTTTACTTCACAATGCATATCTATCGTTTGTTATGAAATTCATCAAAGCCTTTTCAAAATTGCATCAAGATAATGTAAGTTATTTTAATACTTGATCAACTAATGAATGAACTCATAGTTGAATAAAGAATAATTCAATAATAGTTTCCTTAGGATTACTTCCTCATTATCATTCACAAATGCACAACTTAATTTCCTAATTATTCCTAATATCTCAAGAGTGGCATCTCTCCCTATTGACTTTGATTCATTAAATTTATTGATACGTTATTCAACTATGTGGATTCTAAATTTTACATGTCTTAGAAACTCAGTGAGTTATACAATATTTTATACTTTTGTAACTCCTTGAATGAGATCATTTGGATCTATATGTGATAAATTTTCTAATTCTGGAAGCATCTATTTACACTTTGATATTTATTCTACATACTTTACTTCATCTATAGTTTGCTTATCATACTATTCTTAGATCTTAGAGTAGATAGTCATAGCTCTATCAATTCAAGTAACTCCTCATTGTATAATTTTCTCTAACCTTTTTTTTAATCTTACCCATGTGTCCAATTTATTCTACTACATTGAGTGTCTTGATGTTTGAGATTTGATGAATGACTAAAGAGAAATATTTAATTGGCTTTACTAGTTTTTAGACAATTAACTTCAATTGCTCAACCTTTTCTCTGAATTAATCTTTAGTTATTTTATGTTGATCCATCTTATTTAATATATTACCAATAGTATATTTGACATTATCCTTCATTCATTCCCCTGTATATTTTCCCAAGTGTAATTTTATGAATCAATAATCATAAGCATCAACATTATCTTTACATTTTTCAATATGAATAATTACTAGCTATACATATTTATCCCCTTTTTTATATATGATTATTATGGAAATTATTTTGGTCTTATTTATTATATGAGAAGGAATAATTATAAAAATTCTAAAATCAATCTCATGTGGTTGTATAATTTTCTTTATTTTCTTGAATATCTCATTCAACCAAACATGGACATCTATACTAGGAGATTGTTGCATAAGTGCAATGTTAGATTATGTTTGAGTCTTAGGAGGAAAAAGAGGATTTTTGAAGGCTTAATAATTTTACAATACAACTTCACCTTCCTCATTTTGAAATTTATTAGTTGAATTTTTGGAAGAAGATATGGGGGGAAATTTAACATGTTGTGAAAGATGAAAATGTAATGAAGTATCAAACTGAGAGGGATTAGAAGATTGAATAACAAAGATGTATCTAAAGCGAGGAACTATTGTGTGGAATTTTTCACCAAGATTTTGGATTGAACAATACTATCAAGAGGAATTTATTCTAAAATGGAAATACTAGGAGTATTAGAGAATTTTTCAACTAGCCTTGTAATTTTTTACTTGAGTAGTTTTTGTATCAAAACAACTTATGTGATGAAATTAAATTCTATTTATGATTCAATTTCTTCCATCTTTAGTTACTCCAGCTACTGAAAATTGTCTTATTCTTACGTTTTTTTATTTATGAATACTTATCAATTCAATCTCTCTCATGGTGGGATGAAATCCTGCTTTA
The DNA here is from genome assembly GCA_037957365.1 of Torreya grandis. NCBI lineage: Eukaryota > Viridiplantae > Streptophyta > Pinopsida > Cupressales > Taxaceae > Torreya > Torreya grandis. The sequence goes on from JARHVA010004653.1 coordinate 1,187,146, forward strand.
TCAACATTAATACCTTTGATTTCCAACCATTTGAGAGTCCTATTCAACACAACCTGGGTCTTATCAATGAGTGAACCATATTATTTTTTTGTGTCAATATTATTTTGGAATAGGTTTTGATTTTATTCCTTCTTTATCATAAATGGGGTCCAACACATCTTCATCATCTACTATATTCTTCTTGATTTCTACTATGTAAAATATAATGACCAGTTCCAAAGTGAATAATTAGTAATCATGGATTCTCACATCTTTCTAATCATTAAAATTCATCTAGAAGTCTTGGAAGTGATGTGCATGTTGATATGTAGAACCAATAATATTTTGAATTAGGCCTCTGTAATAAAAAGGCATCTTATTTCGAATGACCAAATGGTGACTCGAATCATTTATTCATCAATTAGTTTAGATTTAACTGAGGAAAAAATGCATTGACCAATAAAAAGGGGAAACTTTATTTTAGACTTGTGCTTGCTAGATAAAATCTTATGTGTCTTAGTAAAATGCCTTACTAGTTATATTAAGGGCCATTTATCATCTGCATATCTTTTGAGCATGTATGGATAAATCTCACACCCATAGATTATGAGATAAGTTAAATTTGGGAATCATATAAACCAGGCTTCCTATCTAGAAATCTCTATAGAAGCTTATACTAATATCCTCAAGTTGTATGGTTTTGATTCATTGTATGGTTATAATTCAAACATTTTAATCACATATTTCAAAAATACATCATTTACCCTATGAAAATGATGTGCACTTTCCTTCAATGCGAGTTGAGGATAAAATTCATATATCATTGTAGTTTGTATGCCACCTATTGTATTCAATCCACTATATAATATTCTCCTAGAAAAATTATAGATGAGATAAGAGTTCATGTATATTTTAGAAGTGGTATTGACCTCTATTATTTTTTGTGAATAGAATCAATGATCATTTATCACCTATTGATGTATTATTTATTCTGATGAATGATCCATATATATCTATACATCCATGTTTCAAAATTTATTTCATATGGGTTCCCCAATACTCTATACAAAAGTGTAATCATATCATTGACTTTATTAAAGAATTCAAACTTTGAAAGTTTCTTAGGAAGTCTTGTTTTTGTATGTTTAGCTTTCATTAACCATTGCTTGTTGACCCACTTGGATCAAGAACTAGTATTGGAATCCCAAAATTATTGAACAAATTTTGAGGTCAAATTAATAAAAATTTTCCTATCAGGTAATTAAAGCAAGTAATCAATATGTTATAGTCATAATAACAAGATATATTCTCCTTTTGGATTATTGAACTCTTTCTGCTTTGCATCATAATGTTTAGCCATTGTTAAGACTAATTATAGGAACTGTACTAAAATCATGGATGCTTTGACCATAATCTATCTTATGGATCTCACTAATTCCATTCTAAAAATATCCCATGTTGATGTGACTTATATTAGTATCTAATATTTCCTTATCATTTGAATCTATGTATGAGGGTGGAATAACTCCATGATATTATTATTTCATGTCTATGTCTTCTTATGATTGGAGACCCTACCAACTTATTCATAGTGATTTTATTTGGGGTATATTTCATTGGAGTCCATAATGTTGACATTTGATGAATACCAACTACCTATGTGAGGAAAATGGATGCTTGAGCTGAATCTATGAAGGCAAAAATTTGACTATGTTCAATCAAGTGGTAGATTCTAAAGTATGTGTAAACAAAGGAAAGAATATAAATTGTGTTCAAACATGACTCAAAATCTGATGGTATGTTAAAAAAGGGTCAGATTTTGATACATACATAGACAAGAATTAGGTTCTAATGATGTGTCAAGCAGGTTATCAAGTTCCAACTATATTCTAAATAGAACACAAAGTATTGTAATGTATTGAACAAAGATTTAGGTTTTGATGGTGTGATAGAAACTGTACTAGGTTATGATAGGTCTCTAGATAGGATTAGAATCTGATAGTGTTTCAAGCAATATCATGTCTAATAGGGTTTTAAATAGACTAAAATTTGATTAATATTAGAAAGTGGGCATAAATAATTTATTGAATCCCTAGTGCAAAGTGTAGGTTTAGAGAGTTTTATTACAATTTATGTTAATATTGGAAGAATATTTGAAACACACATGAACAAATAAGATGGACCTAAAAACTCACCTTCAAATGCAACTAGCAATAAAAAGACTTGGCCCTCATTTTGTAAGAAAGCATTGTCTTCTAAATAGTCACATATAGAAAAAAGACAAGTATTTACAAGGAGGAATAAGAATTATGAAGAGCAAGGAGAAAAATTAAAATGGAAGGAAGCAAAGGATGTAAGCTAAATTATAAAAAAATCACATATTTAGGCTTAAAAGATTTATTAATGGTGGAATTTGGATGTATGTTCATCAAGACATCAAGATTTGTAGTCGGTATGAATATGCATCAAACTCTATAAGATATGCTTACTGAGGTTTCATGATATGACAAGTGTTTGAGCACACATAAGGGTATGAGGGGTTGGTTTTCAAGGAGGGAATATTTTTCCATATTCCTAATCACATGTCAATTTTTGATGGGTTTCCAAACATACCTCAAGTTTTGATGACATATTTATAAATAAGTAGAAATCCAAGGTATGTTTGGCAGGTGTACCGTATCCAACAAGGCTAAATACTTAGCAATTCTAGAAATTTATTCCTAATTTTTACCAAATTGAATCTTTATAAATCAAATTTTATGGAATATAACTTTTGACTTGGATCAAAATCACTTTGATCAAAATTTCGCTCATTTTTAATATTTTGACTGTTTGTGATCAAAAGACCTAGCATTTTAGATTTTTGACCTTTATTCAAAAAATTGGTATAACATGGATCATATCTTATATCATTATCAAAATGTTATATACCTTATTATATTATATCTATATAAGTTCTAGACCTATACCTATTTTCCATCTACCTGAATGCTTGCATTCCAATTAGATGCCTATGCCAATGCAAGTGTCCTATTCTGATGCAAGTGTCTAGTTCCCTAAAGTCATATAATTTATAAATTAAATGTATTCATATGATCAGCCTAAGTTTTTTAATGTAATATATTCTTAGGAGGGTTTGGTATAAATTAGGATCAATCCTCATTCATTCCTCACCTAGTAATTTCTTACCTTTCACAAGGCAATTTAAAGAAAAACTCAATCAAGCATTCAACCATTATGAAGATGAAGAAAGTAGGGTTTTATCATTTGATAAGGAGTGTTGATGAAACTATTCTAGGTTGATGAAAGTTTCTTTATCTACAAAGGTATAATTTCTAGAATCAAGTGACTAATCCAAAAATATAGATCTAGTCTATTCCCTTCCTATTTTAAATTTGGATCTGTATTAGCATTAGAAATATCTAAGTATTTTTTTCATTATTGTTAAAATATATAGTAGAGTTGTACTTCTTCTGTTTAGCATATATTAGCATAATAAATTTAGTATATGTCTATCAAAGTTTTGTAATTAATTAACCTACTATGTATATATTTTATCAACCTTTTGCTCTAGGATATCTCTACCTTTTTAACCCTAGATTACCAAATCTATATTTTAGGGTTAAACATTTTGTGAACTCGACTTCTATTTATTGAACCAAACCCTAGTTTACATGTAGGGTTTTTTCCTTATTCAAGAATTTATTTTAGATTTCTATATATTATTTTTTAGATATGATTTATTGCATGGGCATAGTTTAAGGAATGTTTACTTATATATTTGTTATATGCCTTATGCTTTCTTACTTTTACATTGGGTTAAAATTATAAGTCCATATGGAATCCCTTATTAAAATTGATTCCAATCCCCATCCTTTGGATAGTGTGTTTAATGTTCTTAATGATCAATGTATTGGATATAAATATCTTATGGCATATATAAAATAGGCTCAAATGCCTTATTTTACTTATAACTATGATAATGAAAGAGCTAATGATGAAAACACAAGTATAAATGAACATGTTAATGTTCATAGCATTCTTTCATATGGTTATAAGTGTGAAATTTTTCCTTTTGGGTATGAGGAGCCCCATTCTCCTATTTCAAATAATGAAATACCTAAAAAATTAAAAAAAATTATCAATTTTTTTATTGAATCACATAAATATGATGCAATGTAGATGTAATAAATTAACACTTATGATGTTAAAAGTAGCAATATTTCATGCCAAAATTCTTAAGATGAACCAAAAATTTAATGCTTCTCTTCCCTTCAAATGATGTAGCTAATGAATAAAGTGAGTTTGTGCCCTCTTCCCAAAGTAATGGTAATGTTGAAAATCTCATTCCTTTAGACCACTCAAGTGAAAATTGTGAAAATTCTTCTATATATCTCAATGATATAAATACATGTACTACTGCTGTCCCTATCCTTATAGGTTGGAAATATTAAATGATAATGATGTTGATAATAGTGTAGGTGTATGTTATTATAATTTTTTTCCAATTTAAAAGAGGAAATAAAAACATCCTTGCTAAAGGTTCCCTAATGAAATAATTTCCTAAGAAAAATAACAATGATGAAACTAATAGTTACACAAACATTTCTTTCTATCATGCCCATTTTTTCTATAAAAATAGGGATGATGAAACCAAAAACACAAATAACCAATTAGATACACAATAAAATAAAATAATTCATGTTAATCATAACATACATGTAATCCATGCCACTACCACCATTATGTAATTGAGTGCATGCCACTGGTTAGGATGTAAAAAGTATTATTCATTCAACCAAGCACTATCAAACCCATTCACTAGCTTGTATTGAAGATTAATATGGTATACATTAATACAACCATTAATTTAAACCTAGTTCATATCTAACACATCCTTCTCCACATGACATTTTAAGTGAGATCCAAGGACATACTAGCTACTCTTTAGTTCTTGTGGACCTTTCTTGCCAACTATCATGACCTCTCACCTGCCTATTGATCTGACTCACCAATAAGCTTGCATGATCAACCTCAAGACTAAAAAGTGTATTCTTTTCCAATTGGTATCATTTCACTAGACCACTTTCCTAGAGGCCTTGTTATCTATATTAACATCTCTTGGTTCAAAAGTTATTAAGATGATGCCACATGGTAACATCCCATTATCCCACTAACTCAGAGGCACCACTCCTTATATTCTCCCCTTCAAGATTATGGGTCACCAAGATGATGGAATGTGGTAACATCCACTCACTTTCTAGACCAAAGGATTCAAATTCTATATGATCTTTTTTGGGATCATAGATCACCAAGATGATGCCACATGATAACATCCTACTCACCTGCTAGCCTGGAAGATTTGCACTATGTATAGTCTTCTCTAAAATAGTGAGTCACTAGGTTGATTCCATGTGAAAACATCCCACTTGATCACTATCCCAACATCAAAATTAAATTATACCATGTTGATGTCACTCTAGGGTCAATAAGATGGCATCATGTGATTTCCTTTAAATCACTTGTTAAAAGTTATGAAAGTGACTAAGGCAAAATTGAAATAAAAGGCCAAAGAGATAAATCAGCTAAGGAATAAGGTCACATAAATACCCAACTAAAAGGTTTCTAAGGCAAAACACTACACAAGGAACTCAATGAATGGTTAAGGTCAAGATCAATGGTAAAATAAGGAATAGTCAAACTCATAAATTGACTAAGGCATAGCCAAAGGAAAACTCAGAGATGACTTAATGAATGATGACTTGGTTAAGGAAAATATTGATAAAAAAGGCCAAATAAATTATTCATCTAAGGTAAAAGGTCATGCAAATAATCTCAATGAATGGCTACAAAAATTACTGCTGACTACAAGATTCTATTAGAGATCCAAACCTAAAAATAGATTAAGGCATTGAGATAATGCCATAACTAGTAATTTTATAAAAAAACTAAGATACGAGCTAAAGTGCATAAATAAAATGATTAGATGAAGGATTTTAAGTTAAATCAAAGACAAATCTCTCCTATTAATAGTCTATCATTATTAACACATCTAAAACTAGGTCTTCCTTCCTTAGAATGTCTCTACTATGCTAAAAAACCTTGAATTTGATTAGATCAACATGAATTGACACTAAACCAATATTCTCATTGGTTTATTCAACTATAAAATAATCTCAAGGAAATTTACTCTACCCTTCACTTAAGGAATTTGTCACTACTATGATTTGATGGGTTTATTCTTTAGAAAATTATACTTTATGCATTAATACATAGATCCATTTACTTCATTAAGAATGAGAGGTCAAACAATGCATTTACTAAGGTGTATAAAAACTACTCAAACCTAAGGTTGAAACCTTGTTATATTTATTATATAAGAACCAAGCTTTATTAGAACTCTTATTCATTTATTAGATGGTCTTGTTATAGGCAATGTTTATAGTAGGTAGTTTACTTAACTACTAAGACCAAAGGGACTTTTTAGAAGGAATCATTTTTACCCCAAATAATATCACCAATTAGATATAAAAAACATATCTATATTTTTATTCCCAATAACAAAATCATAGCTATTTATCTAAGTTCTCATATTTGGACAAGCTCAATCCTTTAACTCACCACACCTTTTAATTATAAAAGAAGACACAATGCTTATAAATAAGCCACTCAAGCCAAAGATTTAAGAAAGGAAATCAATTAGTTAATTTAATTAAAAGAGATCGAATGTCTAGAGAATATTTTATACATATAGGATCCTTCCTAAGTTCCTGTAAACAAAGTATTCATAAAAGATACAACCTATTTTAACATTGAGATTGTAGTAAATAAAAAACATATATTTTAATCCTTAGAATATTATCCAAACTCTTTATTTTGTAAGTTTATTAAAATTAGGCTTACTCTGAAGGCATTAATAATAGATCATATTTTATCTAATTATTTACATATCAAGAGCCACATCTCTATTCCTGATTAAATAATCAAAGACCAGTCAGTCTTCAATGGTGGTTGTCATCTACTCCCAAGCATCTACTAACTATACTAAGGAAGGATCACTGCCCAACATTTTGTCATAATTAATTTGATACTCTATACACCCTTAAGTTTGAGACTCCTAACTCCTATCATGTTTATATCATTTGGTAATGGAAAGGGTGGATATCTACACCATGGTATCTTAACACAAGGGAAAGACCATGCACCACCTAAAGTCTTATTCTCAGTTCTTACCCAAAGAGACTCCCAATAAAAAATACAAATCAAATAAGAATTCAAATGATCATTTAAGTGAATTTAAGAATTTATAAATATAAAACTAGTGATCAAGATTTCATAACATAATAAGGCCCTCTAAAATATTGGAGCAACAAGAGGATGTCTCACTCTATTACCTCCCAATGATAATGGGAGAGTTGAATAACCTACCACTATGAATAACATATAAAGACTTAAATTTCTACCAGTATGATTTCCAAGTAAGGTTCAAACAACCTTCCACGATGCCTAGTATAGGAGGACTTTGACACGTTACTATCAGGACCTTCATTGGAGGATAAAATAACCTTCCACCGTGCCCATTACAAGAGAAATTTGATGTGATACCAACATGAAGATGATGATCACCTAGTATCAAAACAAAATATACGTGTTCACACAATATATAAAAAATATTTCCATTCAAATAAAGAGGAACCACCTCTCCAAGGCCTTTAAATATGCAAGCTCTACATGGTGGCCAATGCACAACCATGGACAAGATGATAAAATAGGTATAATAAACCAAGTGGTCTTATTCCATTGAAATAAAAATATCAAATAATAACATAATCATTTGATTCTAAGGAAACAACTACAAACATAGGATAAAATAAAGCACACCTATTGACTTCAAGATCTCTTGGGCACTATCCTCTAGTTGTCTAGACTCGGATCTCCTTACCATTTGTTATTATTTTTTATTATCTTATGCTTATTATATCTGATTTAAATTTGGACCAAAAATCCTAAACTAAGGAGGTTTGACTCCTACATATAGTCATTATAGAATTACCCAACCATAAGTCATTACATACCCATGCCTAAATAAAGGATGTTATTTTCCATTTTCAATTAAGGTTCATGGAAACTATTACAAGATTTTTTGGTTGTTTCATATATCCACTTACCTCTTTTCCCACTTGATTCAAGTATAAGACAATCAATTGGAGATCTAACAATCAACCACTAAATAGTTTAGATGTTAGCTAAAAGATCTAAAGGATAGGTGATAACATGTTTCACCAACTAGGTTTAAAGGTCAGTCACCTAATCAAACACTATGCCATCAAAAGTGGTGAAATAGGCAATTGATTACTTAACATAAGTATAATAAGATTTAAATATCTTTTAGTGATATAATGATTCTTAGCATAGTATTTTTCCTTCATTGGCCTTTTTCCTAGTCTTACACACTCAATGTAGACATCAAATTCCTCTTCCCTGATAGTTGAAGCTAATAAATTTATTAAAACAAGGTAATTTCAATAAATTAACCACATCCAATCATTCATGAAATATCAACATATACTTAGATAATTTCATATGAGTCAATACATAAATAGTTTTTATTTGATAAACTTTGAAGTTATGATTCAACATAATTTAATTCAATATATCTCAAAGACATAATCATAGTTCATAAGGAAACACACACACACGCGCGCGCGCACACACACACACACACACACACACACACACACACACACACACACACACACACACACACACACACACACACACACACACACACACACACACACACACACACACACACACACACACACACACACACACACACACACACACAAAGGAAACATATGAATCACACTTTCATAAGTGAGTAATCTAAAACATGATTGATAATAGGTCTTTCTTGTGGTTCCCAACACATTAAAATCCTTCATAAATCCTTACACACCTCATCTAGATGTGACTTAACAACATAATTTAATAATTAGAACATATAAGTCATAATTTCATAGTCATATTTGTCAATACTATTCAAAATGGGGCTTTACATCCCCTTCCCCTTATGCAGACTTCTACCTAAAATTCACTAAAAGAGGTGAAGATACCAAACCCTCAAAGGTGTAAAATCTTCCCAAGTTACTATTGATTCATTATATTTATCCCACTAGGTGTTGCCCTGATCTAGGTCTCTACCTCAAAGAGCTAGCATTCTACATGCTAAAATATTAACAATCTCAAAAGTCATACCCCATAAATCTTGACCTATGGTATCAATGACCATCCTTTGATTCTCATTTCTGTGGTCTCCATTGCTACATTAATTTTATGACCTCATCCCACATCCCCACCATCTAATTCGATGCTAGAGCCTTCTGCCTGTTGGTAACTAATGGTTCTAAAGGACATTCATGTGCATAATGATTAGGTGATCCATAAATAAAGAACACACCCCTTTTTTAGTCTCATCCAAAGGAGGTTATAGTTAGTCTTGGTTCTAAGGATGTTGTTGACCCTAAAGGTATCACCTATTCTATTTGTTGAGTCTGTAGAATCTAGGTTTGCTAATGTTTTTGAGGCTCAAGCTCACTTCATCTTTTGTGGTCATTTTTAAATAGTTATTTTTTTAATTATGGCTAGAATGGTTACTTTCATGTTAATATAGAGGGGGTCTAGAGTTGGATTATGTTTCTCCTAAACCTCTCCTAGGTGTAGGTTGTGCATCTTGTGACCTTGAGTCATGCTAAGATTGTAATTTCTCATGAAATTTATCTCAAGCATCCTAAGTCTTTCCACGAGACTCCTTAGCCAAATAGGACTTTCCAAATGTTATTCTTAGGGTTAAGGAAGCTAAAATACACACTACGCCAACGATATCTAAATTTAGGCCTCTAATGAACCTAATCATTTGGATAGTTTCATACATGTAAATGTGCACATATTTGATCAAATCCATAAAATGACACTCGTACTAAGCCATGGTGCCACTCCCTTATTGAATTTCATGAAACTTTTCTACTTTATTATGCATATATCAAGGGGATAGGTAATGTCCTTTGAAATTATCCTAAAATAATTTCCAAGTGATGGAAGATGGTGTCAATTAGATATTTTACTACTCTCATTCCCACCACATATTCGTTACATCCCTAAAAAGATGGGTGCCCAAATAGACCTTCCCATTGGATTCAAATTATACAAAGTGAAACATCCTCTCATGATAACTAACCATACTTATATTATAAATCCTTCATGAGTACCATAAAATGTAGGATTATGTAGTCTGATGATGTCCTTTACCAAGTCTCAAAGTGAAAGCCTAGGAGGGAAATTGTTAATCATGATCATTGATGTTAAGCTATCATTGATGTCAAAGAGATCATTAGATATTAATGCATTAAAGACTAAAACGTTGTGCTTGATGGCTTAGAGAATATATAACACATATACATGTATATAAAGATAAAGAAGAAGTTGTGAGGCATCCATAGATGTCTTGGTGAAGCTCTGGTATGTCACATGATCATTTAAAAAGAGAAACATGCATCTTCTAGCTTAAAAGAAGCCAGACCATCACTACACATCATGCAGATATGTATGAACCAACATATTTTTGCATTTATTTTAGGTATTCATAAAGTCAACCAAGGTTAAAGGATTTCATGGATATTTTATCTATAGTGCCAAGAAGGTACCCTAAAGATTTAGGTTCTTGAAGTGTTTTATAGATCAAGTTTTAAAACTACAAAGTTGCTCTTCCAAACTATGATGGGCCAAAGACCATCAAGTTTAACTTCATTAAAGTCTAAGGCCACTAATCAATAGATCTAATGGTGAGCATTCATCATCTAGATATTGATCTAATGCATATTTAGTTAAAATCTCAAATAATCTAAGATTTCACACACTAGTGATGAGTGTCACTATCTCATTGAGTTGATAGAATATTAATGATTTGTGGGGGTTCTTAAAGATCGAGATTTATGGTGTGGGTTGAGTCAAAGAGTCAAACATGTAGAAAGAATGTAGAGATACCAAGTGGCACAATCATGGGAGCTTTGATCTAAGATTAATAGTGAGCATTGTAAGATAAATATCAAGCTACTCAAAGGATATCAATGGTGCATATTTTTCCATAGTTGTTAAAAACATGAGATGAGGTTAAGGTGCTCAATGTTTCATGTTTGAATAGTGACCATTGAAATTGTAATATTCAAATTAATGAAGGAAATATAGTGCTTAGTTTTTGATCTATAAATTTTGATCCAAGATGAATTTATTGATGTAGTGATAAGTAAAGTTGTAGAGGACTTCAAGGCACACATATAAAATCTAGTTAGAAGGTCTTAATGTTTTTATAGTCAAATTTATGGAGCTTCAAAGTTGACTATTTATTTATTCATGGTGCTACTATATATAGAATAATGTTTGAGCAATTTGTGCTTTAGTAAAAGAAGTTTCGGTAGGAGAAATCACATGAAGATGTCATAAGGGTCATATAAAGTGAACTTAGGTATTTGAAATTGATATTGTGTTCTTAATCTTCTCAATGAAGTGATAAATGGGTGAATAGGTCTCCATGAGACCTATAAGGGATACTAAGGCCTAATTGAAAAGCGTATTTTCTTAAGTGTGACCCATAGATGCTATGGCTAACCTATGAAAATGTATTTGAGATGTGTCTTAACATGATAGATATCTCAAGGGTTAAGGCAAGTCTTATGGCTGACCAAGAATTTGATATACATAAATACTCTATAAATAGTGGAAACCAAGGAAATGGTTTCTAGACTTGAATGTGTGAATTAAGAGAGTAGAATATAGAGATGAAGGAAATATATCAGAGGGAGTGTGCTTATTGGATGGAGTTAAGTATAAAGTATATTGATGATGAGAGAATAAGCTTAGAGTGATCTAAAAGGGTGTTTAGATGCATTACTTATATGTGTAATTTTGAGTGTGTGTGTGATGATTTTAAAGAGAGGTGTTAAAATTTGTTTTTCTAATCATATTGATCTACAATCAAAGTTCTAGATATTTTGATTTTATAGGTGTTATATGGTTGTTAAACATCTAGAACAAGTGGATGCTTTTTCATACTTAGGGGTGGGTGATCTTTGTGAAGTGGGTGCTTCACTAAAAGGTTTATTATTTTTAATAATCTTATAGGACAAGTTATCCATGTGTTTGCATTTTTGAGAGTGGGTTTTATTCCCTAAGAGGGTTTCCCACATAGATCTTGTGTTATGTGTGTGATCTTGCTTCATATTTATTACTCATTGTTATGAAAAAATTGTATGCTTTATGAATGTATGTGATCATTGATTAATAGTTTAAAAGGATCATAATTAAAGTTTGAAATATCTTGCATCATTGATTCACCCCCCCTCTTAGTGATTGCACCTCCAAAAAGTGGTATTAGAGCAAGACATCATTACAAGTTTAACCACTTGAAGGTGATCTAAGGTATAATATGGTAAGTCAATAGTTGTAAGGTTTCTCTAAAAATAAATCACCATTGTTCAATGGGTCAAATTATTCTTTTTAGAGTACAAATATGAGGACATACATCATGTCTCTTGGGTTTGATATTTTTTAATCTATCATGGATGGTTATACTAACAAGAAGTTGAGTGAGAATAATTCAAAAGATATGAATGCTATTATTTTTGGTCTATCTGAGGTTGAGTTCACTAAAGTGATCCATTATAAGTCTTCTAAGGAAAATTAGGTAAAATTATTGACTATATATGAAGGAGACTTTAAGGTAAAACTAGCTAATTTGTAGACCTACTGAAGGCAATTTGAAGGTCTTAAAATGAAGGTAGAAGATACAGTGTCATCCTATCTTTTAAGGGTTGATGAGGTAGTAAACATGATTAGAGGTCTTGGAGAGATAATTGATAAATCTAATATATTACAAAAGGTATTAAGGACTCTTACACTCAAGTTTGATTTAAATGTTTATGCTATAGAAGAAATTCATGATCTCACTTAGATGAAGATGGATGAACTACATGGAAACCTTATTGCCTATGAGATGAGAGTTGATGAGGGTAGACCTCTTAAGAAGAAATCAACCTTCAAGGTGATCAAGGACATAAAAGCTAAGAATAATAAGTTAAGTATTAAATATTTTGATCTTAATGAAGATCAACTTGAAGATATGATTGTAATAAAATTGAATGTAGGATTAGGTACGTATGAAGTAAAACTTCATTTCAAATGTTTTTCATGTGGTAATGTTGGTCATTTTGTAGCTAGATGTCCAAATGGAGATAAGGTTGAATATAAATAAGGTCATAAGGAATCTCATGAGGATAAACATAATAAATATGAAGGTTTTAAAAAGTATATAAAGTTATTTAGTAATAAAACTAGAAAGAAGGAATCATACAAAGGGAGTAAGATCCTTTACCATGAAGAAGATAGTAACTCATCTACAAAAGAAGAAGTAAACACATCTAACAGTGATGATTAATTTCATAATGAAGACATGAAGACATTGTTCATGTCTCTTGATGCTGATGAAGGTGAATGTTCTTTAAGTATATATTTATTTGGTGGAGATAGATCAGAGGAAGCATATGAGAAAGTCACTCTTGAAGATAAATATCTAGATATTATGGAAGAAATAAAGATACTAAAATGAAATAATAGGAAATAATATTCCTTGATTAAATCTTATGAGGATCAAATTGGAATTTTTGAAGGAAGGCTAAGTAGTGAAGTTAAGGAGCATGATGAGATCACACAACTTTAAACTCAGGTTTAGACTCCTAGTGAAGAAGAAAAGAGTAAGGATGAAGATTGTATCTTTTATCAATCAAAGATAGAGTCTTTACATATGAAACTAAATCAAGCTATGATCAAAGATACAACTTATGATTTATATAATAATAATTAATTTATGAATGTTCTTGAAGTTCTGAAGGTTAAGAATAAAAATAATAAGAGGATGATGCCACAAATCAAGGACTATGAAGAGCAATTTAGTTTTTTTGAAGCAAGATTGAATGATGATACTAGGGAACATGAAGATATTGTCAAGCATCTCAACAATGAATTAGAAACTATGTCTAAAAAACCTAAAAACCAAATAATATGAGAGATTAAGGTATGTGATTGAAATTAAGTCATTAAAATATGAGTTAGACAAGACATATTGTAAGGTGAAGTTTGAAAAGAGATCAAATGATCTTAACAATATTCTGAGTAGTCAAAAGCATTCAAGTGATAGAATTGATCTTGGATACAAAGAATAACACAAGCATGTAACTCAAGATAAGGTAAAGGCTAATATGAGCAAGGACAGTTAGACCTTCAAGATCAATCATCAGTCAAGGAATGAAGGTGTTGATAGAATGAAGACAAATTAGATCAGACAACTAAATGTTATGAGGTATGAAAATTTCAATGGTCATTGTTACTCCTGCAATCATATTATTCATAGGTCAAAATATTTTAAAAATATCCCCAAAGAATGAAATTTCATGGAATTATAAGCAAGACAATGGCAAGCATGAATAACATCATCACTCAAAATAGTCAATAGGTTCATAAGTAAAGAATGACATCATTTGATACAAGTGTCAATGGTTTGTTCATATTATAAAGTTTTGTAATATATTCACCATAAGACCAAATGATTGGGTCCATGAATTAATTCATGAAACTTCAAAGAATCATCATTTATCTCAATCAAAAGGTATTACAATCTAGAAAATCTCATTTGTTTTAAATATCATGAGAGAGGTCACATAGCAAGGTTCTACAAGAATGATTAGTATTCTACTTCAAAAATTATCAATCCTAACATAAAGAGGAGGAGTCATAGTGAATGGAGGCCTAAGAAGGTAAATTAAAAATAGGCTCAAAATGGATTATTTTCCATGATAGAAGAGGGAACAAGTTCAAGTATCAAGGAATAATCCTTATCAACCCAAATAGACAAAGAAATCAAGCAGGATCTTGAGATAAGAGAAGAGAATAAGTTTGAGAACTCATTCAAATATAATTTGAAGAAGTAATAAAACTAGAGCATGGAGATATGGGAGTCTCCTAAGTTTTGGGATCTTTTGTCCCTCAATGATAAGTTGTGTCTCTACCTATGCTTCTTAGGAGACATATTTTTGTATGGAATAAAGTATGTGTGATCTAGGTAATGACCAAAGTGTCAATAAATACAAAGATTGAAGGAAAAAGGTAAGCAAGATATTATGAAAGATAAATTTTTAGATGAAGGACTTTGTGAAGGTTAAATTAGTTTGGATGCTGGTTTAAGAGGTTGACTAGTCAAGACAAGGATAATTAATTACATGATAATAATATCATTTATAGATGTGTTTGGCTAAGGGGGAACTAACTTAGTTAGCATGAGTGGTTTGAAGATATGTGCATGATGTAAGGGAGATCATATGTGAACATGATTTAGTCATGATAGAAGTATGAAGATATCTACTACAATTGTGAATTCAATAATATTGACAGGGTAAGTTGATCAAACCAAGTCATTTATTTTGAATAGGTATTGAATCTTCATTCATGAGAAAAGAGAGCTTATGAGTTTTGTAGGTAGATAGGTCCAAGGATTAGAAAATACCAAGTTTATATTAGTGTATATCAAATAACATATGAGATGAGATGATCTTGATGTTAGGGAGATTTCTAAGCTCTGTGTGTAATCTATCAGGTCTAAATATCAGAGAAGTCCAAGTTCAGATTGGTGTATATCAAAGGGGGAGAAATTGATTCATATGATTGAAATTATGTAAGTATCTTAAGAATATTACATAGTATTTGAATGCATACATGATGTTAAGGAATGATTGTTGGAATGTTGAGGAAGAGACCCTTTGTCATTAATGTCAAAGGGGGAGAAAGATCAAAATGAAGGAGCTCAATTCAAATAAGTAAGAAGTCATTATAATGGTGTTTTTCCATCAATGACAAAGGGGAGATTTTTGAGTATGATCATTTATGTTAAGTTATCATTGATGTTAAAGAGAGAATAAAATACTAATACATTAATGACAAATAAGTTATGTTTGATAGCTTGGAGAATATATAACACATATGTAGCTCTATAAGGATAAAGTAGTTGTGAGGCATCCATAGATGTCTTGGTGAAGGTCTTGTATGTCACTTGATCATTTGGAAAGAGAAACATGCATCTTATAGCTTAAGATAATCCATAGCATCATTACACATCATGCAAATATGTATGAACCAACAATTTTATGTATTTATTTCAAGTACTTATAAATTCAATTGAGGTCAAAGGATTTCATTGATATGTTGTATCTAATTCCAAGAAGGTACCCTAAATATTTGGGCTCTTGAAGTGTTTTCTAGATCAATTTATAAACCTTCCAATTTTCTCTTGCAAACTGTGATGGTCCAAAGATCATCAATTTTAACTTTGTTAAAGTCTAAGGTCACTAGTCAGTAGATCTAATGGTGAGCATTAATTGTCTAGATATTGATCTAACAATGTGTATTCTATAAAAATGTCAAAAAATCTAAGATTTCACATATTGGTGACATGTGTCACTATCTTATTGAGTTGACAAAAGATCAATGGTTTTTAGGGGTTCATACAGATAGAGATTGATGATTCAGGTCGAGTCAAAGAGTCAAACATGTAGAAGGCATGTAGAGCTACCAAGTGGCATAATCATAGGAACTCTAATATAAGATAAATAGTGAGCATTTCAAGATAAAAATCAAGATACTCAAAGGATATTGATGGTGAGTATTTGTCCATAGTTTCTAGGAAGCACAAGATTAGTTTAAGGTGATTGACGTTTAGTGTCTGAGTAGTAAATGTTGGAATATGAATATTCAAATTAATGAGGTAAAACTAATGATTAGTTTTTGAGCTATAACTTTTTATCCAAGAAAAATTTATGAATCTATAAAAAATTAAAGATGTAAAGGACTTCAATGTTCATCCTTAGAATCTAGTTAGAAGGTCTGATTGTTTCTACAATAAAAGTTATGGAGCTTAATAGTTGACTATTTATTTGTTCATAATGCTATTGTATATAGAATAATGTTTCAGTAATTTTTACTTTATCAAAATAATGTTTTGGAAGGAAAAATCATATAAAGATGTAGTCATATGGAGTGGACCTAAGTATTTGAAATTGATCTTTTGGTCTTAATTTGCTTGATGAAGTGCTAAATGGGTGAATAGGTCATCATGATACCTATAAGGGCTATTAAGGCCTAATTGAAAGGTGTAGTTTCTTAAGTGTGACCCATAGATGCTATGGATGACCTATGATAATTTATTTAAGATATGTCTTATCATGATAGATGTCTTAAGGTTTAAGGAAATTCTTATGGCTGACCAAAAATTTGATATGCATGAAGACTCTATAAATAGTGGAGACCAAGGAAATGGTTTCTAGATTTGAATGTGTAAACTAAGAGAGCAAAAAATAGAGATGAAGGAAATAAATCATAGGGAGTGTGATTAGTGAATGGAATGAAGTCCAAATAAAATTGAGGATGAGCGATGAAGCCTAGAGTGATCTAAAAGGGTGTTTAGATACATTGCCTATATGAGTAAGTTTGAGTGCGTGTGATGATTTGAAAGAGAGGTGTTAAAATTTATTTCTCCAATTAGATTAATCTTTAATTATATTTTTAGAGTTCTTGATTTCATAGGTGTTGTGTGGGTGTTTAACATCTAAAACAAGTGGTTTCTTGATCATACTTAGGGGTGGGTGATCCTTGTGAAGTGGGTGTTTCACTATAAGGTCACCTTTTTGTAATCATATTATAGGATAATTTATCCATGTCTTTACAAGCTTGAGAGTGGGTTGTATTCCCCAAAAGTGTTTCCCACATAGATCTTGTGTTATGTGTGTGATATTACATTATATTTATTATTCATTTTTATGAATATATTGTATTCTTTATGAATGCATGTGATCATAAATTAAGATTCTAAAAGGATTAAAATTAAAGTTTTAAATATCTTAAATAACTAATTCATCCCCCATCTTAGTGATTTTACCTCCAATAATTTAAGTCTTGCCTCTCATTTCTCAGCATGTTAATGTGATTCACCTATATCACCCTCATAATGGTGAGGAGGAGGATTCCTAGATCTATCTATTTCAATTGATATTTAATCATCCTAGGAATGTGGTGGAGAGTGAATCTCTACCTCATGTTGTACTATAAGTAATCTCTCCTACAAAATATCCCTCATTTATTACATAGATAAGAGGAGTTGGGGTCTAATTTCATTTAGTCCCAATTGATTGGGAGGTTCATGATCATTAATTAAATTTTCACCCTAACATACTCTATGTCCTCCTCTAATTATACATAGCGATAGGTAAGACATCATAATAAATTCAAAAAACAAGAAGGTTAAAAGTAAATTGAAAGCCCATATCTCCTAGTGTTGTAACCTAGGTTCTGATACCAAAATGTCATGCCCATTTTCTCTCTACAAAAAGGCATGACACAACTAAAAACACAAAAAAATAATCATATACACATAATCAAATAGAATAATTCATGTCGATTCATAACACATGGTCAATTCTTTCCACTGCCACCATTTCATAATTGGGTGCATTCCATCGATTAAGAGGTAAAAACCAATACTCATTTAGCTAGGTGATACCAAACCCATTTGCTAGCTTTCACCAAAGATTAATATGGTATGATATTGAGATAACTTTTCATTTAAATTTAGGTCATAGATAATGTATTTGGATCCATGTGGTAGCTTCATTGGTCTCCAAGGCTATACTAGCTACTCTTTATCTCTTAGGAACATTTCTTGCCAATTGTCATAAACTTTCATTTTCTAAATGATTTGGCTCATCACTAAGCTTGCACAAGTAACCATGGGACTATGGGGTGGTTTATTTTCCACTTGGAGATATTATGTTTGATCACTTACCTAAAGGCCTCACTATCTATATAAACATCTTTGGGTTTATGGGTCATCAAGATGATACCACATAGAAATATCTCATTATCACACCAACCTAGAGACATTGATCCCTATACAGTCCTATCTAAGATCATGTATCTTCAAGATGATTCCACATATAAACATCTAACTTACCTATTAGCCTAGATGATTAACAATCTATACTGTCCTCTCCAAGATCATGGGTTACTAGGATGATGCCATGTGAAAACATACCACTCACCCACTATCCCAAAACTAAATGTAAATCAAGCCATGCAGATGTTACTCCTAGGTTAGTAGGATGGTGACATGTGGATTCCTTTTAACCACTCATCAAAATTCATGAAATTGACTAAGGAAAAATCAAAACAAAAGGCTAAAAAAATAATAAAAAACTAATGTAGAAGGCCATATAAAGACCTGATTAAAAGGCATCTAAGGCAAAACTTTGTATAAGGAACTTGACAAATGGCTAAGGTTGAGATCAAGGGTAAAACCATGCACATTCGAATTCATAAATTGACTAAGGCACAACCAAAGGAAAACTTAGAGATGACTTAATGAATGAGAACTAAGCTAAGGCAAATATCAAAACAAAATACTAAATAAATTATTCAACTAAGACAATAGCATGCGAAATTAAACTCAATGAATGGTAAAGGCAAGATAAATACCTAAGTAGACTACTACTGACTATAAGATTTGATTAGAGATCTAAACTTGAAAATGGATTAAGGCATAAAGATAATTCTAGGACAAGTCATTTTAGCAAATGACTAAGATATAAGACAATGTACACAAATAACATTCTTAGACAAAGGCTGATAGGTTAAATAAAATGCAAAGCTCACATGTTAATAATATGTTGCCATTAATGCATCTAAAACTAGGTATACCTTCCTCATAAGGTCTCTACTATGCTAAATAAGCTTTAATTCTCTTAGATCAATATGAATTGACACTAAACTAATATTATCATTAGTCTAGTCAATTTTTGAATAATCTCAAGGAAATTTACTCTATTTGTCATCACTTAAGGACCTACTCACTCTTATGAGCCAATGGGTCTATTGTTTAGTTTATTATACTTTATGCATCAACACAAATCTATTTAATCCATTAAGGCTGAGAGGTCAAATAATGCATTTATTAAGGTGTAGAAACACCAGTCAAACCTATGGTTGAAGCCTTGTTATATTTATTATAGAATAGCTATTCTTCACTAAAACTCTTCTTCATTTATTAGATGGTCTCGTTATAGGGAATGTTTATATCAAGTAGTTTACTCAACTACTAATACCAAAGTGACTTTTCACAAGGCATCAAATTTACCTTAAATAACATCACCATATATATATATATATATATATATATATATAAACAACCTATTTGCATTGATATTCCTAATAATAAACTCATATCTGTTTATTTGAGTTTCACTCATATTTGCACAAACTCAATCCATTGATTAACAACACCTTTTGTTTATAAAGGGATACATAGTGTTTATAAATAATCCCCTCAAAACAAATATTTAAGGAAATCAATTTGTCAATTTAATTAAAATATTCCAAAAGGCTAAAGAATATTTTATACATACAGGATCCTTTCTAAGGTGTTGTATACAAAGTATTCATAATAGATACATCTCACTTTAACACTAAAGTTTCAGTAAATAGAAAATATATATTTCATTCCATAGTTAGAATATTATCCAAACTCTTTCTTTTGTAAGTTTATTACAAAGAGGCTTCCTGTTAAAATATTAATAATACATCATATTTTATCCAGCTATTTACATAGCAAGAGGCACATCTCTAGACCTGATTAAATAATGGAGGACCAATCAGAATTCAATGATGTTCCTCATTCATTTCTTAGCATCTACTAGCCATAATAAGGAAGACTCATGACCCAAAATTTTATCATCATTAATCTATAGCTACTCAAGAGACCCCTGATCTTGATACTTCCTAATTCAAGCATGTTTATATCACTTGGTAAAGTAAAGGGTGGATATCTAATCTAGGGTATCCTAAAAAAAGGGAAAGACCATGCACCACCTAAAGTCTTATTCTTGATTCTTATCCAAAGATACTCTCAATCCTAAATACAAAGTAAACAATCATTCAAATGATTGTTCAAGTGAATTTAACCATTTATAAATATAAAACTAGCAAGTAAGCATTCACGACATAATAAGGCCCATTTAAATATTTGAGTAGCAAGAGGATGTCTCACTTTATTGCCTCCTACCAATGATAATAGGAGAGTTAAAAAAACTAACACTATGAATAATAAAGGATGAATTCAACTGTTACCACTATGATTTCCAAGTGAGGGTCAGAAAACCTTACACCATGCCCAACATATGAGGATCTTCACATGTTACTATCAAGAACTTCATGGGAGGATCAAACAACCTTCCACCATGCCTAACATAATAGGAATTTGATGTGGTACCAACATGAATATGATACTCACAGACCACCATCACTCTATTTCATAACAACATATATGTATTCACATAAAAAAGTAGAAACAATTTCATTCAATTAGGGAAGAACCACCTATCCAAGGCCCTCAAATGAACAAGCACTACATGGGAGCCAATTAAAAGCCATGAACAAGATAATAAACTACATATAATAAAAAAAGTGGTATTATTATCCTAAAATCAAAAGATCAAATAAGAAAAAAAATAATTTCATTTTAAAGAAACAATTAAAAACATAGGTTCAAATAAATCCCAACTATTGACTTCAAGATTGCCTAGGAACTACCCTCTAGTTGTCTAGACTCGGCTCTCCTCACTAGTTATCCCTATTTAATACTATATTAAGTTCAGTCTATCTTCTTTCAAATTGACCCAAAAGTCCTAAACTGAGGGATCTTGACTCCTACATATAGGCATTCTAAAATTGGCCAACCACTAGCTACTTACCAACCCATCCCTCATTAAATGATGGTCTTTTCCATGCTCAAATAAGGTGCATAAAATCTCTTGTAGGATTGTGTGGTTGATTCATATATTCACTTACCTCTTTTCCCACTGGATTCAAGTATAAGGCAATCAAGAGAAGATTTATTAACTGGGCACTAGATAGTTTGGATGTTGGCTACAAGATCTAAAGGCCAGGTGATAATAAGTTTCACTAACCAGGCTTAAAGGCTAACCAACTAATAAAATGCTACATCATCAAAGGTGGTAGACTAAGCAACCAATTTAATTAACATAGGTCTAATAAGGGTTAAATATCTTTTAGTGATATAACCATTTTGACATAATCTATTTCCTTTATTTTTTATTTTCCTATTCCTGCACACATCAAATTCCTCTAACCCTGATAGTCAAAGCTATGGAATTTATTCAAAAATGTAATTTAAATCAATTAACCATAACTGATCATTCGTGGAATATCAACATAGATGTAGATAATTTCATATGATTCAATACATAAGTAGTTTCTATTTCATAATTGTTGAAGCAATGACTCAACATGATTTAAGTCAATATATCTCATAAACATAATCACAGTTCATAAATAAACATGTACATAAAGCAAACATAAGCATCACATTTTCATAAGTAGGAAATCTAGAACATGATTTATAATAGGTCTTTCTCATGGCTCCCAACACATGAAAATCCTTCATAAATCCTTACATGCCTTAGTTGGATGTGACTTAACAACATAATTCAATAATCAGAACATAAAAGTCATAATTTCATAGTCATATTTTTCAAAGATAATAAATATGAAAAATGGGGCCTTACACTTTCTCACATATAAATGATGTACCTAAAGTAGAAAATGATATTACATATTCTAGTCCTTTTGCGTGTAATAATAATATAAGTACATTGGCTCTTTCAAATAAGGATTTCATTAACCTTCATGATATATGATGAGTCCATTATTTTACACATTATATCCTCATATTGGTCTTGTTACACTTGTTAACCTACCTTATTGGGTTGAATATTGCATACATTTTTATGAATTATGTTTAGTCTGAATTAAGAAATAAATAATTATATCTTATTTGGTATGTGAGAACCTGTGTTTCTCACTTTTACCACTATGTTCTAACTCTTGGCATTGTTATTCATAAAGTATTTTATATATAGCTAAGATATTAATCTATAATTGAATGATACAAATTTTTTTAAAAGAAGATAAAATATGCATGGAATTTTTGGAGCACAATGAACATTTTTCATGAAACTCTAGAGTTTGACAATGATACTCTGGAGTTTGACAATTAAGTTCTAGAGTTTAATAATGAAGTTCTATAGTTTGAAAGTAAGTTCTAGAATATCATAGGAAGATCCAAAGCACATCACAAAGTTTCAAAATACATCAAAATTTCTCCTGAATCATTCCCCACACTTATCAAAGGCACCTTCAACCATTTTTTCTTATTTTAAGATATCTATGGGTCATTATTCAAAGTCATAGATATACTTACTTTTTATAGCACTCTATTTGTATATTTTTCACTTATACTAATATCTATCAGATGCCACTTTATCTCTTGAAAGGAAGTTGAGTTACCAAATTTGAATGCTGTAAAATACAAATTGATGTAACCAACCGAGTGTTTATGCATGTAGTTATGATTCCATCATTTCGAATGTTTCTCTTTAGAACTTGGAAAGTTGTAACACTTTTTTTACACTATGTGAATAAGTTGAATCATAGTTGTGATCCTACTAGGTTCTAAGGTTTGATCTTGTATTTTTGGATAGTATTTAAAATCATTTGATAATAAGTTAGTGTATTCTTATTGTTTTGAGAGAAAGGATTTGGGAAAATTAGTGAATGTCAGAAGAAAAAACATTGTAATCAATAGATATATGTCTTTTAATCTTTTTATCAATTAATGAAGCTTTGCAAGTTCCTTAAAGACCAATTTGATTCAAATCATGTCTAAGGGAGATTAATGGCCCACTAACCCAAGGATAAAGGATTCTTGTTGGTATTTATATTCTTAGGTCATTTACTATTTAATTTTATTAGTGACGTTTCGATTACAAAGTGTGGTGTGTTTTAACCTACAGGTCTCTTTGCAGTGTGCATGTTAATTTATTTTTAAAACATTTTTATCACTTTCATTTCATTATAAGTATATTCAGTTATATAATATCATTATAATTATAATAAATTTTATAATTAGATTAATATTGTTTACTTCTAAGCAAAATGTGTTTCCTTCAAATCAAGTGTGTTTATTTTAGCATATTGATTATAAAAGTATTTTGATTTGAGGTAGTTAGATTCAATTCCAATTGAGTAGGTTATAAACTTATGATTAATTGCTAACAAAAAAAAACCCCAAGACATAGACTATTAACAACCTATCATACACCTTATTACATATAGTTGTTGGACATAAGCCCTAGTTTTAATCACATCAACCAAAGAGTTGATTAAATGAATGGATAATGACACCCATAATTTTTGGCACCATTTATAAGGGAAAATTTAGGTATTATTAAGGTGTAATATCATAATCTAATAAATAAAAAACTTCCCTGAATTTAACAAAAATATATGAGCAGACCTAGATACTCTCAAGGAAAAATTATTCCAAATAACTCTCAAGAAGATACCATAAAAGCTAGAATAAAAGATCACCTAGAGAAAGTAGTAAAATTGGAAGAATATATTAAAGAGTCTTTTTGAAATATTGGAAGATATATAGACTTAGTCCCACTAGAACCTTTGGATCACTCTATAGAGGAAAGGATCTCCCTCTAAAGATAATTGAAGCTAAAGAACAATTTAAACCAAAGAAGTGAGTATAATTCAAGTAGCCACCCAAACATCTATGATAACTAACCACCTTCTAAGGAAACCCTATATAATAATTTTTGGGAAGAAATGGGAGAAAACATAGGGAATCTATTGAATCCTAATGGAAATACTCAAAATAGGGCTAACCCACCTGGAAGGACTTTAGAGGATGATGATAGGACTACCATGAAAAACATTTCCTTGTCCATCCTACCCACCTTTAAAGGAAATCCTACTAAATATCCTAATCAATTCCTCTTTGAATTTAAATTTTTGTGTCAAACTTATGACTAGAGAACTAATAATTAGTAATTAAAGTTGTTTCCTTTTCCACTATAAAATTGACCATGAGATGGTTCATGGGACTATATCTAAAATATATTACATCCTTAGATGAAATAGAAACTAAAATATTAGAAAAATATTAATACTATTGTAAATAAAGGGACTAAAAAGAAAAGTGTTTTAGGATAAACCAAAATGAGGATGAAAACTTAGAAGATTACTTTGACTATTTTCAATTCATTCACAAGAAATGTGGATATGAATTTAGGGAGGAATTATATAAAATAGTTTTATTTAAATTAGTTGATGATTATCCTAGGGATTTATTGAACCTTATGGGGAATAAATACATCAACAAACTTTATCTCAATGATATAGCCAAATTATCCAAACATTACTCAAAAACATTAGGGAGTGTTAAGAAGCTAAAATTAGGGAAGAGTGATAATGAGGTATTACAAATCATGAAATAATTATCCAACTTAAAGATAGACATATTAGTGTAATTAAATAATATGTTATATGGCCTACAATCCAAGGCTAATGCTACCACTAAACCACTAACCATTTATTATCCTAAGTATAGGTTGAAGCATGCTCTCAGAGATTGATCTCTAGATAGGACTGACATGTGTAGAATATGTGATGATACTTACCATGATACCAAGAATTATTCCCACCTATCTATCTCAAAAATCAATTAAAACAAATGATCTAGCTAAATAAGAGTTCAATTATATAAAAATATAGGAAAACTAGTTTTCCCACAATCAAAACTAAAATCATTTTGGTCCTAGAGCTCCTTCTAACCCATAGATAATTTCATGGGATATAAAATCACATCCATATCCATGGGAACCTCCATCATGGGGTACATAGGAGTAGACACCATATCCATGGATGCCTTAGCCTTACCAATAGCTTTGGATCCCCATGCCCTATTCTCAACCATGGGTAAACTAGTAATGGGTTCCCTTATAAAAATTTAAATAGTATAGAAGGTTTTTTTTAAAAATTATTTATGTATACACATACCACTCAATCACCACAAAATTAAAAAGTGGATCAACCTTAGCTACCTTCATATCATGTATTAAACCCAAAAAATAGACAAGTAACTCTTGTATATGGAACTAAACAAGAAAGTACATTAGGAGTTAGTGTTATTGATTATGTAAATATACATTTGAGATTAGGATAAACACTAAAAAATCCTCCATTAATCATATCTAAGGTCCCAAATGAAAATACAAACCCTCATATTAGGCCAACTAAAGAGAAATCTAAGGAAAAATAAAGGCCTCAAAAATGACTATAGTTCCTCGAGCCATTCCTTTTCCTGAAAGGCTTAAATAAATAAGGAATAAAGATGAATATAACCTATTCATATAATTAGGGAATTTAATCATATAAATTCCATTACTAAAAATTATTAGATACATCCCAAAATTCAAAAGAGTTATCAAGGGTCTATGCATAAAACTCCAAGTAAGAAAAGACAATATCCCAGATTATAAAGGTGGATGGAAAATTTGATAATCTATTGGTAGGAAAACTAATTCTACTAAAATATTGAGATACTAAAATCCATTTTATCAATTTAAACATAGGTAAGAAGTAAATATCCAATGTATTAGTGGACTTAAGAGCTGTTATCAATATGATGACAATAAACACCTTACAAGCCTTGTCCTTTATAAGGATACAACCCACTTCTATAGTTCAACATATGGAAAATAAATTTATTACCAAACATAAGGTAACCATATAGGATATACCTATGATAGTAAAATCTTTGGAATATCCCATGGATTTAATGATACTTGAGCCTAACAGCAAGAAATTGGGATATCTACTAATCTTGGGGAGACCTTGGTTAACCACAGTTGTAGCATTAATATACTACAGATCAGCTTACATGACTATCTCAAATGGAATAAAATAAACAATTATTTATTTGTATCCACCTACAAAACCATTTACATATTTCTTAGACCACTTATGGGTTGATGAACTTAAACAAGGTAGTAATAGCCTCTTATCATTAGCTATGGTAACTATCAAATATCATGTGGAAAAGTTAGAAGACAAATTGATGAGGAGTTTATTAGAAAATAGGTTATCTCTAATGTTTGATAATGAAGCTCCAGACCTTGATATAATAAATCGTACATTCATCCTCAACACTCTGAAGTCTATTTAACCAACTCTAAAGCTTAGTAATGAAGCTCTGGAGTTATCACACTAGTTTTGGAGTTCAAAAATGAGGGTCTAAAGTTTTGCAAAACAATTCCAAAATTTAGACTATCCTCCTCTAGAGACTAAACATAAACCTCCAACCCTCTTGATGTCAAATATGATCATATACCCCTCTAACATAACATTGTTTCATGGGCACCAAATAATCAAGGATCTTTTTTGACATTTTCCATTATTCATTAGCAAAAGCAATCTCATAAGGGGATAATTTATTTAATGAAAACACCATATTTTATATGGTGTTAACATATACATGTCCTTTGAACTCTCTAATGAGTGAGTTTAGACCAATAAATTCCATCCATATAAAGACCAAGAAATTAGTTGTCTAACTATGTAAAATGTTAACTATAAATAGTTGGCTAAATGATGAACATGAAGTAAAAGTGTTTGCATCCTCAAGAAACAAAAAAAATCCTTCACATGGTATTGTAGTGACATTAAATGTATACATCTAAGTGTGTGTATTCATCACATTTATACTAAAAATACCAGACCAGTCAAATAACCTCAAAGAAGGATCAATGCAACATTAAGGGATATAGTAAAAATTGTGATAGAAATATCTTATAGGTGGGATTCATTTATCCAATATTTAATAGTCAGTGGGTCTCACCAATTAGCATTGTTAAAAAAAAGGCAAATGAAGGATATGCATAGACTATAGAGAACTCAATAAAACAACCATGAGAGACTATTTTACCTTGCCCTTCATAGATCAAGTGTTGGATAACTTAGAAATAAAAAGGTACTTTTCCTTTTTGGATGGGTTTAGTGGTTATAATTAGATAAGGGTAGCTCCAGAAGACTAGGATAAGACCACCTTTACATTCCCATGGGGGACATTTGCTTATAGAGTTTTACCTTTTGGTCTTTATAATGCACTTAACACAGTTCAAAGGGTATTTTTGGTTATCTTTGTTGATATAAATAATGAATGTGTAGAGGTATATATGGATGAATCTACAATGCATGGTGGATATATTGATTAAGCTTTAATAAATCTAGACAGATTGCTAGAAAGGTGTGAGAAGCATCAAATATCTCTAAGCCATGATAAATGCATATGATGGTAGATCAAGGAATTATTCTATGTCATCACATTTCTTATCAATGGATACATGTGGATCTTAAGAGGATATAAGTCATTGATAACTTACATGATCTTAAAAATCATATTGACATCAAAATTTTCATATGACATGCAAGGTACTATAGGTATTTCATAGAGGACTTTAGTAAGAAAGTTGCACCATGTTTTCTTTGCACACCAAGTATAGTGAATTTTTATAAAAATACCAATGTCAACATTTTTTTGAATAAATTAGAGCCAAGTTGATATCTAACCCAATATTGAGAGGACCTAATTAGAATCAACCATTCCACATTCATTTTGATGCTTCCAATAATGCCATGGGGGTAGTTTTGGGTCAAAAAGATGAAGAGGGTAAGATCTATGCATTTTATTACATTATCAAGAACCTTACCCATATATAAATTAATTACACAATCACTAAAAAATAATTATTAGATATCATTTATGCAATGAATAAATTTATGAATTACATCATTGGTAATAAAATATTTTTATATACAGATCACTCAGCCATCAAGTACCTCATGAAAAAACCAGTGATAGGGGTAGGATCATTATATGGTTACTAATTTTTCAAGAGTTTGACATCACCATTATTGATAAGCTAGGGAATTTTAATGTGGTTATTGACTTACTATCTATATTGAATGTTTTAGGTGAAGGAGAGACAATAAAGGATAGTTTCCCTGATGAGTAGTTGTTCAAAGTATTAGCACGGTTTGCTAAGTTTGATAATATGGAAAACTACTTACCTATACGGAAGTTTCCTTACCATATGAATTATAAATAAATAATTGTTTTGCTAGAGATATTCCCTATTTTAAATGGCTTAATGGTGTATTATTTAAGTGTGGACCTAACCATGTGTTTGACAAGTGTATTATAGAAGATGAGATTTATGACATCATAAGGGCTTGTTGTGATGAACCTGAATGAGGCCATTATTTAGCTAAGATTAATCTTCATAAGATCCTTGGGGTTGGATACTATTTTCCCTCACTCCATAGGCATGTGAATATATATATATATATATATATATATATGTATGTATATATATATATATATGTATGTATATATATATATATATATGTATGTATATATATATATATATATGTATATATATATATATATATATATATATGGCAATGTGATCCTTGCTAAATTATGGGATAACCTACACTATCCAGTGAAATGCCTCTCCATCCTTAGGTGGTTTTGGAACCATATGATAAATAGGGGTTGGATTTTTTTGGCTTTATTGATCCTCCATAAAAATTTAAGGATTATTACTTGTATGCATAGACTATGGCACCAAATGGGTCAAGGTTCAAGCTCTTCCATTTGTAAGAGAAGAGGTAGTTGCTTATTTATTGTACTTAAGGTTTATGTAGAGGTTTGGAGAACCTAGGGAAATAATATATAATCAAGGACCATATTTCATGTGAAACATGATAAAATCATTTATAAAACATTTCTATATTAGCCACCATAAATCATCACCCTATCACCCATAAGAAAACTAAGTAGAGGTTACCAACAGAGAATTGGAGAATATTTTGACCAAGATAGTCAACATCAATAGAAAATATTGGGTAAATAAGCTACCTAAAGTAGTATGGTCCTACAAAACCACATGTAAAATAACCATATGATTCTCTCCATATGAACTTGTGTTTGGAAATAAGCCTTTATTACCCATAGAATTTGAGCTATAGACTTTGAGAATAGCTACAAAAGATGGCATAGACCTTGATGAAGCATAGATAGAATTATTTAACTGAATGATCTAGATGAAATTATAATATAGGAATTAAAAAAACATAATTTATTTAACACCAAAGGAAATAATAGCATGATACTCACATCAAAGGATGAAGATTCAAAGAAGGGGGCTAGGCACTATTATTTTACTTTAAGTTTTAGCACTTCAAATGGAAGCTAAGAACTAGATGGTTGGGACCTTTTAAATATAAAAAAACTTTTATAATGGAGAAGTGAAGTTGTTTTCCATATATGAAAGTAAAAAAACTCTTTTAGTCAATGGAAATAGAATAAGACTTTACTAAAAGCCTCTAAGCAAGGAGGAGTTCTTCAAGAAAATTCAATCCCAAGATGAATTTAGATTTTGGGAAGAACTTGGTTCTTCAACCATAGAAAAAGGATGAGGATTAAAGGTAATGAGGGGAAATATTGAAAACTATAAATGGTAGTATTCCTCCCAATAAAGGGGAAGGATTAAAAACTAGAAATTGTGATCCTTCTCTCAACAAAAAAGATAAAAATGAGAAGTTGAAAACTAGAAATGGTAGATTCTCAAGGAATGAAGAAATTAAAAAGGTGTTTTTTCTCTACTTATATATGTTTATTTCCAACCAACATAGTCAAATTATTATAGGACAAGTGACAATATGAGGAGAAAAGACAACACCAATGTAATTAAGGTATATTGTAATATATTTTTCTATGTAAGATTAGACTTAGCTTGTTAGATATTATGCTTATTCATAATTTAAAATAAGTTTAACCAAAAAGGGAAGGTTTAAAATAAATAATATGCCAAAAGTGGGTCAATTCCAAAAAGGGGAACTATCCTTCCCATGCCAGATGCCATGCAGTCCAAAATGATACAAATATGGATTGAAAATATGTAATGAGTGGAAAAGTTTTCATAATTATAGATGTCAAACTTGATAACTTTGGGGGAATAATTTTGGTGGTTTATGATCAATGATAACTAAAAATTTAGCCTCCAAATCATAAAATCAGACATCTCAAACTCAACAATTATTTCCACTCAATACCAGTCACATCCCACATGCTTAGTGAGCTTTGACCAAATATCAAAGATTGATAAAGCATTGGGATAAAAATTCATGTGCCACCATTAATTCACCAAATCCATTTCAACCTTAAATACCTCATTGTGATTCAAATTATATATTGAACACTCTCCATACTCTCTTCTTGCATCTAAATTACCTCTATAGATTTTTGTCATGGGTTAAAAGAAGAAATCAGAGCCTAGGTTTGTATATTTATTGTTCTATGATGGAGTAGTAGATGTAGTGTTTGAAGTAGCTAGGTGGCTTGAATTCTTTAATAAATTCATGGTTATGATGAAAATGTGGTGAATGAATTCATTTCCAATATCTAATACAACTCTACCAAAGTGAAAGGGGTGAAGATTGTGGTAACTAGTCAAGTTATCAATGATCTTAGATGAAGGAATGAAAATTGTAGGTAGGTAAAAATTCAATGACCTTATCAAAATATTTCATGAATATGGAAAACCAACTCCTGAGGTGATTTTAATCACTCAAGGCTGGCAAAGGTCATTGAAAGATAAATCTTACTAGAACCATGGAAAAAATTACTTCTTGGGTAATTAAATATCTAACCTATGATGGGGAATATGGATCATTAGGTTGTGATGCTATGAAACTTGTCATCCATTTAAGGTAGGGATTGCACAAGCTAGATCATAGAGTGAATTCACCATTATTATTTTTTATATCCATACAATACAAATTATGTCCTTAAAACATAATAAAGGGTTAGCCTCCATCAAACACCATGGGCTCATCTAATTGATTTGTAAGCATCACTTCATCATGAAGCCAAATGGCAAAGCTATTTGAGTAGCCTTTTTGAAGGAAAAAATGAGATAAAGTCCCCAAATAAAAATAAGAGACATCTATGTAGCTAGAATACCAAGATTTAGTTTAAAGGAAGGTGCCTTTATTGTAGAACCCTCTCTACCTCCAAAACAAGAAAAGAAAGTGATAACTCAAGTCTCCAAGTGAATCTCTGAAGTCACTCTAGAGTAACCCAAAGAAATAGTCCAAAGCAGACTATGACCTAGGGTTCTATAAGTAAGTTATGTAGTCACCCATGAACTATTTATTACTCATGAACCCATAATTATTTTTTATGAGGAAAGACAGTCCTAAAATGCCTTGACCCAAAATTTTGGGAAGGTATCTTTGAATAAAAAGAGGGCCTATACTAGAATAGTCTAACCCTATTGATCCATCAAAATGGAAAAGAATAAATTTTATTTTAAAAGAGGATGAGGATTTGGAAATGGATGTTACAAAGACATTGCGAAACCTCAATTAAAAAACCTTATGGTAATCCCAAGTGTTGGGGAAGAATATAAAATAGGAAGGATTGAAGTATAAGAAAGCATACATGAAAAATTTGAAGAGGAATATATAGTAAGAGTTGAATAATTGATTGAGATGGTAGAAAATTTGGAAGAGGATACATTTAAAGTTCATCCAACTTCATTTTTATATCCTCCACCTTCATCATCAAATCCATCCATTAACAAAGTTAAATCCCAAATGAATGAATAAGAGAAGGAAGTCCATCCTCCCAGCTCAAATGAGGAGATAGAGATACAAGTCTTTATTTCTAAAGTAGAAGCTACAATATAGTATTAGGTAGAGGAGATTGCTTTACTTTGAATACAAATGCAATGTAGAGATAGTCCTATCTCATCTTTGCAAAAATAATTTGAAATAATTAATAATCATTCCAAAGGAAAAGATAAGGAGATAGAAGCACTTAAGAAAAATATAGTTGAGTTAAGAGTAATACAGACCAACAGGCTCTAACACATCCAAAACAACAAGTGGATAGATGAGCCCAAACATCATTGTCTTTGTAGGATGTCATGTCTATATGGGATAAGACCTATACTAAATTCAATGAAAATAATCTAGAAAATAGTAAAATTAAGGAAGAAAATAAGAAGTTAAAATAGGAGTGTGAGGATGAAAAACAACAAACTCAAAACACCCAAACCACCCTCTAAGAAAATTGTAAGATAGGAGAAAACCTTTTGTCTTGTAGAAGACCCTCCTCCATATATACTATTTTTTTACATGAACATTTTTATAGTTGATATCTCCTAATAATATCTTGTGAAAAGAGATATGATATAAAAGATGAGAGAAAATTTATGGAAAATGTTTTGATTAGTACTCCTAACAAATAAGACTCATTATGTGAATTTTATATATGAAATCTCATTCAAATGGATGGGATTGGATTCATGGTCAAATTGTTCATAGGATAAATTTAGGCTAGAGCTCTCCTTTCTACCTTTAGGAACTAGATTGCATGGGACCAAATAAATGATGAATGAGACTCTATTTAAGACCCCAATTCCCTAACATACGTAATATTATCCAAAATTTTAGAGATCAATATTACATAGGAATGTGTGATCATTACCTAAATACTTTACATCACAACAATACCAATTTTGATAGGTTTAACAAACATTATTTTTAGGAAATAGTAAGGGCATGTATGACAAGATGGAACACACTAACCATTCCTTCTAAGAGAACAAAAGTGATATCTCTTACCAATATAATATGGAGTCTTTATAAGACCTAAACATTAACATATGTAATTTCATAGGTTTTGAATGAAAGAGGAACCAAGCCATGCATTTATAGGAGATTCAAGCCACCACTCCTCCTTAGTCCAATGTCATCTTGGTAGAATGCAACCCCCTAGTCCACTGAGTAATTTGATAGATGGGTTTCATTAATTTTTAGAGATATGGGATTTATTCATGAAAAATTGGTAGATTAGGACCATTAATATGATATTTATTATCTCATCATGATGTTGGAACAAAGGGTATTCAATTATGAAGGAAATCAAACATAGTTTGCATGAGGACTTAAAAGGGTAAGATGTGGGGGAAATGATGAGTCCATTATTTGACTCATTATATTTGCATATTGGGCCTATTACACCTATTAAAATACCTTATTGAGTTTAATATTGCATAATTTTTAATGACACATGTTTAGTCTAAATTAGGAAATAGGTACTTATATCTTAGTTAGTATGTGAGAATATGTGTTTCTAACTTTTACCACTATGTTCTAACTCTTGTCATGGTTAGTCCTCAAGTTTTGTATATACAGGTAAGATGTTAATCTATAATAAAGTTTTATGACTCTTTTGAAAATAAAATATACCCTACAAGACAAATTTAGAGTATAATTAAGATTTTCTACAAAGCTCCAGAGTTTGACAATGAAGCTCCTAAGTTTGATAATGAAGCTCTAAAGTTTGACAATGAAGCTCCAGAGTTTGAAAGTAAGCTCCATAATACTGTAAGAAGATTGAAAATGTGTCAAAAATTTCTTGAATGCATCAATATAGCACTTAAACCATTCCCCAAGATTTATAAAGGCACTTTTGACCATTTTTATGTATTCTAAGATATTTATGGGTCATTATTTGAAGTCATGGATACACTTAATTTTTATATAATTATATTTATATATTTTCCTCTTATATTAATATCTATCATACATGAATTTATCTCTTGTAAGGAAGTTAATTTACTAGATCTAAATGTTGTAAAAGATAAATTGATGTAACCAACCAAGAAACTATGCATGCAGTTACACTTCCCTTTTTTCTAATGTTTCTCCTTGGAACATAGGAATTTGTAACACCTTTTTTCCATTGTGTGAATAAGTTAGATCATGGTTGTGATCCTATTAGATTTTTAGGTTTATTCATATATTTTTGGATAATAATTATAAATGTGTTAGAATAAGATATCATTTACCTATTTTTATGAGACAAATAATTTGGGAAAATTAATGAATGTCAGAAGCAAAAACATTGTAATCAACAAGTCTATGTTTTGTAGTATTTTCATCAATTAATGAAGCTTTGAAATTTACTTAAAGATTGAGTTGATTCAAATCCAATCCAATGGAGAGTAAGGGTCCTCTCACCTAAGGATCTAAGATTCTTGTTAGTATGTATGTGTTTATGTCATTTGTTATTTAATTATATTAGTGACATTTAGATTGCAAAGTGTGGTGTGTTTTAACCTGAAGGTATCTTTATAGTGTGCATATTTATTTACTATTAAAACATTGATATTAATTTAATTTCATTAAAAATGAATTCAATTATATAATCTCATTATAAGTAAATTAAATTCTATAATTAGATTAACATGTTCTTTATTATGATTAGCAAGTGTGTATTTTCCTTTCACAATCAAAGTACGTTTTATTTAAAGCAAGTGTGCTTATTTTAGTATCATTATTCTACAAGTATGTTTATTTCAAGTAGTTAGATATATTTAATTCTAGCTGATTAGGTTAGAAACTTAGGATTAATTACTACACAAATTCCCCAAATACATAAACTATTAACAACCTACCGTACACCTTATAATAGATATCCATTAGACATCAGCCCTAGTTTTAATGACATTATCCAAACATTTGATTAAATGAAGGATAATGACACCCATCAATATCCAAAGTGGATATCTCTTGAATCATTATGAAAATTAGATATCCCTTTACCTAATGTTTACAAACCATAAGATGATCTTATCCTATAATACAATAAGGATGGTAAGGAGCATATTATGCTTATGTTCTATATGGATGAAAAGTTACAACCTCTAAGTGTATACAATGGTAAATTCAATAGATCTACAAATTAGTCCTAGCTTAGAGAAGATAGATCCTAATTACACTTTTGATTGGAGATACATTAGATAATTAGGTTCGTGACCAATATGTATCTTCTAAACTTAATTATGGGATATCTTACCACAAAAATATCACCAGGGAGGGTTCTCAATCCTCTAGTCAAGAAAAACTATGTAATAACCCTAGCTAGTTCTTATGTGTTCATATTAACTATACTAATTAAAAGTAAATCAAAATCTAATCTAGTGCTTACCAAATGTTATGACACAATTTGGGGTATTAAACATTAAAATTAAAACTTGCATAGAAGACATATACTCACATCAATGTATACAGAATCCTAATGCATGGAAGAGAAGTGCAAATGCATATCTATCTACTCTTACAAAGGATGAACAAAGCTACAAATACTTACTTTTGAAGATGAACCCACCAAGCCTCAATATCTCCCTTGGCTAAGGTGACTCATAAGAGGTTGTTGTGGTATGTAAGGATGCCAAGGATAAATCATCTCTAAGCTACACAATCTATCAATGCATCTAAAAGACTTCTCTATAAGACAATATATGTATCTCCAAAGAAACTATGAAACCCTAAGTTTGGTCCTCAAGTAGAATGGTGGATAAGCAAATAAATAATATATCTTAATTATTCTATTCTATTAGAAATGGTGAAATTATTATGTTTATATAGGTGGATCTAACCCTAAACCCTTCAAAAACATTTAGCTGACAAGGTCATCTTGGTTGACCTAGTATCATAAAAACTAACTAGGTCACAAACTAGGTCAGTTAGGGGTTGACCTAGTCCCTAACAAGTTTTTTCAATAAGAATACAAGGTTGATGTGGTCCATATAGTCATGTAAACTATCAAAAAGGATTTTAGGTTAGGGAAAGGGCTAATGAATGTGGTAAAAGACTAGAGGATTATGTAAAATGGGATGCAAATATTAGGGTTATGGTTTTTAGAAGAAAAGTATGTAGATAACAAGTGGTAAAGGGGATAAAAATCCTATGAAGCACTAATGGTCTACCCACTCCTTTCCTAGTGCACCCCTTAAGGTGTGAAATTAGAGAGATTGAGACTTGATTGTTTCTTGCAAGATAAAGAGCATCAGTAATTGATAAAAGTTTGAGAATATTATTTTTATAAACTAAGCACTTCTTCAACCTCTTTAACAATACCTCCTAATGATATGATATCTATACTTTCTACCATGGAATATATTTAACAACAAATGACTATCCTTAAGTTAAAAATTTCCTCCCATGAGGCTAATTTTAATGAAAATATATTAAAGGACAAACCCATTACTAGAAATGTTTTTGAGTATCCATATCCTTCCACCTTTATCATGCATATGTTTTATTACTTTGATGGAAAATTAAATCCTAAAAATCATTTTAAATAATATATACACTCCTTGAAATATTAGGTTAAAGATGGATGCTTATTACTCAAATATTTCCATACAAGTTTAGCTCAAGAGGTTCTTGATTGGTTCTATACACTCCCAAATGGTTCTTTATCAAATTCTAAGAAAATTTAATAAGTATTACTATCTAATTTGCATAAGCATATAGTAAAAAATCTACCATTAGAACATTTATAGGCTTTAACTCGGAATGAGGATGAATCCCTTCAAGACTATGCCATTAGATTTAAGTTTATTTTGTATCTCATAAACTGCATCCCCTTAGAATTGGAAGTACAATACATATTGAGTATGGGTATTCTTTATCCACATAGATAAATAGTGTTTTACATGCATTTTTCTTAATTTAAAATATTATATTAGGATGTGCATAAATATGCATGTGCTCTAATCAATACCAAGGAAATCATGGTACAAACAATGTTTTCGAATAAAATAAGAAAAATAATAAGGGTAATGAACCACTTTAAAAACCTTATTTAGAACCACTAGTGCATACCAAAGAACAAAAAATAAACATATTAAATAAAGGAATGGAATATACTTACCAA